>JAYKQN010000007.1:415000-595000 GCA_036785175.1 Eupleurogrammus muticus
CTCCATATTTTACAGTAGCCTCTCATATACGTTCCCACAGATTCCTTTTGATTTATTTAGCTTCATTATTTTCCTATTTGGTGGCGTCAATGAAGACTCAATTATATTTAATTTCCGTTAATAATCTGACGATTAAGAATATATTAACTGATTATGCAGAAAATGAGGGACGTGATGTTGTCGTATGGAGCTCAATAAATTCTGGTACTTGATACTGATTCTGACATCAGATTTGGTTTTAAGAATTACCGTATTTTCATGACTATAAGGGCACATTAAAGTCTTCTATTTTCTTCAACATGTTGGTGCTCTCCCTATGTCTGTATGTAGGGGAAGTGTGGGCATGGATTGTAGATAAAATAACGGGGATGTGCGTTATGCAGAACATCGTTGTTTTAACAACCTGAAAATGGTAAAGAGACACGCTGATAAAGCACAGTTTAAACTGAAGGAAATCAGCTACACAGCTGAGTTTAAGACATAAGACAGGTGGTACGAGTTGGAGGAAAGACTGGATCAGTGGATCACAGAGCAGAGACTGGATCAGTGGATCACAGAGCAGAGACTGGATCAGTGGATCACAGAGTAAAGACTGGATCAGTGGATCACAGAGCAAAGACTGGATCAGTGGATCACAGAGCAAAGACTAGATCAGCGGATCACAGAGCAAAGACTGGATCAGTGGATCACAGAGCAGAGACTGGATCAGCGGATCACAGAGCAAGGACTGGATCAGCGGATCACAGAGCAAAGACTAGATCAGCGGATCACAGAGCAGAGACTGGATCAGTGGAACCCCCGAGCAAAGAACGAGTGGGAGAAGCGTTCCTATGGTCACCATTCGACTAAAAGCAGTAAAGCAGCAGAAGAAATGAAAATTGAACATTTCCGTCTTGGTGTTTTCGTTTCGGTGCCATTTCTCCATCCAGACCAGGACTACGGTAGCACAGCAACTTCCAGCGGATTATAACGCATCATTTAGAGGAAAGTGACTCTGATGGTGAAGAAAGTGAAGCTGGCATGTTTGATGGAGATTTAGCTGCTGTTGGAATCAGAAACAGAGGATGAGGACTTTGATGGTTTGATTGATGACATTACCCCGCTCTATTTTTAAATACACACACTTGTGTGCTTGTTTTATCCGTGTGTTTTACCATGATGATTAAAAAATGTTAGTACTTTGTAATCAATACTTAAATAAAGCACAACCCACTCTATGTGTGTATATATTTAGAAAATACAGTAATTCATCTGAAATCACTATCTACCGTCTAATTTTCTTCATTCCAGTGAACTTCTCTGAGTTTCTCTCTCTTCTCGTTGTCTGTCAGATAAAGGCGGAGGACGGCGGCGACCCCCCGCTGTGGTCCACGGTCCGGCTCCACGTGGAGTGGATCCGGAAGCCCGTCCCCTCCGTGCCGCCGCCGCTCTTCACCCAGCGTCTCTACAACTTCACGGTGCCGGAGACGGCGGCCGTGGCCACGCCGGTGGGCGTGGTCGCCGTGAGCCAGTCCAGCTCGCCGGTCTGGTTCAACGTCATCGGTAGGAGCGAGCGACGGGAGAGTGTGGCTGGTACAGGGATGACGCTGGTGATAGAAAGCACTAGTTTTATATTCTAGGTGGATTAAATTCCAAAAAAATCTTTCTTTTTCAGTTATATTTGACATTTCCTGTCAAAAATAGGTTTTTGTAAAAGGAGAAACCTGATGAATTCTTATTTAAACCTTATTTCTAAAAAGTTTTTTTTTATGTTCCTCATTTTGCCAAACGTTATTCTGACTCTCCAGCAAAAACAAAATTTCTTTGTCATTTGTCAAATGTGCAATTGGGGTTTACACAGAAATTAGTGCTGGAACTTATTAAATCTATTTTTTTAAATTATGATATTTATGAAACTTGGTACCAAATAATTTAACTATCAACAAAGGTTTTAAATTAAAAACACATGCTACTAGCTATTTTTATATCGTAGTTGGATTAAATAGTTAAATTTAATATTACTTTTCAGCTACATTTGACATTTCGTGTCAAAGAATCAAACATTCTGTTGATGATTTTTGTAAAATAAATGGTAAAAACGGACTTTTAAATGACATGAAAGCAACATGACCACTAAATGTACATGTTCAGAGCCCTGATGAATGATTCTTTAAACTGTATTTTAGAAAGTTTTTGACTTCCTTATCTAGACAAACCTGATTTATCAACAGCAAAAAAACATAAACGTCATACGTTATATACAAACATGCAGACATCAGAGCTGGTGCTACATCCAGTTTAATTAACATTGATTTCTTTCTTTTTTTAAATCCATAATAAAGGATAACGTCCCGTAGTGTGTGTGGATAACGCTGCTCTCCCATCCACACTCAGCTTGAATGTTGGTGGTGATGGAGGCAGAGAGGAGAGAGGGTGATGGAGAACTGGTGGAATAAAGTCACGGCTCGCTGACCAGGCGGTTCGGCTATAAAGTGGCAGAAAGGAGACGACAAATGTGTTTTGTAGCGGAGGCAGCAGGAGGGTTTTTATTTATATATATTCAAGAGGTTTCTTTATTTAAGTCATGATGGTAGTTTTATTTTCTCTGCACCACTTCATGTTAATCTACTGATGAGTATTAACCCTCTACTGCACAGTGCTGCAACTACTACTTTAGCTTTGTTTTTCTAAAATAGCTGTTGTTTTTACAGGTAGGTGTGAAAAAAAGGCTTTTATTTTGAAGGACATACAGTTTCTGAGGTCACATGACCAGTCCCTTTGACATGTGAGCGTCATCGTCTCACAAAGGTTGAATTTTATTCAGAAAAACTTCACCAAAAAAAAAAATTGTAATAAAAATAAATAAATAATTAAATTTATTTGACATTTAATTCAATTTTGATGTTATAGATTTTTTTCTTATATTCTAGAATATATTTGTTACCATATGGAGACAATATGCAAATATGCAAAATTCTGAGGAACTCCTGATTCCTAGCATGAAACAGTTTTTTCCTTTAATATGTCTATAATTAAGCCATTTTAAGTAATACAAACATTCATTTTTTTACCATGTGAAAGTTGCATTTCATGCAATAGAGGGTTAATAAAAAAAAAATATATATATATATATATATATATATATATATATTTTTTTTTTTTTTGCAGTTATACCATTTTATATTTTTTGTCAAAAAACGGCACAAAATCATGATTTTTGTAAAAAAATTAAAAAAAAATTGTGTAGAGGTTTATACACAAATCACAATAATTTACGATATAGACTATGTCAAAACTTTGTACTAAATAATTTATCTATCTAAATAGGTTTTACATTAAAAAAAACATGGTATCAACTAGTTTTAATATTCTAGGTGGATTAAATAGTTTGAATTTATTCTTATTTTTCAGCATTTTGTGTCAAAGAATCGAACATTCTGTCTGACTTTTTGTAGAAAAAAATAGTAAAAATGGACTTTTAATTGACAATAAACCAACATGAACACAAAATATACATTTACAGACCTGATGAATGATTCTTCAACTGTATTTTAAATAGTTTTATTAACATTATTCGTCACTGACCTGTGACCTGTAAACTACATCTCAGAGTTGAACATCATAGGACAGTCTGGTCTGTTGTTGGGTCAGCAGGTTCTGATCCGTCATTCCAACAGCTGTTGCACGCTGAACAGGACCTGAACCAGAAAAGCAACTAACCTGGAACTTCTGAAGAATGCACAATGCTTTCGGGAAATCACCGGAAACCCAAAGAAGCTTTTCAGAGCGTCTCTGCTGTGGTTCTGGAACAGCTCCATATGCACAGACGCTTCTCCAGCACCGGGAAGAAGTGACGCTGATCAACACAGACAAAGCTCATAACACGAGAACAAGATCAGAACCACGGGAACGCACGCCGTGCATTGCAAACACTTCGCAGGGATCCATTGCAGCTCCCTTTTTTTATCTATTTGTCAAGAATATCTTCACGAAACGCTGCAAACCGGGTGGACATTAGAAGCAGAGCCGCAGCAGCAGAGCAGAGATATGCAGCGACGTTCCCAGCGGCTGGAACTCCCTCTGAGCAGAGTCAGTCGGCTTCAAAGACGCCTTCTCCATCAGTGGAGAAGCTGCAGCGCTGACCACGGCCTGCACAGCTAAAGCTCCAAACACGCCCTGGACCCCAGAGGTGAGCTGTTAGTATGAATCTGTTTTGGTAGAAAAAATACAAACTTGATTTAGTATTCTCTTTTGGCCTGAAAAAAAAGGTGCAACAAGAGAAAATATTTATTTATCATATTCAAGAGGTTTCTTTATTTAATCCATGATGGTAGTTTTATTTTGAGATGAATATTAACCCTCTGCTGCACAGTGCTGCTGCAACTACTTTATCTTCATTCTTCTTAAAAGCTGTAGTAAAAAACATGTTTTTACAGGTTGGTGTGAACAAAGGCTTTTATTTTGAAGGACATACACTTAATGAGGTCACATGACCAGTCCCTCTGACATGTGAGCATCATCGTCTCACAACCAAAAGTTGAATTTTATTCAGAATTTTTGGAAAACTTCACCAAATTAAAAAAATAACTCCTTATCTGGGGTAAATACATTTAAATTTATTTTACATTTAATTCAATTTTGATGTTATAGATTTTTTTTCTTATTTTCATCAATAGATTTGTTACCATATGACGACAATATGCAAATATGTAAAATTCCTAGGAATTTCTAATTCCTAGCATGAAACTATGATTGCAATTTTTTCTTTAATATATCTATAATTTAGGCTATTTTAAGTAATAAAACATTTATTTTTCACCATGTCCAGTAATATTTCATGTAATAGAGGGTTAATATGGTTGAGCTATTTAATATGAATTTATTTTGGTGAAAAAAATACAAACTTGATTCATTATTCTCTTTATTTAATACATAACTTTTATACTTTTCTTTATTCCAGGTGTGAAACATCGATGCTGTTCGAGCTGAAACTGAAATTCCCAGAGAAAACCTGAAGGATTGAGGATTTGTAAGATGCATTCAAATAAGGAAAGTTCATATTAATGAACTTTAACTGTAAATACGCTGGATTTAAGATTATCTGGCAGCCTGAGAACACTGTAATGCATGCATGTTTTATTACTTAAAACAGCCCAAATAATAGATGTATTTAAATATATAGAGTATTGGAAAAAGTTTTAGGATAGTTTGATGCTATGTAAGTCAATGTGACTCCATTAGGTTGTTGAATTGTTCAATTTTACATATTTGCATATTGATGCCATATGGAAACGAATCTATTTTAGCATATTAGGAAAAAAATTATAACAAGAAAATTGAATTAAATGCAAATAAATTAAATTTACTCAGCCCAGATAGTGAGTTAAATTCTTTTTTATTTGCTGAAAACTTTCCTAAATTCTGAGTAAAAGAAAAACCTTCAGCTGTGAGACAATAATGCTCACATAATTAAAAGGGACTGGTCATGTGACCTCATTAATTCCATGCCCGTCAAAATAAAAGCCTAACTGTAAAAACATAGACTTCATTTAATTATTGGCTTAAATGCATAAGTTAGCACTTAGACACTTATGAATCTGATGTGTCAGTAAGTGCATTTTCTTTTTACTTTGCTCATTATTTTATTTCCCTTAGTGCAGAAAAGTTCTGAAGATTTCATTCTTCATTAGAAAATTGAGGACGTTAGAAATATCCTCCTGTTTTTGGACTGTTCCATTTTCAATATCCTAAGTGCAGAATTCACCCCAGAGTTACGTATCATTTAAATGCTGTGATTTCCAGATGAGGAATTAACATGCATGAAAGAACATCTCCCAGAAAACCCACTGTTAATATATGCTAACAGAATGATTATAGAATAGACAGGATTACAGGATCTGGTTGCAAAGCTACTAGAGCGAGTCAAACATTAAAATTGGTGCATTTTTTTATCCTCCACATTTGCTGCTGAGGGTGTTTATCTCATTTTCATTGGTCCTGCCCTGAAGCACTAGAATCCACATTTCCACTCTAAAACTTTGCAGCATTGACGTGTCCTGATTGCAGGAATTTCCTCTCGCAGGTTTGCTGCTGACAAAAAAAAAAAAAATCCCCTTAAACGTTGCGTCAGACACTTTGATTATGATTAACCGTCCACAGAAATGACCGCTGCGTCTCACCGGCCAAAAACAAGCTGGCAAACAAAGGATAATACGATAATGGCTGCACCGCCGCTGGGTCCCGCTGATAAAGAATTTATCTTCATCTCTGTTTTTTCAATGGCTGAACTTCTTGGCTCCAAACCACTGATTTGACGTCAGGGTTTTAAAAACTCTTTTACTTCTATTGCATGAAATATTACTTAAACGTGGTAAAACAAAAAATGGTTTGAATGTTTTTATTACTTAAAATGGCCTAAATAAAAGAATAATGATGGTGCCAAAACTGCACTGTGGTGAAACCCAAAAAACTCCTGTATGAACCAGATAGTTTAACCCACCCTTAAAGGGGTTTAAAGAATTAAAAACACAGTTTTATATTCTAGTTGAATTAAATTTATCTTCCTATTACTTTTCATGTAAAAACAATGCACAAAATCATGATTTTCTTATTAAAAGAAAACTATTAAAATTGACTAAGAAACCAACATGAACACAAAATGTACATTTTCAGAGACCTGATAAATGTTTCTTAAAACTGTATTTTAATTTCTTCACTTTTTAATCCTGTAAGTCAATACAATTATAACATTAAAATTGAGTTCAATGTAAATACATGAAATTTACTGAGCCCAAATAGTGAGTTCATTTATTTATTTGTTGAAAACTTTCCAAAATTCTGAAAAAAGGCGACCTCTGATTGTGAGAAAATGATGCTCTCATAATTAAAAGGGACTGGTCATATGACCTCATTAACTGTACGTCCTTCAAAATAAAAGCCCCATTTTCACACCTGACTGTAAAAACCTAGACGTCATATCACAGCTTTTTTAGAAAAGTAAAGATAAATGAATTATTGCCGTGCAGTAGATGATGAACGCAGCAATAGACAGTTTCAGTTCAGGAGTTACTGTTTTTTCTCTGTTTCCTGCTTTTGAAGCAGTTGCCACCAGTCAGGCTGCAGAAGGACTTGAATCCTCCTTAGAGGACATGAACCAGTTTGTCTCTTGGTAATAACTGTACATCTGAACGCACAGAAGTGAAGTTCCCCAGGGCTCCATGCTGGCGTCTCCCCTGTTCTTTATGCTCCCACCGGCCCCACGCTGGAGAACGGTGAAATATGTCCAGCGTAATCATTCAGACGACACGCAAACACATTAGCATATCGCCGGGGGAACGCTAATCCCGCTCCAAACGCTGAGTAAGCACGTCGAAACAAATTGATTATTGAACGTGTCAGAAGTTTCTTCAATTAAACAAAGACAAAACTGAAGTCATTGTTTCTGGAGCCAAAAGGAAGAACGATTAAAAGTCAGCGCTCAGATCCAATCAGTGACGTTAAAGACCACGAGGCGAGCCAAGGAATTCTGGGAAGTCATTCAGCCGCGTCAAGACATCACGTCTCCCTACGCTCCTCTGAAGGACGTTTGGCTTATTTCTCACATGGGATAAATAGGTTTAAACCTGCAAACCAGCAGGCAAAATGACTAAGCACTCGTTTACTAATTGACCCAATTATCAATTAACTGATCATTAAAACAGAAACACACAGACATCATTTTATCGTTTAACTCTATTGCATTAAATATTACTTAGACATGGGAAAAATGTTTTGAAAGTTTTTTACTACTTAAAATGGCCTAAATAATAGATAAGCATACTTCTATGTTTCTATATGTGATTCAATTTTGAGCATATTAGAAAAAAAAAACTAACATTAAAATTTAATTGAATGCAAAATATAAAAATAAAAAATAAAGTTTAAATAGCCTAGAGAGGGAGTTAATTTTATCATTTCCCAAAATCCTGAATAAAAGTCAACCTTTGGTTGTCTACATGTTAAATGTCCATGAGCTAAAGGGACTGGTCATGTGACCTCATAAACCATATGTCCTTCAAAATAAAAGAATGAAGACAAAGAAATTGCTGCCATATGGAAACACTATGCAATAGAGGGTTAATGTGATTGTTTAGTGAAGATTCACAACAATCCATTCACCATCACATTAATGTGGTAAATCGTAGTGGAAACTTGACTAACGAGGTTTTTACATTATTTTCCTTGTTTTTGTAGTGATTTATATTTGTATTATAGCATGTTGTGATGTGAACATTGTTCATTAACTGTGATGAGTAAGTTTACTTGAATAAAAACACATTAAGAATTCCCATAGTGTGTGTGTGTGTGTGTGTGTGTGTGTGTGTGTGTGTGTGTGTGTGTGTGTGTGTGTGTGTGTGTGTGTGTGTGTGTGTGGACGTGTTGACCAGCCTTTTTTTCATTGGGCCGAACAAACTTTTCATTTCCCGGCGCAGTGAGTTTGAGAAGGAGGCGATGAGAACGTGATTTAGTCTGAAGCCGGAGTTAAACTATTTCTGGCTGAGATACGACCTTTTTCTCAGGTGAACCACACACACACACACACACACACACACACACACACACGGGGCTATTCTGACGGATGTGTTCCAGTTCTGGTTCTGCTGCGACTCTCAGCCCTTCTAAATTAAGGCCGTAGACTTTCTAGTTTGCAGCTCCCGTACATTAAAACAAATGTGCGGCTGCTGATTCATATCTTCTCCTCTCCTTTTCTTTTTTATGTCTTTTCTATTTCAGCTTAATTCTACTTTCTGCTTAACTCTTTATAATTGTCTGTAAATGTCTTTTTAAATTGCCTTATTGCTTTTACGCTTTGTCCGATGCCTTAAATATTTGATGTGACGATCTCAGAATCCCCTGGTTGTCGAAACGGGTGAAACAATTAAAGAAGGAACGAACTCCAAACCCGCAGAGCTCCATCCTGCCTGTTGATTCAATTATTTTGTGAATAATTGGAACAATCACACAGATGTGCTTGTGACCAACATGTTTTTTTTTTGCAATTTTACTGACCACACTCTGTGGGAGAGATGGAATAAATTATTAGTTAGTTAATACAGAACCAGCAGGTTCCTATAATGACAAATCACAGCAGCAGGTTTTCAGGAGTTTACAGTAGCTCCGTGAAGCTGCTGAACTTCTGAAATATGCATTCTATTTTCCATTCATTCACACAGCAAATGTTAATATCAATCCAAATGTGCTGACAACGAAGGGAAATAAAGCTGATCTGTTCTTGCTGCAGCTTCTGGCGTTCTGCTGCTTATTAACTACAAAATAAAACTGGTAGCACTTCACCCCCAGTTCATAGGTCATAATTCAAAATGTTAAACTGAGTCCATGGTTCCAAAAATGAACAAGTTCATAGTTATTTTTCCCCAATATTATGTACTAAGCTAATATTTGTCAAAATTAATTTTACAGCTCATAGAGAACCAGAGACATCAACTATTTTATCAGTTCTAACATTGGAAATAGGCATCAGATTCATCTTTCTCTCCAGTTTTTACTCATCCAACCAGGGTTTAGTATTGATGTGACATTAGTTTCATCCATTCAGTCCACGCTAGTAGCAGCTGCAGAATATTCTCCAAAGCTGCAACTTAAATGGTGTTTATTGGTAAAATAAAAGCAGGACTGTAGTCCTTAAGGTTGAGTCTGGGTCAGTACTGACTTCTCCATCACATTGTGTTAATGCTCATAGCTGTGGTGCTGCCTTCCTCCATGCTCCTGGCTGTTGCTCTGTGTTTTATGACGTATTTGTTAGTGTGACAGGTATGACAGCTGCTGCAGATCAGCTGGTTTTCAGATACATGTTAAGGTCTGTTTATTGGGAGTTTTAGCTGGGTTTTTAACCTGGAAGGATCTAATGGAATCTGAGTTCTGTGAGAGAGCAGCGTTCACAGCCAGAATGAATGATTATCAGGAGAAAAATACAGAATGTTCAGTTCACGTTTAACCAGAATATGAAGGAGTTCATGAACAATCTTTTATTAAATGTGTTCAAATTGTGCTAATGGTCATAGCTGTGGTGCTGCCTCCCTCCATGCTCCTGGCTGCATAAAGCATCGACGGGACTCAACATTTACACCAAATCTTTCATTTTTTTTAGATTTGCAGCCACTATGGATGATTTCATTGGTCATTTGGCTGCAGTACTCAACTCAACCACTAGATGGTGTTAGAAGCTGCACACTGTAGCTTTAATGAAGTTTCCTCTGCCGTGTGTAAAGTGAGGTTCAGACCTTGTCTCTAATCTTATCTCTGTGATAAATAAAGCTGTTTATGCATGTCAGGAAAAGCCAATATTCTACAAGAATTCTCCTTAAAAAGTTATGTTTAGAGTCTGATGTTAATCCACAGAGGGAAGTGTGTTGAACAAAAAGTGAAGAACAAAAAGTGTTGCGTGACTTTGAGGAAACTACGCAAATTGCCCGGCGTCTTTGCAATTTCGTGGCAAAGTGAACCCCAAAATTGCACTGTGCCGCCTGATCTGCATAAACGCAGCCTCTCCTCCCACGTCTGCTTATCTCTGCAGCCGAACTCCAGCCGGGCTCACACATATATCATCCATAAATGAATCTAATTTCTCACGCTGCCGAAGTTGTCTGATGAGAAGCTCACTTACATCTCCTAAAAAGCATGGTTAAATGTAAAAAAAAACGTCAAGAGGTGTTTGCAGCTCGCCGTGTACCTTTGATCAAAATGATATCCTTCCTCTCTGAATATTAATAGTCGCTTTTGTCTTCTCTTTCTCACCATTAAGGAGGACGACACGCCAGAGAAATGTTCTACATTCCGCAGAACGCGTGTGGGAGAAACTGCTCGCTTGACACAGGTCTGATCAAAACTGTTTTTTTTTTCCTACACATCTGCTTGAAAATGCCTGAAGGTCTAAAGACATTCTGCAAAAAAAAGAAAAAAACGAATCTGGAATGCAGCAGAGAGGACCAGCGACCATGTTCAGCCAAAGGCCTTATTGATTGATCTGAGGGCTTTTTTTTGGAAAAATGGTTCAAACTCTACTCCACAGCCACACACACACACACACACACACACACACACACACAGTAGCACAGGTTTATGTTGAGTTGAGCTGCTGTTCTGGAATATAAACTAGCAGAGGAGGTGTTGCAGTCAGCATCTGTTGGCAGTAATGTGATGATTAGACGGTGATGCAACCTTAACAACAAACATATGTTTTATTCCAGGAGAGATGATCACAGCACAGATCGCTGCATCTGTCGCTGGGTTTACGGCATGTGACCCCCCCACTATCATTGTTTGTTATATGGAGTTATCAATTACCTCAATCAGACACTAATTAGTGTCACTAATTAATAGTCAAATATAATACATAAATTATTGACCATTTATTAGATCACTAATAAAAAGAGTCAAAGGCAAAATATGCATCATTTATAAACTACTACACACACACTTAAGCCCAAATGATTCCTACCTCTATCCAATACAAGAGATTTTGATTTTTTCCCTTAAAAATAAGTATTTCACCTCAGTTTTTACTTAAATAGGACACAAAGAAATTCTCTAACTATAAAGTCTTTATATATATAAAGTCAGATTTCCCAGCATGCCCTGCAGGAGCTTTCTATATCATAGTCATTTGTTGATGTGATTTTTGGTTTTCACTGTTTATTTACACATTCTAAAGAAACACAAATCAATTATGGCTTCAGACTTTCTTTGTGTCTATTTAAGTAAAAACTGAGGTGAAATAATAAAGAAATCCTTGTGTTTGACAGGCGGATGAATCATTTTGGGTGTATTTGACCTGTTTCATCGTTCACTGTTTGTAAAATACCGTGTGATACTGTGATTTATTCAGGTGAGAACCACATACACAGCTTGACTGTCCACTGACTACTTGTAGGGCTTTTAATTTGAAAGGACGCGTTGATGAAGTGACCACGTACGGACGTTTAACCGTCCGGTCCTGCTGCTGCGGTGCAGAAACCCAACGCGGTTTCATCGGGCTCAGCACGCGTCAGTGGTCCAATCAGTATGCCGGGAAGAGCCCGAGCTCTCAGATATCTCCAGAGAGAAACCTGGAATGAAATGAAGGATGGCGCTGAATACCTAACACATATCAACCCCCCTAATCAAACATTAAGCCTCTAAACTGTACACGCGGCCGCAGGGTTCTGATCTGGAGATGGGTTGTGTTTGGGAGCGATAAGCTAGATGTTTGCAGCTTTCACTGGGAGGGGGGGGAGTGTTTGGCGTCCTGTTGTATTGTATCTCGCTTCATTTTTTAATTTTTTTTATTTTTCAGCCTGGCCAGCTCCAGATGTCGGCACCTGGCCAACACAATTACACAGTAATAACTTAGAGCACCTGAGTTTAGCACGCAAAGTGAATGCCTAATGACCGGACTACGACGCGCGTGTGTGTGTGTGTGTGTGTGTGTGTGTGTGAATCCAGGGAGCTTCGACATGCAGTTTGACCTTCAGGTGGGGGTGGGCACGCTGGTCGTGGCCAAGCCGCTGGACGCTGAGGTCCAGTCCGTGTACAACATGACGGTACAGGTGACGGACGGCACCAACTTCGCCACTGCTCAGGTACACGTGTTGTAATTTGTGTCGCTTGTTCCCTTCAGATCCACATCGAATTAAATTACTGTTACCTCTTCCTCTGGTGGGGGGGTTATCTCGGCTTCCCGCCCTGTCCTCCACTTTTGGGGAAATCATCTCTCGCTGACTATGAAACGTGCTCTTTGTTGCTCGGTCTTTTGACATTTCCTGCGCTCTCTCTTGGCCGTCCTACGAGTTCTCTGCCTTGTGTATTAGCGGATTAATGGGATTAGTTTGGGCAAATAAAGGTCAAGTGTTTGTAAAAAAAAAAAAAGAAAAAAACACGGAAAATTACACACATTTTTGACGGTGCTGTGCTGCTTACAAATAAAAAATCCTTGAAACTTTGTGCTTCATGCGTATCTCCAGCTTGCAAATTAAAAATTGGTGAACACTAGTTTACAGAGCTCTTATCTCTGTGGGTAATGTATGAAGCATCATCGCACCTCTGTAGGTGTTCATCCGGGTCCAGGACAGCAACGACAACCCGCCGGTCTTCTCGCAGCCGGCCTACGACGTCAGCGTCTCCGAGGACGTGGCGGTGGACACGGAGCTGCTGCGGGTCCGGGCGTCCGACCCGGACGAGCGCGCCCGCCTCAGCTTCTCCGTGTACGGCAGCGTGGACCCGGCCAGCATGAGGCTGTTCAGGGTCCACCCGGGCACGGGGGTGGTCTACACCGCCGACAGCCTGGACTACGAGGCCAGGACCCAGCACATCCTCACGGTGATGGTGAGGAGGGGGGGGTGGAGTTAATGCTGGTAGTAGCTTTGTTAGCGGGTAATTTACTAATTAACTTAATTAGTCGTTACAGCTCGTTACTGGCCAGCTGAAAGAAGAATAGGGGGGGGGGCAGGGACAGAGTCAGACGAGAGGAGAAAATGTAAAGTTCAGTTATGAGCTTCACTGACTTTTTTCCTTATTAAAGTGTTCACCAGTGCTGGGTCTTTATACATGAAGCTTCGTTAATGGGTAATTAGCTAATTAGTCGTTACTACTCGTTACTGCCCAGCTGAAAGAAGAAGGGAATCTTCGTACGAAAAGTTCTCCAGTTCTGGGTCTTTGCTTATTTTTCTCCTGCTGCAAGACGCCTTGTTGTTTTTATGCATTTATTCTGTAAATGAGCTTCATACATGGAACGAATCAGCTGATTTAAAGATGATGACCTTACTGAGTGATAAGGAGATCTACATGTGGTAAGGGATTATCTTATTTGGCTAGTTGTTATTCCTGTCAGCAGCATGGACCAAGGGAAAGAAGCTGCAGATGGTAAAGAGCACAACCTTGGTGTTGGTATATGAGAAGATCCAGATGTGGTGTTGCATTAAGAGGAAGAAGTTGGACCACGTTGCATGTAGAGTGAACCCAGCAGGATGTAGTAACGTCCCCTCACACTGCCTCGTGTTTTCCAGGTCAAGGACCAGGAGTTCCCGTTCAACCGTGACCTGGCTCGTATCCTGGTGGCGGTGGAGGACGCCAACGACAACATCCCCTACTTCACCAGCACCGTGTACGACGCCGTGGCCTACGAGTCGTCTCCCGTCGGCACTTCCGTCATACAGGTCACGGCGCTGGACAAAGACAACGGGATTAACGGGGAGCTCAGCTATTCCATGGAAGCAGGTGTGCGGCTATGTGGAAGCGTCTTTTTATACGTAGTGAAGCTGTTCTTTCATCCGTGAGTCGTATTTAACGGTAAATGATGTTTTCCAACCTTTCCGCCCTCTTAGGTAACATCGGGGGTGTGTTTGGCATAGATAATGCCACCGGCCTTATCTTCATTGCCAGGGACCTGGACCTGACGTCTGTGGGGTTTTACGCCCTCACCGTGCGCGTCACGGACAGCGGGTTCCCTCCGTTAATGGCCACGGCGTCCGTCCGGGTTTCCGTGACGCTCTCCGACTTCTCCAGGCCCAAATTCTCCCAGAAGGAGTATCAGGCCGAGGTGATGGGGTGAACGGATGGCTGGGCGGACGGGTTGAGAGGGCTCGGGGAAATTGGTTGAAATGGCCGATGTCTTTGTCCGTGTGTACAGATAACGGAGAACAGCACCGCCGGGACGTACGTGACCGCGGTCCGCGCCGTCAGCCGCTCGGCGCTCGTCTACGACATCGCCGGGGGCGACGAGGACCGCAGCTTCTCCATCAACGGCCACACCGGCGTGATCAGCACGCGCAAGCCGCTCGACTTCGAGGTTCGTTGACGACCCGCGCGTAAATGTGCGAAATTAAGGCCGTGGGCGGGCGCCTTCAGGGACGAATTCACAAAGAACGGATCGGCGCCGCTGTAATTTGTGCGCCGTTTGCAACCTCTGTCTGCCCCGCCTCAAGGTCTGATTCACAAAACACGTTAATGATACGACAGCGAGAACACACACACACACGTGAACCTTTGCAGGGTCACACACCTTGTAATGTGACCCGGGCATCTGTTAGTTTAACGCTTGAACCTCACCATCATGTTCCTGAATGGATTCAGCTTCTCCCTGCGAAAAACATGGGTACAGTTGTTGTGTTTGTTGCTGGCTGAGTCACAGCTGGCTGAGTCACAGCTGGCTGGCGTTGCCACGATAACAGTGTCTGCAAACTGAGAAAGCAGCTGTATCACACACACACACACACACACACACACACACACACACACACACACACACACACACTGAGGTATAACTTCATTAACCTGGACTGGTCAGGATCTGACAGGATTACTATTCTCTGTTCACAGATCACACATTCACACTGGAATTGTTTGTCATAACCTTTTATCCATCAATGCTACTAAGAGATAAACCTACCACCCTATTCTCACTTAACCCCCCTGACAGCCCGCCTACATTTGACTGATTCTGCCCTTGATATTATTCAATACCAATGTCATTCAATGCTAATTCAAGGACTTGAAGAGAGAGACTGAGAGCTGAGAGAACTCTGAAGACGCCGATAATTTCGCTCTTAACTCACGGTGCTATTACCGCTGGTCTTTGTGAAGTGGGCTGTTTTTTCCAACGGGACCCATTTGCATAGTAAAGTGCCCAGTTTTGCGCCAAATGTATGCGTGTTAGCTAATTTACATACATCAGAAGCACAGAGACACTATTTGCTCGTTGCATTTCGCTCTCGTGGATTACACGCCTTCTTTTTGTCTATAATTGTTCCATCCTTTATGTGAATTAGCCCCTCTGTATTGTGTAATATATGCACAAGGTTTTTTTTGCATTCGTTTGTTTTCGGCAGCAAACAAGCTCCTACTCCCTGGTGGTGCGTGCCTGCAGCATGGCGGGGATGGAGGCCAGCGCCACGGTCCTCGTCCAGGTTGCAGACGTCAACGATTGTCCGCCCGTCTTTCAGCAGACCAGGTACCTGTGGTGACCACTGGGTACAACTCACTACTGAGCCCTGACGAGTCCTGACAGTTTGTCTTCTACCTCTGTCAGGTACGTGGGGGCCATCAGCGAGTCGGCTCTGGTCAACAGCGTGGTCCTGGGGGAGGACGGAAACCCTCTGGTCCTCAAGGCCGCCGACGGCGACCGCAACCACAACGCCCTGCTGGTGTTCCAGATCCTGGACGAGACGGCTCGGATGTTTTTCAGCGTGGACTCGGGGACCGGATCGATCCGGTGAGCGAGGACGTTGTTTCGCCTCCTTAGAAACCGATTTGTCTGTAATCTCTGTGGTGAATAATTGCCGGATGGGTCTTGTATTTTAGGACAATTTCCAGCCTGGACTATGAGAGCTTCACTGAGTTCCTGTTCAGGGTTAATGTCAGAGACAGTGGTCAGCCCCCGCGGAGTGCTGAGAGCCCGGCAGAGGTTTTAATAAAGGTGAGTGTTTGACATATGACTCAGCTTTCACTGCCTCGCTAACCATTCTTGGCTCACTTCGATCGCCGTGTTGGGTTTTCCAATCCGTCCTAGGTGATAAACATCAACGACTCACCTCCGAGGTTCTCCCAGGACACGTACGAGGCCGTGCTCCTCCTGCCGACCTACATGGGAGTGGAGGTCCTGAGGGTGGAGGCTTCAGACCCTGACATGGCAGCCGGCAAGGGCCTGAACCCTGACAGTTCGCTGCTGGTCTACTCTCTGGTGGACAGCAACCTGGAGGATTTCTCCGTGGACTACTACACTGGAGTCATAACCGTCACCAATCAGAACCTCAGCAAGAACCGCTACCGCTTCAATGTGAAGGCAAGTTGATTGGATTTAGGCCACTTTCACACCACTAGTTTGATTATGTGGTCCACACCAGGCAATAAAATCATTACTAACTGGCATATGGACTAGTGGTCCGCTTTCACACCTGAAAACAAACCAATACTGACCCAATTAAAGCTTCAAGCGTCAATTCTGACTTATTATGCAACATCATGGTTGCACGATGCTACTTGCTCCTATCTTTGTGTTTTACATTAGTTGGAGGACAATCTGTGGATGCACGAAGATTCAACGTGCTCCTAGCTGTTGATCCTGGTCCTGGAGAGTCATTGTGGCTGCAGGTTTTTGTCCCAACCAAGCAGTCACACACCTGATTCTACAAATAAAGGTCCTTAGCAAGGATGTGGTTGATTAGTAGAATCACATGTGTAACTGTTTGTTTGGAGCAAAATCCTGGACTCATGGTGGCGCTCCAGGACATTGTTCCAAAGACCCACATGGTATTTAGAATCTGCTCGTTTGGACCTGACTTCAAGTTCTCACCAGAGGGGCTGGGACCACCTCTTTTTGGAGGTCTCAGTCTGCTTAATTTAGTGCCCCCCCTGGTGTGATTGATGCTTGATGAAGACAAACCAGGTGCCCTTGGTTCTATTGAACCCTTTTTGGACTCTTTAGACCACTTAAACTGGCTTTCACAATTATGATTTCTGCAGGGAGATCAGGGAACAGGGTCAGAACAGTGCATCCACAATTATTCAGTGTTTTGATGCAGCTTCGCTTCAGTGAGTTGACGCGGTTGTTTTCCTGCCGTGGTAGATGGGTGGTCTCCAGGTCTCATAATCTCTATGCTCCGGGGGTTGTTTTGTTGTTTTTGTGGGGGCAGTGAAGGCCGTGCATGCTAAGCCTTTGTGAATACATTCTCTGCATTAGTTGATCCGGTACAGTACCTGTAGAAAGTCTGTATTCCTAGAGAAAAATGGATAGATTTATTGGCATAGAAATGCTGCAGCTAGGACTCAACACATATCTGCAGCATTTAAAGTTAATTTAAAGCGTAACACCTCCTACACCACCACAGCACATCCACAGGACTTCAAGTTTTAATAATAGTAATATCATAATGATGTTTTGACTATTCATTGGAAAAATATCACCAAAAAGATAACGGAGTCTATCTGAAAGTTGAGGTTGATCCAACAAACGTTCAGAGCGATGATTTATGGATATGAGTCAGCCTGGCTGTGCACTGAGGATCCTTGTTTTCCTTTTCCTGAGGTGTGGGATGGGCGTTTCTCCAGCCTGGCCATGGTCACGCTGCTCGTCCAGGAAGCCATGGACAACGGCTTCCTCTTCACCTTCCCCGTCTACTCCGCCTCCGTCCGGGAGAACGAGCCCAACGTTACCGTGGTGACCGTGGTCAACGCGGCGGGCAACCGCCTCAACGAGCCGCTGACGTTCGCTCTGCTGAACCCGGGCGGGCGCTTCGCCATCCGGCCGACCTGCGGCGTGCTGCTGACCACCGGCGTGCCCTTTGACCGGGAGGAGAGGGAGAGTTACGAGCTGGTGGTGGAGGTCAGGAGGGAGGAGGAGATACTGAGGGTCAGCAGGGTCAAGGTGCAGGTACAGGTGAGGGGTCGCAAGAAAAATAGTTATAGTCATTCATCAGGTCTCTAGAAATGTACAGTCTGTGTTCATGTTGGTTTCTTCCCATTTAAAAGTCCATTTGTGCTATTTTTCTTTTATAAAATTCACAATTTTGTGACAAAAATCTCAAATGTAACTGAAAAAGAATGATAAATTTAAAAAAATGAGATTCCTCTAGAATTAGATACTAATTGGTAAAATGCGTTTTTTAATTCTTAAAATACAGTTTCATTCATCAGGTCTCTCAAAATGCACATTTTGTGTTCATGTTTGTTTCTTACAAAGATCACAATTTTGGCAAAAATGTCAAATATTGTAACTACAAAATAATAAATGATAAATGAAAAATTCTAAATATTGAATCCACCTGAAATATCAAACTAATTGATAGCATGTGTTTTTTAAATCAATGTTTTAAAACATTTTTAATAGAGTTAAGATAAGAAAGTCATCAACTTTTTAAAATACATTTTTTAAGGCATTCATCTCAAAATGTACACTTTACTATCAAACGCTGTACCGAAAATAATGATAATTTAATATATTTAATGCACCTGATATCTGATAGCATGTTTAACTATTTGATTGATTGGTTGATGTATTGATTGATTATTCCTTTAAATTGTCCCACAGTGGGAAAACGCATGAAAAGAAAGATTGCACAAAGAGTAAAATCAATGAAATATATACATATAAAAAATATGGCTGCACTATATATTTGGTTTTCAGCACCTGTTGTGAAGTCTCCCAGTTTTAATTCGCTTTTTAAGAGACTTAAACTATCAGGTACATTCTCCTGTACAACATCTAAATGAGTGTTTCAGTGTAGTTTTGCATCACACGTAGTGAGATGTTTGTCGAGCTAGAATCATAAAACCTATTTATAAAAACATAAATACCTAAATACATGTATAAACCCTCCCCGCTGTGGTTGGCCTGTGCTGCAGCGTTGGTCACAGCCTCCTCATCACTCCATGGCATCTGGAAGCTTTTGTTTGATGTTGTGTTTTTGCGTTTGATGCTTTAATTTTATGTGAGTGCGTCTCACCTCTAATAAACGCTGCTGCTGAATGTTTCAGTGGCTGCGACGTGCAGCGGCTTCAATGAAGTGTTTGAACAAGCGGATAAGTAACCTCAAAAAAACAGAATGTTTGTGGGAAAACAGACGTGAAGCGTCGGTGCCTAATGCTAAATATTAGCGTCTTTAAAGACAGTGAAATGAATCTTTCATGGGATCCTAATTTAATCCTGTATCCTTATACCTTGATCTCTTTGTTTATGGCAAATGCTCAGATTTTAATTTTTGAATATTTATAGATCAAAATCCTATTTTTTCTCTCTTTCTGTGAGATGGTTTCATATATTTTATGATGCATCCTGCACCCTGGACGTGTACTAACACACATTTAAAAAACAACAAATAGCATCCAAGCTGCTGTTAATGCCTGTTTCCTTTAAATGTAGTTGGTTGTGCTTCGTCTCCCTAATAGAAGAGACAGTAACTTCAGGTCCAAACGCGTTTCCACAGCGTTTCTCTCTGCCTTTCACTCAGTATTCTAAGAGTCTGAGAACAAACAGATCTGTCACCGGATAACTCTCAGCCCTGAAAATAAATGAGAAAGAGAGAAGTCCCACACTTCGACCCACTCACAAATCAATGTTATAAGAACAAACAGCAGCGCTGAAGGGAACCGAGTGTCTCTCACAGCTCATATGAGAACAAAATCACTAGATTTCTACATGTAGAAGCTGCTGTGGTGGAAAAACAGCGTCCACCTGTTTACTGATGGTGATTATGAGCGAAAAAAACAAACAGAAAACAGATGTTCTGCATGTTGAATGAAAGCAACGTTGGGAAAGTTCACTTTGTACATGAACTAGTTTGAGGATAAAGACATTATTTTTACAGCTCATGGAGAACCAGAGACATCAATTATTTTATCTGTTTTAACATTTAAGCTATGCAGCGGATTCATCTTTTTATCCAGTTTTTACTCCTTATCAACCAGGGTTTAGCATTGAGGTGACAGTTTGTTTCATCCATTCAGTCCACACTAGTAGCAGCTGCAGAATATTCTCAAAAGCTGCTGCTTAAATGGTGTTTATTGGTGAAATAAAAGCAGTACTGACTTTTCCATCAGATTGCATTAATGCTCATAGCTGTGGTGCTGCCTTCCTCCATGCTCCTGGCTGTTGCTTTGTGTTTTATGACGTATTTGTTAGTGTGGCAGGTATGGAATCTGACACACTCTGGAACTAAGTTTTGCTATGAGAGAGCAGCGTACACAGAATATATATATAATTCTATATATATATAATTCTATATATATATATAATATATATATATATATATATATATATATATATATATATATATATATATATATATATATATATATATATATATATATATATATATTAATTGGAATATAAAAGAGTTCAAGAACAATCGTTCATTAAATGTGTTCACTTACAACACTGACTGCCAGGGCTTAATTAAGCGGACATGTGGGACAGGTGTTATATACATTCATTAATATTGGCTTCACCACTTAAAACCACCACGTTGAATCTGGGAAAAGGTCAATTTTTTTTTTTCCAGAAACAAGTCAACTGTGGAAATAAATAGCAGTCTGCCTTAAGTTTCACGGGGCCTTTAAGCCTGCAGCTGCCGCCAGTCCTTTTGTTTGCTTTCTTTTCTTTCCACAGCGACCTAATTGGATCCTCCAAAAATAACCGTCCTTTTTTTTTTTTTTTTTTTTTCTAGGTGGAGGATGTGAACGACAATGCCCCAGAGTTTGTGGACCTCCCCTACTACGCCGCGGTGCAGGTGGAGGCTCGTCCGGGATCGTCTATTTTCAGGGTTTCGTCTACGGATCAAGACTCCGGCCGCAATGCAGAGGTGACCTACAGCCTGAAGGAGGAACACAGGAACTTTCAGGTGAGGCGAGCGACATCTTCTTTACTGCTTTCCTGGAACTGGACAGTATGACCAAAAAAATGATATCACGATATTTGACGGTATTTTATTTTCATGAATGGTGTTAACCCAGAGGTGGACAATATTGGTCCAGAAGGGGTAGGTGCAGGTTTATTCCAACCGACACACCTGATTTTACTAATGAAGGTCCTCTAATTGGGCTCTAATTGATTAGTTGAGAATCAGGTCTGTTGCTGCTTGGTTGGAACAAAAACCTGCACCCACACCAACCCCCTTTCTATTAGTGTGGTTAATAATCACTGCAGTGAATTAGCAGGAAGTTCAGATCCAGCGTCAGGTCATGCTCTCACATCATGGATGTTTTATAAGAACTGGATACCAGACTGAAAAATGACCGCCCAGCTCTGAGTTCTTCATTCTACAACCGTTTGTTATATGCAGGTGAATCCTGTGACAGGGGAGCTGACCCTGAAGAGGTCCTTCGAGGCGGATTTGTCCATCACGGAGTACAGGCTGGTCGTCGTGGCCTCGGACGGCGGCCTCCCGGCCCTGACCAGCGAGGTGGAGCTGCCCGTCGCCGTGGTGAACAAAGCCATGCCGGTGTTCGAGAAGCCCTTCTACGGCGTCACCGTCAGGGAGGACGTGGCGGTGTCCACGCCCGTCCTGAGCGTCAACGCCACCAGCCCCGAGGGCCAGAGCATCGTCTTCACCATCACGGAGGGCGACCCCGACCGCCGCTTCGACATCGGCTTCGACACCGGCGTCATCGCCGTGGTCTACCCGCTGGACTACGAGGCGGTGCAGTACTACCGGTTGACGGTGAAGGCCACAGACACGCTGACGGGCGCCAAGTCTGACGTGGACGTGGACGTCATCGTGCTGGACGTGAACGACAACCCGCCGCTGTTCCAGGAGACGTCGTACTCCGCCTCGCTGGCTGAGAACTCCATGGTCGGAACCTCCGTGCTGCAGGCATGTCCAACCCTAACCCTTTTTAATGAGTCGGTCCAGCGTGCGCTCACATACTGATTTACTGCCTGGACTCAGAGTCCACTCCAGCAGTGTCTGGGGTGAATATTAAACAGGAAATTATTTATTTATAAGTAAATAGTGTTGTATTTCCCTAGAAATTTCCCAGTGGAAGCTCTTGACCTTTAGCGAATAATAGACCAGTGGAGTCGCAGCGAGGAACATGTTTACGCAAGATGATTACAACATGTCACATTGTTGAGTCCACTACACAGAACATGAATTCTAAATGCACAGTGTGGATCACATTTTTCTGTTTTTGTCCTCTATATGTTAATATCAGTTTTAACTGTGGAATTGATTTTGATAATCAGGACCAGAATAATGCAGGTCATCACAATGTTTGATATAACTCTTCCTGTAGATCTTCGCCCAGGACCAGGACTCTGAAAAGAACGCCATGGTGAGTTACCAGATCCTGTCCGACATCTACAACAGCTCCGACTACTTCCACATCGACGGGGGCAGCGGGCTGGTGTACACGGCGCGCCCCCTCGACTACGAGCTCGTCCAGCGCTACAACTTCGTCGCCCGGGCGACGGACAGCGGCGACCCCGCCCTCAGCAGCGACGTCAGCGTCACGGTGACCGTCTCCGACACCAACGACAACCCGCCCAGCTTCAGCCAGGCGCTGTACGAGGCTTTTTTCAGCGAGCTGGCCCCCCGGGGACACTTCGTGACTTGTGTTCAGGCATCGGATGCCGACATCCGTGATGCTCACAGGCTGAGGTAAGAAAAACACGCTTCAGTCGGTTGTTGGTCGGGTGTTACATCACTCCTCGCTGGACCCAGTTGTGTCTTTAGAAACTTTTCTTTTTTTTGCTCCCGCAGTGTTGACTCCTGTGTCTCGGTTGTCAGAATTTCATTCCTAACTCCTGAAATGTAGACACTTGTTTTCTCCAGCAACTTTTGTTGAAGTCGAACAACATTTCATACATTTGTGCTGCATTCTATTTCGTTTGTTTACAGGTACAGCATTCTATCTGGAAACGAGAGAATGACATTCATGATGGACCCAGAAACCGGCGTCCTCAGCCTGTCTAACAAGAGGCGACAAGGCATGAAACGCTCGTATCAGCTCAACGTGTCGGTGTCGGACGGCGTCTTCACCAACACGGCTCAGGTATGAAATAAACTAAAAAAACGACTCCACGCTCGCTATTTAGCATTCTTCTCTTTACTTAACATTTGCTGTGTTGACACACGGAAGCTGAATAACCTCTTTTAGCGACCCCTCGCAGGTTTTTTGAGATAGCTGAACTTGTGATTGTTAAAAGAGCCTCTTGTTGGATTGATTGTCATCCAGTCACTCTGTGTGAATGGTATCTACCGTCACATCTCGCTCCACATCATTTCCACTCCAGTAAAATGCCTCCGGAGGCAGAATTTCTAACCTCGATCAAATAAAAGAAAGCATAGATCTTGTCGACATCCTTTGACCTTCCCCCCGCAGCTGAGATGGACACGACAGTCCCCTGGACCGGAACCAGCTTCACTCAATCAACCCAAAAACCTTAACCCAGACCCCCCCAACCCTGTGTTTAAAACTTTTATTCTTTTGGTAACCTCAACTTTTCCAGATGAAAACAGTTATTTCTGAGTCCTGGATGAGTGTGTGTGAAGCCTCCCAATCCTCAAGCATTTACCTAAGACAGTGCTTTTCAATTATTTTCTGTCATGCTCCCCCCATGGAAGAAGAAAGAAATATGGACCATAAATGGTCTTATTAGCGTGATTGTGGTGTAATGTCTTTAATTTCTTTGTCTCCAACATTTCAGACTCAGTAACACACCGGTCTTTCACAGTGAACCAAGCGCTACAGACGCTTCGTCATATTTCCTCGTCTTAGCTTTGGGAGACTTTCGTTTGTCTCTTTATCTCCGTCTCTCTCCGCCTGTCTTCTCATCCCTGTTAAATATGTTTTCATGGTGTCACTTGGTGTCTACACTTCATACTCATACTCTGTGCTGTATGCTCCATGTGAACACTCTGCTGCCCCCTAATGTAGTGGAGGTGTAACTGCACTTTATTCTAAGACAGTAAAAAAATAAATAAATAAAAAAGCATGTTTCCCTGAGGTCTAATGCAGCCCCACTATTTCAGAACCACTGACCTGAGGACGCATCATGATGTGGTCTGGAACCGAACCACTGGATCCTCCAACTGGTCGACCACCCCCCCCCCCCTTTACATTGAAACTATACAGCACTTTATCTGGGTCCCAGAGCACTTCACCACCACCGACCTTGGGGGGGGGGTGGCACTGCAGCCATGAAGAGAGGCAGGCTGGGAGTTTAGCCAGAACAACGGGGAACCCTGTACTCTTCGTAGTAAATGCCACAGGATCTTTAACGACCAGAGTGAGTCAGGACGGATTTAACGCCTCATCCGATGGATGAGTTGTTCTGGCGTCTAATTTATTAAGCGTTCATTTTCAACCTTTTTAACCTCCATCTACCTCGGTTCTTTTTCATGTAAACGCTCCCATGGAGCAGGAGTTTTCTTTAGCATCCAATCAGCTTGATGATATGTTTTTTGGTGTTGGGTCAGTGATCTCTGGCCCACGTTTTAATCATCGGTTCGGTCGGTCCAAATTAAATGGGCTCGGTGGAGGCTGTAAGAGAATGTTGTTTTACTGCATCGCTACGAGGTGGTGCCTCCTTTTGTGTTTTGGGGTGTTGTACTAGACGGTGAGGGTTAAGGTCTGGTCGATGCCCACGAAACATCTCATTAGGTGAGTTTTAGAGTCTCCCGTTACGGGCCTTAAACAATGTTAATGCTAAGTTGCTTTAGGATTGGATTTGCATGCAGACTTTGCTAAAGTCTGATTGTTATTAAACAGAACTACAACCAAGGAATTGATGAAGAAGAGCTGGTAACTCTGCACAAAAATTAATAATGCACATTTAACTATATATATATATTGCATTATTATGAAATTAAATAATTGGAATTTCTTGGGTAGCAGTTCTTATCTTGAGCTTGAAAAATGATAAAACTCTGTTTGTGTGTATTGTATATATAGAAGCCCAAAACCAGCAGGTGTCAACCACATGATCAGGTCACTCGTCAAGGTAACGTGAACGTTTAATGAACGTTTGCAGGTGCTTTTTTTTTTAACCTTTGACCCCATTCAACTCACTCTACCAGTTAAGGCTGTAACTCAGAGCACTGCTTGACTTTAGTGAGTTAATGAGATATTTAATCAATCAATTATCATATAATAATCATCAGATAACATAACTACCTAACCTGGGTCAGGTGTGTGAACCCATCCACTAAAAACGTGTGTTTTCTGAGGTTTACTGCTGTGTTGACTTTTAATGACACTGAAACTATCATCTATATCGTCTTTTTTATATTTCCTCACGGGTGGATTATTACGATGGGCTTTTAACGGGTATAAAAAAATAAGAAATCAATGAACAGACTATTTTAATAGAGTTTAAAAGTGCAAAATGCAAAAAGCAGTGAGACTCCTGAGAAATAAAAACCAGAGCCCATTTCTCCGATTATAATGACCTGTCACTGGCTGCACATTTGTTTTAGGATTGATTTTTTTATTTTATTTATTACTTTCAAAGCCTGGCTTCATAATATATATCTGAACTGTCTCTTTACCGCAAACAGCCTGAAATCTGACAATGAAACGTTTGTTAACTCTCATAATGTACATTTTGTGTTCATGTTGGTTTCTTGTCATGTTAAAGGTTCATTTTGGAGTTAAAACTATCTGGTACCATGTTTTTAGGGTTACACCACATGAGTTCTTGTTAAATCAAATGTCTGTCACTTAATGAGTGGGACACTTGATTCGTCGCTAAGAAATTCCACGTTAAGCCTTAATGCTTAAGTCATTTACCAATAAGATCAGTGACATTAATACAGCAAAGGTTGGGGTCACAGATAACTTTATTTTCTCCTTTAAAGCCTTTGACGAGGTCAGAAATAATGCTTTATAAGTCATTTTCTCTGTCAAAGAATGCTCCGTCTAAGCAGCTAAAGTGTATAATTTTAAGGGTTTTCTAATCATCTATTATCCTTTAAATGAAATTAGCATTAGAACAACTCTATTCACTAATGTAGGTTCTGCATGAAAAACCAGACATTTGCAGCTAGAATAGTCATTTACCACATTAACAATGTATAAAGCACATTTCTGAATATTTACCATTAAACAGATGAACAGTGCTTCTCTTCCAACATTAAGGACATTTCTAAGTGATTCTAAACTTTAACAGTACCTCCACACGCTGGCGATTATTTCTGAGATATTCTAACATAGTTGAATTACCAATTTCGCTGCCAAAACTTTAGGTCGCAAACTCATAACAACGGGGTCGAAGCAGAGGCCGGCGAGTTATGGGGACGGTGAAAATGTGTTTTATGGTATTATTTACGAGACGGGAACGGAGTAACTTATTGGTTCACTGGGACGTCCAGTTGGTCAGAAATCTGCTGATTCATCATGGTCTCTTTTGTTTTTACATCCCTCCTTTAAAGCTCTAATCCATCCTTGAGGGTTGTGTTTGTCGGAAACTTTCCACAATAAATCCATAATGGGTAATAAACTGTATTTGCAGTTTATCATCATCCATTTCTCTCAGAAAAACCTCACAAAGAAACAAATCACTCTATCTCTACAGTAGCTTCAGATTGAAAGCAACTCCCTGCTGGTTTTCATGCCAGGTTGATGTGATCGTGTTTGACTAATCAGCCTGAGTTAATCACTGCGATAGAATGAAGGAACCAAGATGACTGAATCCTGATTATAATTATGGCCGTGCTGCTGATTCTCAGGTGAACGTACGAGTCCTCGGGGCCAACCTGTACAGTCCCGTGTTCAGCCAGAGGTTCTACCTGGCCGAGGTGCAGGAAAACGCCCCCCCAGGGTCAAAGGTCATTCAGGTAAATTCACCTTGTTACCACAAACAGGAAACTTCTTTATCAGTAATATTGTAGAATCTTGGAGGAATAAATCTGACCTGATATCCGGAATCTCCTTCAGGTCCGAGCCACAGATGAGGATTCTGGACTTTTCGGCCAGATCACCTACTCCTTCGTCAACGACCTGGGGAAAACTCAGTTCACCATTGATGCAGACGGATTCATTTTCACACTCATGGAATTAGACAGAGAGAATCCTCTGAACAAGGACATGGTGCTGACTGTCATGGCCCTGGACGGTGGAGGTGTTTTATTATTTATGCTCATCTGATTAAAGTCTGACCTCTTAATCTGGAAGGTCAAATGTTCAATTTTGGGTAGATGCACTGTATTCAAATGTGGTTTTGGTCAGATTTCCTATAATACAGTAGTTCCTGAAAATGTTTGACTATTTAAACATAAGCACATCACATTTGCACTTAATTAAATTAAGTTAAGGACTTGCAGAATTGCTTACAGTGAATGAAGTAGTAAAATAAGCTTAATTAGGCCTCAGGGGGCCGAACACCAAGCTATGGAATAGCTGAAGGGAGTAGGGAAAACCTTTATTGTTATACCATGGATTTTTTTTTATTCCTCTCTGGGACAGGTTTCATCCTACAGCTTTGAGAGGACCCAAGTAAATTATATATCAAATCATGCATCTGGATTGGGAATAGTGTGGTTTTATTTTGATGTTCATTTTTTGTGACCCAAGTCATAAAAAACTGTGTAAGATTTCTCATAGGAAACGAATGAGGGTCGAAAGACATTAAAATCAGAGGTTTTACACTGGCAAACTACTGCCTACTGCAGACCTAGAAACTCCATTCAAACTTTAAACTGTAGACACATGTCATGTTTATTAATGTTTTATTCCACATTTTGCAAGGTAATATAGCCTTTGATTGATCACTGATCAATGGCCATGATCACTTTAGCAGAAATCTTGAGTTTGTAATGCGAGCCTATAGGACCGAATGTTCATCATCGCTTAAAGTGTTAGAGATCAAAAAAAAAAAAAAAAGTGGATTTTTTCCTCTTTCATTTCTCCTCTTGGCCTCAATTTACAACCAATACACATGATATTTTCTAACTTTGTAGAGAAACTTGTTCTGATTCTCACACTGTGTTTGAAATATCTGAGAGGTTTACCGAATTTTAATGATCGGCCTCTAAGTGGCCCAAATGTTTCTGTTCCTCAGTGACTCCAATACAAAGAGAAGCAGAACAAACCTCTGTTTTAAACTAAACCAAACTCCAAATCTCATCAAAACATTTGGTGATGATGATGGTTATTTTTTGATAGGAGCTTTATCAGTTAAAGATAAAGTGGGAGACCAGTGCAGAGGGAGAAAAATGCTCAAGTTGCCGTGGTAAACTGTGAGGTTACCTCAGAGGCCACAGCTTGTTAAGGTTTATAGACAAACACCTAGTGCTTGTTAACGTGTTAACACTGAACCACACACACACACACACACACACACACAAACACACACTGAATCAGACTAACGAGCATTTGTCAAAACACACACACATACACAATTTTTTTTTTATAAGTCTAGAAAAAAGTATTTAATTTTGAAACCTGTTGAAGAGGCATAAGTTGTTGAATAAATACTTAAAAAAAGGTTGTAGCTGTATATAATATCATAAATTTATTAGTATAATTTGTTGAAATCTCTGTAAAAGCTCATTATAACCTGGTATAGTAGCCCCCAGAGCCCTATTGTTGACAGTCTCAGCATTAAATCACATCTGATAAATCACTGTTTTTTCTCCCTGTTAGGACGTGCGTCGTTCTGCACGGTTCGGGTGGTTCTCGGCGACGAGAACGACAACGCCCCTCGGTTCCGGGCGGTGGAGTACCGCCTGAGCATCAAGGCCAACGTCGCCAAAGGTTCCCTGGTCACACAGATCCAGGCCTCGGACCCCGACGCCGGGTCCAACGGGCGGATCACGTACTCCCTCTACAGCGAGGCCCGCCTGTCACTGGTGGACGTGCTGGAGGTCAGTGTTGTAACAGACTGCCCTGGAAACCAGCGGGAATCGACGCTCAACTGCTTCCAATCCCCGGAAGATTCGTTTAATAAGTGTGAACGTTATTTAAACTCAATATATATCCACTTAAGGCACGTGTCAGTGGATTACCAGCCATCTGTTAATTATGGATTCCCACTTATCTATTAGACATGACCTTACATTAAGATTAATGGCTCTGTCAATACTGTTTAAAGGGGAAACAAGATTGGATGAAGAACGACTAAAGAACTGTGGTTATAAATAAAACATAAAGGTGTAGCATAAAAAAAGGATAGTTGCTTATGAACATAAATAAATAACAGATTGAAGCTGGAAATTATTGATCTGTGTCTACAATCGATCGCTATGACCTTGTGATTCTGCTCAGGTGGAGTCGGACAGCGGCTGGATGATGACGAAGAGCGCCGTGGACCACCTGCAGGGCACCGTGCTGTCCTTCTTCGTCAAGGCCACGGACTGCGGCTCGCCGGCCAAACACTCGCTGGTGTCGGCGTTCGTCCACGTGGTGCCGGCCGACGCCTTCGTGCCGTCCTTCAGCCAGCCCCAGTACTCCTTCACGGTGCCCGAGGACACGGCCGTGGGCACGGCGCTGGGCTCCGTGTACGTGGGCGCCGACCAGACCGCCGTCTGGTTCTCCGTGGTGGGGGGCGAGACCCCGGACAGCAACCAGGCGGAGACCTTCCTGGTGGAGCGGGACAGTGGGCTGATCCGCCTCATCGAGCCGCTGGACTACGAGCGGGTCAGCATCTTCCGCTTCAAGGTGGTGGCGTCGACCCGGCGAGACCTGATCGAGTCGTTGTCCACCGTGGACGTGGAGGTCAAGGTGAGAGACTCTGCAGAGTGTCGCCATGCTCTTACTTGATATTCATTTATCTAAAAGTCCTGATATAAATCAAAGTTTTTACAGTTAGGTGTGAAAAGGGGGCTTTTATTTTGAAGGACATACAATTTATGAGGTCACATGACCAGTCAATACACAGTCAATAGACAATGTTCACATCACAATACACTATAATACAAATATACATCACTACAAAAACAAGGAAAATTATGTATAAACTTCATTTGTCAAGTTTAAACTGCAATTTTCCAATTTGGCAAATGTGCAAAAGGATCAATATTAATGTGATTACAGGATTTAGACAAGAGAATGGATTGTTGTGAATCTGATTAAACAATCAAATCAACCCTCTTTTGCATAGTGTTTCTCTATTACTATAACTTTACCTTCATTTTTCAAAAAACATGTTATAAATAATATATATTTTACAATGAGGTGTGAAAAGGGGGCTTTTATTTTGAAGGAAATACCGTTTATGAGGTCACATGACCAGTCCCTTTTGCTCATGGACACCCTTACGAAAATTAACCATGGCTTTACCATGGGAAATACCGTGGTTTTACCATGGTTTTTTGGGTAACCATGGTTAACCATGGTTTTTTTGTGGTAACCATGGTTATACTATGGTTTTTATGTAGTAACCATGGTTCTACCATGGTTTTTGGATACCATAGTATTACTATGGTTGGTTCATGGTACTTCCAAAAACCATGGTAGAACCATGGTTAATACATAAAAACCATAGTATAACCATGGTTACCACAAAAAAACCATGGTAAACCATGACCCAAAAAACCATGGTAAAACCACGGTATTTCCCATGGTAAAACCATGGTTAATTTTCGTAAGGGCATTTAACATGTGAACATCATTGTCTCACAACCAGATGTTGACTTTTATTCAGTATTTTGAAAAATAATTTCTCTAAATTAATAATTGAACTAACTATCTGGGGTAAGCATTTTTTTTTTTATATTAATTAAATATTGATGTTATAGGTTTTTTCTAATATGCCAAAATGAATGAGTTGCCATATGGCAGAAATATGCAAAAATTCCTGTTCAACCTAATGGAGTCACATTGACTCACATAGCATCAATTATATTTACAACATATTCTTATACTGTATATTTTTTATATCTATTATTTGGTGCATTTTGAGTAATTAAATCATTCACATGTTTTACCATATTTGATGTAACTGCCGGTGAATTATTCTGTTCTAATTTATTCTTTATTCTAACTGGACAACCTTTATTCTGATTTTTTTTTAGATTCTCGATGTGAACGACAACCCTCCTGTGTTTGAGACCAACACCTACGTGGCGACCGTGATGGAGGGTCTGCCGGTCGGGACCAGAGTGGTCCAGATGCGAGCCCACGACCCGGACTGGGGCGTCAACGGCCAGGTGGGTCGCACCTGACGGAGGCATTTTTATTCTTATTCTGAGAGTGTTTTTAACAGCATCTCCTTCCTGCAGGTAGCCTACAGCCTGGGGCTGCTCCTGGACCTGACCTCTGAGCCCGGCTCCTTCGACGTCCCGGCCGCCGCTGCCGCCACCTCCGTGTTCGCCATCGACAGCAAGACGGGCTGGATCACCACAGCGACGCAGATGGACCACGAGGCCTGCTCCGGCTACAGCTTCGAGGTGGTGGCCTCGGACCTGGGCGAGTTCCGCTCGCTGTCGTCCACCGCCGTGGTGACCGTGGCCGTGGCCGACGTCAACGACAACCCGCCGCGCTTCGACAGGGAGCTGTACCGCGGCGCCGTGGGCGAGGGCGACCCGCTCGGCGAGGCTGTGGCGGTCCTGAAGACAGAAGACGCGGACGGGACGGACCAGAACCGCCTGGTCAGCGCCTACATCACCGGTGAGGACCAACATGGAGGCTCTGGATGTTCAAACATCTGAACGATGGGTTAAATAAAATTATTAAAGGTCAAGTTTGAAACGACGTTTAACTCAAATGTCAAAACACAACTAACCTTTCATTTTTCATTGTTCCGTTTTAATTTTAACATTACAAAACGTGAATTATATTACACAGAATTTCACCATAACGTTACAGAACAGTTCAAACTCATAAATTTATTTATCAATCCCACATGTTCCATACGTAGAACTCAAGGAGCTCGTAATGATTATTTTAAAACCATTTGGAATCTTGGAATCTCATATTAATTTAGCTGTTGCAGACCATCTCCACCTCAAACCTGAGCTTGCTGTTTTCTATTCTAACAACTCGCACAATCTCCGATAATGACTGAGGATGATGCATTTTGGCCTCATGTTCTGGCATTTTAAAATTACTGATTGGCCTAATGGAAGGAAGCCATGTGATGAAAGGTCACGTTTTTTTAAACTGTGAAAGGCCACGGCGGTGCACGGCCGTACATTACGGTGATAGATGTTTATTGATTGCTCCAAAGGGTACCCGCATCGTTTGTGTGTGTGTGTGTGTGTGTGTGTGTGTGTGAGAACAGAAATATGAACGCGTTTTCCAGTGTGTCCTCAGGTCAATTACAACCCATCTCCTCGTTTTTCCTTACTGTGGTGGCGTTTACCTCGTCTTTGCCCCCCCCCCATAGGAGGGAACCCGCGGGGCGTGTTCGGGCTGGCGCTGGTGCAGGGCGAGTGGAGGGTCTACGTGAGCGGGCCTCTGGACCGGGAGCAGCAGGGCTTCTACCTGCTCAACGTGACGGCCAGCGACGGCCTGTACGTGGCCCGCGCCGCCGTGGAGGTCACGGTCACGGACGCCAACGACAACACCCCCGTCTGCAACCAGGTCAGTGGAAACGGGGCCCGGACGAGCCCCCCGCCCCCCCACGCTCTGTGTTTCACTGCAGCACGGGAAAAAATAACGAAAAAAAAGAATGAGGAACATAAAAACGGAAGCAGTAAAACAGGCGGGTTGACCCCTGGGCGACAAACACCACTTAGCATCATTACACATGCTACAGGGTGTTCTGTGCATTAGCGTGGGAATTAACTGCATAGTGTGTGCTATTGTTGGCTGGCAGCCACACACACACACACACACACACGTTGCCCAAAGGTTGACAGCCAGGAATGTGTATATGGAGGCAGCGAAACAATAAGAACATCTAAAAAAATACAGTCTCTGCAGATAAAGACCCGACCACACACTTCTAGTGGGTCATAAATTGTAATTACTCTGGAGTCTATACATTTATTTTTAGAAAAATCCTGCACACTCTGCTGTATCATGAGCGTGATTATGACTCTGTACAGAGATGCAGGCTGCAGGATTTCTAGGGGATGTCACTGTAGCTTCATAACTGGCTTTATTAATTGCGTTTTTATATACTTTAATCAAAATATAAATCGTTTGCACCACTCAACGCATGTTGAGTGGTGCAAACGATTTATATTTATATTTTATATTTATATTTTTCAACATGCACCCATTCCAGCACATTGTTGCACTAATGACAGCGGCTGCTATGCAAGAATTTAACAACCTGAACATTCACACACAAACTGAGCAACGACTGAGTTTTTCCTTTGGTGGGAGTCGAACCCCTGATCCGAACAGTTCACGTTTTTTCTTACAAATGACATGACGGAGACCAAACTTTGACTTTTAAACCTCGTGCTAAAATAAAAAGCATCAGTGCCAACATCAGATCCATGAGAGAAAGAGAAAGATAATTGGGCTACGCGACGGGCCTTGTGGGAATATCTAATTTCCATTAGTGGTGTTCTGCAATTCTTCAATTTCACATAATTAGTTTAAAACTTTCATTCTCCTTCTAATCTAAAGTCTTACTAATTCTCTTTGAAATCAATCTCCACTCTGTCCCTGTTCTCTTTTATTCCCTCTCGCGCTGTAGATAAATTGGGCCTGTGTTTCTACAAAGTGGTGACGCTGACATCTTTCTGTACTATGATTAAAGCGGTAGTATTAGTAGTAGTAGTAGTAGTATCTGTTACTGTAGTAGTTAAAATAATGACTGAATCACTTCATGTATTAGCTGCAATGTGCAAGTGTCAGTGTTAATAATTATCTGTTGCAGTGGTAATTGTTTAATGAGCAGTATTTAAATAAGTTCAGGGATGCAATAAACTATTATACTGTAATATAAAATGTTAGTGAATTACTTTCACATTTTTCACAATCAAAAGTTTATTAAAACCCAGGACGGCATCTTAAAATTAAATTTGAGCTAAGAAAGAAAAAAAATCAGTTTACAAAGACATAAAAAACAATGATAAGCAGCATTTCCTGTAGATGAAGAATCAGTGATGCAGCTAATTGCAGATTAATTTTCTTGAGTAATAAGCAGCAGTTCCAGCTATAAATACTGTTTTAATTATTTACTGGATAACACAGCGTGATGTTGGTGTGTGCTGCATCGTGTCTCAGTACATTTCCACATTGTGCATTAATTGTGTGTGTTGACCACATATAGTGGATGGTTAGTAAAAGAAGCAAATAATAGAAAATAATAGATGTAGAAGTAGAGCTGAGTTCTACTGTTCTCATTCTATCACCAAAAAACACTGGAGATCAAGTTTTTATTTTTTGTAATTTCACTGTGTGGCTGTTCAAAACTATAAAAACATAGCATAAGAATAGAAAAAAAAAAATGAAAATGTACATTTTGTGTTCAGGTTGGTTGAACGTTCATTTTACAATAATTATGATTTTATGCAATTTTTGAGACGAAAATTTTAAAAGGAAAAATACATTTTAAATATGTAATTCACCCTTTTTTAGGAAAGTTAATCTATCTGGTTTCATCTTTTTAGGATTAAACCACATTACAGTTTTGGCATTGTCCCATATATTCTAGGTGGATTAAAAATGTATATGAATATAATATATGTATAATGCTAATGTCAAACTGTTTATATTAACCTATATCATTCTTTTGACATTTTGTGTCACAAAAAACACACTAAATTGTGATTTATTCCAAAATAAATGGACTTTTAAATGACCAGAAACCAACATGGACACAAAATGTACATTTACAGAGACCTGATGGTTCATGGTGTTAATACTATAATGTGCTTTTTTTGTTTCCAGGCGGTGTACAGCGCTTCCGTTCCTGAGGATAATCCCACCAACCGAGGCATCCTGACAGTCGGCGCCACGGACGCTGATTCTGGCTCCAGCGCCGAGATCCAGTATTCTCTGTTTGGCATCGGGGTTGAAGACTTCTACATGGACGCCAACACCGGTACGGAACACCCAGTCATAACGGATGTGAATTGATCTGAACCACGTCACAGTTCAAACACTCCAATGTCTCCGTTGAAGGTGAACTGCGGACCGCCACCGTCCTGGACCGAGAGGCCACGCCCACCTACAAGCTGATCGCCCAGGCCACGGACGGCGGGGGTCTGTTCTGCAGGTCCGACGTTAACCTCAAGGTGTCGGACGTGAACGACAACGCTCCCTCCTTCTCCTCCAGCCGCTACGTGGCCAACGTGTACGAGAACGCCGCCCCCAACGCCCTGCTGACCCGGCTGCAGGCCAGCGACCCCGATGAAGGTAGCACGCCGTCACCATGACAACGGAAGGTTTGAGGACCTGTAGACCAGAAGGTTTGAGGACCTATAGACCAGAAGGTTTTATGACCTATAGACCAGAAGGTTTGAAAACCTGTAGACCAGAAGGTTTGAGGACCTGTAGACCAGAAGGTTTGAAAACCTGTAGACCAGAAGGTTTGAGGACCTGTAGACCAGAAGGTTTGAGGACCTGTAGACCAGACGGTTTGAGGACCTGTAGACCAGAAGGTTTGAAAACCTGTAGACCAGAAGGTTTGAGGACCTGTAGACCAGAAGGTTTGAAGACCTGTAGACCAGAAGGTTTGAGGACCTATACACCAGAAGGTTTTATGACCTGTAGACCAGAAGGTTTGAGGACCTGTAGACCAGAGGGTTTGAAAACCTGTAGACCAGAAGGTTTGAGGACCTGTAGACCAGAAGGTTTGAAAACCTGTAGACCAGAAGGTTTGAAGACCTGTAGACCAGAAGGTTTTCAGACCTGTAGACCAGAAGGTTTGAAGACCTGTAGACCAGAAGGTTTGAGGACCTGTGGACCAGAAGGTTTGAAGACCTGTAGACCAGAAGGTTTGAGGACCTATAGACCAGAAGGTTTGAGGACCTGTAGACCAGAAGGTTTGAGGACCTGTAGACCAGAAGGTTTGAAGACCTGTAGACCAGAAGGTTTGAAGACCTGTAGACCAGAAGGTTTGAGGACCTGTAGACCAGAAGGTTTGAGGACCTGTAGACCAGAAGGTTTGAGGACCTGTAGACCAGAGGGTTTGAGGACCTGTAGACCAGAAGGTTTGAAGACCAGTAGACCAGAAGGTTTGAAGACCTGTAGACCAGAAGGTTTGAGGACCTGTAGACCAGAAGGTTTGAGGACCTGTAGACCAGAAGGTTTGAAGACCTGTAGACCAGAAGGTTTGAGGACCTGTAGACCAGAAGGTTTGAGGACCTGTAGACCAGAAGGTTTGAGGACCTTTGGACCAGAAGGTTTGAAGACCTATAGACCAGAAGGTTTGAGGACCTGTAGACCAGAAGGTTTTATGACCTGTAGACCAGAAGGTTTGTAAACCTGTAGACCAGAAGGTTTGTAAACCTGTAGACCAGAGGGTTTGAGGACCTGTAGACCAGAAGGTTTGAAGACCTGTAGACCAGAAGGTTTGAGGACCTGTAGACCAGAAGGTTTGTAAACCTGTAGACCAGAGGGTTTGAGGACCTGTAGACCAGAAGGTTTGAGGACCTGTAGACCAGAAGGTTTGAGGACCTGTAGACCAGAGGGTTTGAGGACCTGTAGACCAGAAGGTTTGAGGACCTGTAGACCAGAAGGTTTGAGGACCTGTAGACCAGAAGGTTTGAAGACCTGTAGACCAGAAGGTTTGAGGACCTGTAGACCAGAAGGTTTGAGGACCTGTAGACCAGAAGGTTTGAAGACCTGTAGACCAGAAGGTTTGAGGACCTGTAGACCAGAAGGTTTGAGGACCTGTAGACCAGAAGGTTTGAAAGACCTGTAGACCAGAAGGTTTGAAGACCTGTAGACCAGAAGGTTTGAAAACCTGTAGACCAGAGGGTTTGAGGACCTGTAGACCAGAAGGTTTGAAGACCTGTAGACCAGAAGGTTTGAAGACCTGTAGACCAGAAGGTTTGAAGACCTGTAGACCAGAAGGTTTTCAGACCTGTAGACCAGAAGGTTTCCATCACATGGGCCATAATCAAAAGTTCAAAGTTCATAATGCCGTGAATGTGAAGAACGTTTCATCATGACATGTAGTCCTAAACATCATGTATGTGTCCTGCAGGTCTGAACCGTAGCGTGGTGTATTCTCTGCTGGATTCCGTGGGTGGTTTGTTCTCCATCGACCCGGTGTCTGGGGTGGTGATTCTGGAGAAAACCCTGGACAGAGAGACCAGAGAGTCCTATCAACTCCGTGTCCAGGCCACTGACCGGGCCGGACAACAGGGGGCGCTATCCTCTCAGGTTGGTTGGACAGATGTAATCAATTTATTGTCATAGACCTGGATGTGGCTCCGCCCCTTAGCCTATAGATGTATTGTAGACCTGGACGTGGCTCCGCCCCTTAGCCTATAGATGTATTGTAGACCTGGACGTGGCTCCGCCCCTCAGCCCATAGATGTTTTATAGACCTGGATGTGGCTCCGCCCCTCAGCCTATAGATATATATTAGACTTCGATGTGGCTCCGCCCCTTAGCCTATAGATGTATAATAGACCTGGATGTGGCTCCGCCACTCAGCCTATAGATGTTTTATAGACCTGGATGTGGCCTAGTTTCTTTTTTTTACAATTTGCACATTTATAATCGCCCAGGGTCATTATGGGAGGCCCCAGAGCATCATGGGGGGTGACTCTGATCAGTCTCTATGGGTCTCTATAGTAAACCATGAAGTCTGGAACTTTTTCGGCGTTCGCTCTAGGTGAGAAACTAATAATAAAATGAACGGGCGTGATTGTACAAGCTGGTATTATCTCCTATAAAACATCCATTTTTTGCCAGTATCCAGTAAATAGGAATATTCAACGCTGTTTCCCAGAAAAATGGTACATTCAGAAACAAACTCTCCATGGTAAAAAAAATAAATGCACTTAGTGAAACTTTATTGACATTCACAAGCATTGAGGCAGGACATTTATATTCAGGTGATTTAATCAGGATTAAGTCAGTGGTTTGTCATAACAGAGTAATTCATTAGAATTCAGATTGTGAGCTGCAGATTAGGCAGCGCTGGCGTCTGTTCTGAATTCATGTCCATATGTTTGAATAAAAGAAAAAAAATAATAAAAAAGATCTGCTTGTAGAGGGAAGATAAGGAAGGTGGCAGTTATCAGGCTGCTATTTTAAAATATTCCTATTAATAGACAAAGTGCAAAAGGAATAAAAATGTTTTATGTACAAAACAAAAAAAAAACCTCGCAGGATAATTTCTCAAATAATCACATTTATGCAACGTACAGAACAAAAGGTTCACAGAGTGTGTTGTTAATAACTGTCAGAGACAACAAGTCTTCATTCTGTCAGCCTGTGTTTGAGGATTATTTCCTTGTTTCTGATATGTCTTTTCAAAATAATAAACACCAGGAAGCGTTCTAAAGGTGATAATATTCAGGGAGTCCCCCCCAGCAGCTTTTAGGAATAAACACCTTCTCACAACAGATAATAATATACAGTACAAGCGTTGTTCTCTGTTACGCTGCAGCTTCAACGCATGAACTGTCACCTTAAAACCCGTCGAAGAAAAAGAGAATTTAATATAAATCAAGAAGTTTTTTTCTCTTATTTCTCTCTGACTGTTTGTTTGGATCAACTTCAACTTTCACATATAGTTTACACATTGAGGGGTATGGAGTCAAAACATGATTATTACGTTATTTCTACAGGGACACACACTTTCTACAGGAACACACACTTTCTACAGGAACACACACTTTCTACAGGAACACACACTTTCTGCAGGAACACACACTTTCTACAGGAACACACACTTTCTGCAGGAACACACACTTTCTACAGGAACACACACTTTCTACAGGAACACACACTTTCTGCAGGAACACACACTTTCTACAGGAACACACACTTTCTACTGGAATACACACTTTCTACAGGAACACACACTTTCTACAGGAACATACACTTTCTACAGGAACACACACTTCCTACAGGAACACACACTTCCTACAGGAACACACGCTTTCTACAGGAACACACACTTTCTACAGGAACACACACTTTCTACAGGAACACACACTTCCTACAGGAACACACACTTTCTACAGGAACACACACTTTCTACAGGAATACACACTTTCTACAGGAACACACACTTTCTACAGGAAAACACACACTTTCTGCAGGAACACACACTTTATACAGGAACACACACACTTTCTACAGGAACACACACTTTCTACAGGAACACACACACTTTCTACAGGAACACACACTTTCTACAGGAACACACACTTTCTACAGAAACTGCCATAATTACTTCCAATTTAAACCTGCAGCAGCATTTGTCACTTAACATATTTTAAAAATTATATTTATAAAGTATTTTATTTTATTTACAGTCAACTAGTGACACATATTTGTGTAATCCTCTTTCTCTAAACTAAATGCTGAAACTCCAAGACGCGTTCACTGACCCTCAGGAAATCCAGACACTATCATTTTATGGATGGATAAGTTGTTGTGAATATTAAAACTAAAGATTTATTATCATTTCACCATTTACTACATATAATGTGGTTATCAGAGCAGTGTGTGGGACATGAAAACATCACCTTCATCCGTCTCTACTTTTCTACACAAACACAGATGTTATCCTGAACTATTTCATCTAAAGCCACAACACTTCCAACACTCCCTAATGGACAAAAGATGCTTTCCCAGACCAGTGGTCTCTGGATCGATAGAACCGCCCCTTCTGTATCTGTGTGTGGATCCTTGTGTGTGATGTTTTATTCATGAAGCTGAAGTTGAGTTTCCAGGATTGATGGTTCTGAGCGTCTCTCCGTGTGCTGGACCAGGTGGATCTGAGCGTGCTGGTGCTGGACGTGAATGACAACGCTCCGGTGTTCCAGCGCGGCGACTACGCCGTCACCGTGCCCGAGGACGTCGCCGTGGGAACCGAGGTGATGCGGGTGCTGGCCACCAGCGCCGACGTCGGCCCCAACGCAGAGATCGTGTACCGCATCCGGTCGGGCAACGAGCTGGGGAAGTTCAGCCTGGACAGGAGCCTGGGTGAGGAGGAGACACCGTGACGAACTTTAGGAATAAACCAGATTAATCAATTCATTTTTTAAATTCCGTCCTATTTTTATTTCACATCCTTGGGGTTTCCTTTTTTTGTATCCTGATGCTTTTTTAATGTTTCATGTAAATCACTTTAAATGACCTTGATGAAATGTGCTTCCTCCCATCAACTTTACTTCTTTCCTTCTCCTGTTCTTCCTCATTTACTTTTATCTTTCCTCCTCTTCGTTCCTTCTTTACTTTTATTCCCCCAGAGTCGACTAAATAAATACCAGTGTTTGTCCATGTATGTGCATATGTGTATTTTATGTAGTTGTTATCTATTTATTAGTTTTATTCTCTACTTATTGCACATCCCAATTATTTTACAATTTGCACTGTTGCCTCTTGTCCAGGTCACTTTGCAAAAACAGATTCTACATCCCAACAATCTGACCTGGTTAAAAAAAGGTTAAATGAAAAATAAAAACTAATGATGAGGTGTGTTTTTAGGTTCTCTCTCCGTAGCGGATGACCTGGACTTCGAGGTGTGTAAGGACTTCTACCTGACCATCGAGGCCTGGGACAGCGGGACCCCGCCCCTCAGCACCGCTACCATGGTAACCGTGGAACTGATGGACGTCAACGACAACGCGCCGACCTTCAGTCAGGACGTCTACAACGTCCTCGTCAGCGAGGACGCGTCCGTCGGCCAAACCATCACGAGGGTGAAGAACGGCCTCGACTTTATTTCACAGTGTTTCCATATGGCAACGATGACTTTATCTTTGTCTATGTAAGGTGTGAAAAGGGGGCTTTTATTTTGAAGGGCATACAGTTCATGAGGTCACATGACCAGTCCCTTTAGCTCATAGACATGTGAGCATCATTGTCTCACAAACAAAGGTTGACTTTTATTCTGAATTTTAGAAAATTTTCACAAAATAAAAAATATATATATATTCACTATCTTGGGTAAATAAATTTGTAATATTTTTTACATTATTTTTTTTATATGGGACAATTTCAAAACTTGAATGTGTTGTAACCATAAAAACTTGGTACCAGATACTTTAATTCTTTAAAAAAATGTTAAAAAAAAAAATCAAAAACTCATGCTATCCACTAGTTTTATTATTAGAATAAAAATGTGTAATCATAGTCTGTGATGCTATGTAAGTCAATGGGCCTTTAGGTTGTTGAACAGGAATTTCACCTATTGGTGGATGGTGGATTAAATATTTAAAATTGCTGATTTTTCAAGTTACACCATTTAACATTTTGTGTCGAAATATCATACAAAATTGTGATTTTAGTAAAAAGAAATGGCACAAATGGACATTTATTTCTCATCTTTTCTCATCTTTCCAAACATGATTCATCACTGACTTTTATGCTAAAATAGGTTTGTTTCCATATGGCAACAATAACAGGTAAAATTCCTAGTTCAACAACCTAAAGGACTCACATAGCATCAAACTATCCTGACACTATGATTTCACATTTTTCTTGTACTGAAGATTTATTATAATAATTTAAAGTCATAAAACCATTTAAAACACTTTTCTACATTAATATTTGTTGTTCTTTCTCAGGTGCTGGCGGAGGACCAGGACAGCCAGGTGAACGGGCGGATCACCTACTCCATCCTGAAGGGCGACCGTGGGAACCACTTCTGGATGGACCCGGTGACGGGGCTCCTGAAGGTCAACAAGCGTCTGGACCGAGAGCTGGTGAGGATGTTTTAAAGTCTAAAGTCTGAGAGTACAGTAACTCACGCACGTTCGATAGCAATTTTCCGGTTTCGTGACCACGGACAAACACTCCGGCGTCGGCTCAAGGTCGACGACCAGCGACCAGCGCAGCCTCAGATTATTCAGCATAAGCATCATATAATTTATACAGATTCTACCCCCCCCCCCCCCTTGTCTAGGTGTCCAGGTACTCTCTGTCGGTGCAGGCGTTCGACAGCGGCTCCCCCGCCATGTCGTCCACCGTCACCATCAACATCGATGTCTCCGACGTCAACGACAACCCCCCCGTGTTCACGCCGCCCAACTCCACGGCCGTCATACAGGTAACAGTCTGTGAGTGATTCCTATGTACGGGACTCTGGGTTTTGGCTTTTAAATCTCCTGCCAGCATCGTTTCACCCCCCCTCTCTTTTCCAGCTTCACCAGGCCGCCGGCGCCGCCCTGGTGAAGCTGTCCGTCAGCGACAAGGATTCGCCCAGGAACGGCGCCCCCTTCGACTTTCGCATCGTGTCTGGGAATGAGGCGGGTTTCGTGTCCCTGGATCAGAGCGGAACGCTGTGGTCGAACCGGGTGTTCGGACCTGAGGCCCCCAGAGAGTTCACCCTGGAGATCCAGGTACAGAAACCACCAAGATGGTCAACTAGTTTCATATTCTATGTGGATTAAATATGTAAAATTTTACCATCATTCTTTTTTTGGCTACAGCATTTGACATTTTGCGTTAAAAATTAAAATAAAGTCACACAAAATGTATTATTTAAAAATAAATGCATAAAATGACCCGATGAATGTTTCTTTAAAACTGAATTTTAGGTTTCTGACTGATTTGTCATCACCTCTCCTATGAACTCTTCCCTTTAAAACATTATTTTGCCAAAGCATTCAAATATCCCAAGACAAATAGCAACCTCCAATCCAGACCTGTCCACCAGATCATCAGATGGAGAAACATGGTTCATCATCCAGAGAACCTCCACTGAGTGCAGTGGTTTTTACATCTCTGCATCCAACGCTTTGCATTGACCTTAGTGATGAAGCTGCTCCACCATGAAAACACATTCCATGAAGCTCTGAACTCTGTTCCTGAGCTCATATGGGGACTACGTGAAGTTTGGAGGTCATGATGAAACCGAACAGTATAGTGCAGCCCAATCCTGCTCCCCTGGAGATCTACTATCCTTCATATTTTAGGAATCTCCCTACTCCAACACTCCAACACCAACTGATTCTAATCATCAACTCAGAAGCCTGCCAAGGACTTGTGAATAATTGGAATCTGGTGTGATGGAGTAGGATAGTAGCTCTGCAGGAGCAGGATTGGGCAGCCCTGGTACAGTGTATATCAGGATCCTTCTAAAACCATGCACCAGAAGACATTGCTGCAGACAGATGGAGATCAGATGTTGTGTTTTGTGACTTTCTACTGGTCATCTCAGGTCAGCGACTCCGGTAAACCACGCCTCGCCGCCTCCTCCTGGGTCTTCCTGAGGGTCATCGGGAACAGCCAGTACAAACCCACCGTGTCCCCGCTGGAGATCTTCATCGTCATGGTGACGGACACCTTCCAGGGGGGGCCGATAGGCCAGATCTACGCCACAGACCGCGACCCCAACGACGTGCTGTCCTTCACCCAGAGGCCCCAGCCCAGGAGCATGTTCACCATCAGCAGGCAGCACGGCAGCATCCTGGCTCTGCCGGGCCTGGAGCCAGGCAGGTCAGAACCTGACAGAGCCGGAAAGATAGAGGGCTCCATCTTTATAATTGCCTCTGTAGATTCTCACTCATCCAGGTCATTTTACTGTCATAGGAGTTTATTTGTAAGCAACTGGACTTTTTCTTGTAGCTTGGAGATGTTTCTCCTTCCATCCAGAAGGCTTCTTTAGTTCTGATGCTGGAAACCAGGATCTTATATCTCTGCATCACCGAGGGTTTACCTGCTCTTCACCATCAGAGCAAGACTCATTCTCTGGATCATGTGACCACAATGACTCTCACTCTTCACACCTTGAAGTGTGACCTATAGACTGAGGGTGTGGTCTACAGCTCCACCCTCTATGATCCAGAGATATAAGCTCCTGGTTTCCATCATCAGGCCAGAACTGAAAAAGCCTTCTGGATAAAACATGAAACATTGGTCCAGATGTCTAGAATGCCGCTACAGGGATCCATTGTTCCCTCAGGTACCAGATGAACGCCACGGTGAGCGATGGGCGTTTCGCAGTCATCGCGGACGTGTCGATCCAAGTGGAGCAGGTGACGGACGTGCTGCTGCGCGCCGCCCTCGTCCTCCGCTTCCGCTCCCTGACGCCGGAGGACCTGATCCGCCGCTACCTGGGCCAGGTCAAGCTGACGCTGCGGGGCCTGGCTGGGTGGAAGTGGTCGCCAGGGCAACCGGACCCCCTGCACGTGCTTGCCGTGCAGCCCGTGGCGGGGACGCCCGACGTTGACCTGCTGCTGGCGATGGAGCGGAGGGACGCCGGTGGGTTCTTCACTCAGCAGGAGATGGCGGGGAAGCTGCGGGCGGCGGTGGGGCGGGGCCAGGTCCGCGGCGTTCTGGCAGGGGCGGAGCTACTGAGCGGCGCGTGCTCCGGTGAGCTGGACTGCGGCGACAAGGTGTGCGAACAGACGGTGGCGATGGACGGTGAGGCACTGGTCGCCTACAGCACGGAGAGGGTCAGCCTGGTGGCACCTGGGTTCAGACGCACGGAGACATGCACCTGTCCAGGTGAGACAGAGACATGCACCTGTCCAGGTGAGACATGCACCTGACCAGGTGAGACAGAGACATGTACCTGTCCAGGTGAGACAGAGACATGCACCTGTCCAGGTGAGACATGCACCTGACCAGGTGAGACAGAGACATGTACCTGTCCAGGTGAGACATGCACCTGTCCAGGTGAGACATGCACCTGACCAGGTGAGACAGAGACATGTACCTGTCCAGGTGAGACAGAGACATGCACCTGTCCAGGTGAGACATGCACCTGTCCAGGTGAGACAGGGACATGCAACTGTCCAGGTGAGACATGCACCTGTCCAGGTGAGACAGAGACATCTGCCTGTCCAGGTAAGAAGACAGAATCAGATTACAATCAGATCAGATTCAATAGTCTGATCTCTTCTTAAAACTGTATTTTAAAAAAAAGTTTTGACTTTCTCATCTTGCCAAACATGATCGGTAACTGACCGTCTAATACATCAATCCCCAAAAGATATGAAAATGATCGGCTTTAAACCTCCAGCATCTTGTATCTAAAAAAATATAAAGACTGGTTCCTCGTTCTTCTTATTAATCTTCATTTTTTTCTAAGACAGGCATTAATATTTTCTCACATTTTCTCTTTCAAGACTCAAAGTTCAAACCCTGGTAACTCCTTACTTTTATAGTGGCGTACCTAATAATAAATAACAAGTACAACTAATTACTGATTAATTAACATGCCCAATGCTGCTGATGAATGCTTCTTTAAACTTTATTTTAAAAAGTTTTTGACCTTCTCATCTTGACAAACGTGGTCCTTTAATTAAATTTGGGTGATTCAACCAAATCAAATCAAGTTATCTACACATTGTTATTTATCATAATTTGCATTCTAGCACACAATGATGTTTTTTTTTTCTTGTTATTTGTCACTGACCCATTAAATAAATAGCGCATTTATAAGGCGTTTTTCAACATTTTCCCTTTTTTTAATGTTTGTTTCTTATATTGATTTGCTTAGTTTCCTGATGTTGGAATAGTGACCAGATAAAAAAGCTTTTTTTTTAAACAGATAAATCTGATAGATAAACAGTCGGAAGATAAACCGATGATACGACACACAGATCTGAAGTCAAACACGCATTAGATAACACACTCACACGTTTAGAGGCTTTTGCAGACATATTATTATTTTTCTGTGTTTTCTGCCCCCTCCCGCCCCCCAGGAGGGACGTGCCCCGCCCCCGTGGAGCTGTGTGAAGGTCAGACCTGCCCGGCCGACATGCAGTGTGTCCGCTCCAGTCCTGCAGCGCCCTCTGTCTGCCAGTGTCAGCCCGACAGGCTGGACGAGTGTGCAGGTATGAGGTATTCTTCAAGCCTGGACCTTCTATATAGGTGCCTGTTTACTGTATTTTCATGGCTATAAGGGCACATTAAAGTCTTATATTTCCTTCAAAATGTGTGGTGCACCCTATGTCTGTATGTAGGGGGAAGTGTGGGCATGGATTGTAGATAAAATAACGGGGATGTTCGTTATGCAGAACATCGTTGTTTTAACAACCTGAAAATGGTAAAGAGACACGCTGATAAAGCACAGTTTAAACTGAAGGAAATCAGCTACACAGCTGAGTTTAAGACATAAGACAGGTGGTACGAGTTGGAGGAAAGACTGGATCAGTGGATCACAGAGCAGAGACTGGATCAGTGGATCACAGAGCAGAGACTGGATCAGTGGATCACAGAGCAAAGACTGGATCAGTGGATCACAGAGCAAAGACTGGATCAGTGGATCACAGAGCAGAGACTGGATCAGTGGATCACAGAGCAAAGAACGAGTGGGAGAAGCGTTCCTATGGTCACCATTCTACTAAAAGCAGTAAAGCAGCAGAAGAAATGAAAATTGAACATTTCCGTCTTGGTGCTTTCGTTTCGGTGCCATTTCTCCATCCAGACCAGGACTACGGTAGCACGGCAACTTCCAGCGGATTATAACGCATCATTTAGAGGAAAGTGACTCTGATGGTGAAGAAAGTGAAGCTGGCATGTTTGATGGAGATTTAGCTGCTGTTGGAATCAGAAACAGAGGATGAGGACTTTGATGGTTTGATTGATGACATTACCCCGCTCTATTTTTAAATACACACACTTGTGTGCTTGTTTTATCCGTGTGTTTTACCATGATGATTAAAAAATGTTAGTACTTTGTAATCAATACTTAAAAAAAGCACAACCAAACTCAGTTTAGCTCCTACTCTATTTGTGTGTATATCTATGTGTTAATTTAAGTTGTTTTTGTGAACTTCCAGGACAAACATCCCTGAGTTTCTCTGGGAACAGCTACATCAAGTACAGGGTGATGGACGGCAGCCAGAGCGGAGAGATGAGGCTGGGCCTTAGGATCAGGACCCTGCAGAGGAGGGGGGTCATCATGTTCTCCAGAGTGAACCCCTGCACCATGCTGAAGGTGAACACGCCTGCTGCTGGTTACTGATCACGTTGGTCTGATGCTTCTCAGTGAAAGATTCCACCAGGTCGAGTCAGTGTAGCCCACAAATCATAAAAATACAGATTTGCCTCAGTGGCATTAAAATGAATGAGGATACAAATCTATTGGAAAAGGTTTCCACCACTGTTCACTTCAGATTGTCCAACTTCAGATTCCACCATTTGTTTTCACCACAGGGCAGATCTATTTTTGAAATCTTTACTTAAAGGAGGTAATATGATGTATGAGTATGATGAAGTACGAGGGCCACATTGAGTTCAAGAATAAAGTTATTATTGATGAGTATAATGTCTTTATTTATGAGATTAAAGTCATTATTTATGTGATTAAAGTCATAATTTAGGATAATAAAGTAATTATTTATGATAATAAAGTTATTATTTATGATAGTCATTAGATATGAGAATATAGTCACTACGTACAAGATTTAAGTCTAACTCAGAAGGACGATTCCACAGGAGAGGAGCCTGATAGTTGCAGTCTCTGCTAGCACTTTAATTCTAGAAGGTTTAGAAGTTTAGAGCATCAGTCTAAACCTACAGCAGCATAGAATGTTCTAGTCTAGCCAGGACCAGAACTAGAACTAACTGTAGGAAGGGAGTCTGCCCCCCAGGTCTGAAACAGGAAGATGATTCCACAGGGGAGGAGTCTGGTAGATGTTAGTATCTGATGAGGTCCCTGCACTCTCTTCCTTTTTTTTACACACAGATTGAAGAGGGCCGCCTCTGGTTCCAGTTGGACTGTGACAACACCCTCGGCATCATGGGTATCTCCGGCCGGCCGATCAACGACGGGCTGTGGCACGCCGTGACCCTGGAGCTGACCCGGAACTACACCCTCCTGTCGCTGGACGACAGCTACGTGGAGCGGCGCCGGGCGGCCCGCGCCCCCCTCCGCCTCTGGCCGGTGGCCCCGGACTCCTCCTTCTTCTTCGGGGCCCGGGTGAGGCCGGCGGACGGGGGGCAGGGCGAGAGGCCGAGCCCGGGGCCGGGACCCAGGGACCCGGGGGCCAGGGACCTGCCCCGGGCCCAGGACGGCTTCCAGGGCTGCCTGGGCTCGCCCACGCTGAACGGAAACGAGCTGCCGCTGCAGAACAAGAGGAGCCCGTACGCCGAGATCGCCGGGCTGAGCGAGGTCAAGCTGGGCTGCGTCCTCTACCCCGACCCCTGCGTCGGCCGGCCCTGCCTCAACGGGGGGGTCTGCAGCGGCCTGGCCTCCGGAGGTGGGTTTATACCACCAAGAGTATAAAACTCGTCAATAGCATGTGTTTTTTAATTTTTTAAAACATTTTTAATGGAGTTAAACTATTAGTCATTGTGCATTAATTTTATATTATAACGGCAAACACTTGTTTTTTTCCAAAATGATATGAGTCATGCATAATGCTCAGGTTTTGCTTGATTATGGGACAATATGGTGTAAAACTAAAAAATTACTTACAAAACACAAGATATCAACTCATTTTATATTCAAGGTGGATTAAATATTTAAAATGTAATATTCTTTTTCTGTTACACCATTTGACATTTTGTCATAAAAGCAAAAATTATATTTTTTTTGTAAAAATAAATAGTACAAATGGACATTTAGATGACAAGAAGCCAATATATAGGATTATGACAATGCTAAACTGTCATGTGGTGTAATCATAAAAACTTGGTCCATAGATAGTTTAACCTCCCTAAAAAGGTTTTTAAACAATATAAACACATATCAACTAATTTTATATTTTAGTTGGATTCAATATTTAAAATTTAAAATTCCTTATTAACGCACGAACACAAAATGTACATGTCGAGACACCTGATGAATGCTTCTTAAAACTGTATTTTAAAACCATGATTTGTCACTGACTCGTATAATACTGAAACCCCCCCCCCCCCTTGTTTTTTCACCACAAAGCCTCCAGCGTCTTGTATCTTGAGATTTCTGCCGTGCTGTTGTAATAAAACATCTTACAACAGCTACACTGAAACAAAAGTCAGGTTTTAATCACCTCAGTGTCAAATTCAGACGTTTAGATTTTATTTTGACGGCTGCATCGACTTGCATGGACTCACTCTGTGTTGTCCTAGCCTTCAATATTATTATTTGTAATATATATATATATTTTAATGCATGATGATGTGCATTGCTTGACGTGTGAATCTCTCTTTCTCAACAGGCTTCACGTGCAGTTGCAGCGCTGGTTTCACTGGGGGGCGCTGTGAGGCAGAGCTGACGTCCTGCATGCCCAACCCGTGTCTGAACGGAGGGGAATGCAGGCCTGTGGGCAGCGTGTTCCTGTGTGGCTGCCCTGCAGGACTCAGGGGGCTGATGTAATGCAGCACACACACACACACACACACACACACACACACACACACACACACACACACACACACACTGCCATTCTTAATGTGTTTTTATTCAAGTAAACTTACTCATCACAGTCAATAGACAATGTTCACATCACAATATACTATAATACAAATATACATCACTACAAAACAAGGAAAATTATGTATAAATTGTTCTAAAATCCTGTGATATAAAATGTACATTTTACAATTAGGTGTGAAAAGGGGGCCTTTATTTTGAAGGACCTACTATTTATGAGGTCACATGACCAGTCCCTTTAATCATGGACATTTGACATGTGAGCATCTTTGTCTCACAACCAAAGGTTGACTTTTATTTAGAATTTCAGAAAATAATTTAACTAAATAAAAAAAAAATGAACTAACTATCTGGGTTAAGCAAACTTTTATTGTTTTTTACATTAATTAAATATTGACTTTATAGATTTTTTTTTTCTAATATGCCAAAATAAATTATTTTCCATATGGCAGAAATATGCAAATATGTAAAATTCCTAGTTCAACAAACAACAATGGAGTCACATTGACTCACATAGCATCAAACTATCCTGACTATATTTACAACATATTCTATACTGTATATTTTCATTATTGTATTGTCTATATTATCTTTATTTCTATTTTCTTTCTTTATTCTATTATTTGGCCCATTTTAGGTAATCTGTCTCGTCTTATAGTTGTTATTCGCTATGATAAATTAGTGTTTCTAATTTAATTCAGTGTGATTTCTTTTCTGGAAAGCCTCTAATTATCTTCCTCTGGCTTCCTTCTTAATTATCGCTCAGTAATTGCCTTTGGAACAACCTCCTGCTCATGTGGCTGTTCACCACTAGAGAGCAGCTCTCCCTCAGAGGAGAAAACACTTCTGCCCATTTCAGGCTTTAGGTAGAAAACTGAAATGATTTTGATGAGGTTTATACCACCTCAGATGACACATATGTACACATATATATACATATATATTTATTTATTGCACAGAAACCATCACTACATCAAATAATAAATTCAGCCACAAGCCGTTTGTAGGAAATTGTTTTATATCCAGCAGATTTGTTAAATGTGTGCATATTTATCTGGAAAATATTCAAATCATTTTTTCTTTTTTAAAAGCTAAACCTCATACTTGAAAAATCAATCCAACTAGAGATGAATTAATGAAGTAGGATAATTAGAAGGTGGAGTATTACTTTTATATTCAAATATTCATGAGTCCAACATATCCATCCATCCATCCATCCATCCATTGTCTATCCCGCTTATTCCCTTTCGGGGTCGCAGGGGTCTGCTGGAGCCTATCCCAGCGCGTTAAGGCGAGAGGCAGGGATACACCCCAGATGGTCGCCAGCCAATCGTGGGACATATCCATATCCATAAATTAAATATGCTTCATGACTCCTTATACTTTTATCAATTAAAGAAAAACATTGATATTCATGTTTTTGAAAAAATCCCATCAAGGAAAAGCAGTTGTTTTCTGTCTCCATCACAGCACGGAATCATGTTGAAAAGACCAGAAAGACAGAAATGTCATCTGTGACTTTTCTGTCAGAACATCTATATCTAAGACTTTGCACTTGTATGTCTACTTCTTTAAGCCAGAGCTATATAAATGAGGATAATAGGGCATCGGAGGAGATAATCCCTTGATTTATCCAAAGAAAAGATCATCTCTCCAGAGTGTTCTCTCCCTTCTCTTTTTAACTCGCTGTCACGCTTTCATCTTTTATTCTTCTTCTCTCCCTGCCGCTCTCATGCATAACAATTTATTTGTCCATGCAGATGTGATGAGGATGTAGATGAGTGCGTCGCGGACGGCTGCAGGAACGGAGCAGAGTGCATCAACACCTTCGGTTCCTTCTATTGCAACTGCAGCGGAGGGTTCGAGGACCAGTTCTGTGACGACCAAACGCCTGGTGATCCGGGCGGTGACATGCAGGTGTGTATACGAGTGTAAATGATGCAAAACTGGAGAGTATGGCCAATGTGCCAAATATGCTGAAAGTATGATCAAATTAGCGCCTTCAGATTGCCTCAGTTTATGCATTCACATATATTGTGCATGTGGTGTAACCCTAAAAACATGGTACCAGATAGTTTCAAAAGGTACAATAAAAATCGAAATCACATCGTAATCAACTAGTTTTGTGTTCTAGGTGGAATAAATACTACTACTACTACTACTACCACATTTTCACAACTAAAAGGTGCACAATAAAGTCTAAAGAGTACATCATTGGTTCATGAGTGTTACACATGGACTGAAACAGGAAGACGATTCCAAAGGAGAGGAGCCTGATAGTTGCAGGCTCTGCTACCATTTTAATTCTAGAAGGTTTAGAAGTTTAGAGCATCATGGGGTCCCTGCATAAGTCCAGTCTGAACCTATAGCAGCATAGAATGTTCTAGTCCAGCCAGGACCAGAACTAACTAGAAGCTGCTTTAAAAAAAGGAAAGTTTTAACCAGTTCTTACAGTAAGATGACTCCACAGAAGAGGAGCCTGGTAGTTCATAGTAACTGATGAGGTCCCTGCAGTCTATTCCCCTCTGCTCGACCACATATTGTACATTTTTAAAGTGCTTTTTTCAACATTTTTTTGATTTTCTCATCTCGCCAACCATGACTTGTCACTGACCGGCTCTGCTGAAGGTGTTTTTCTGCAGCCTCTCGCTCAGTTTATTCTCCAGCTTTGGTATCTTGGCCTCTGCAGTACAGTAGATTACCAAGAGTGTGGTGAATGGGTAAATCACAGGCTCCATTTGAAGTTGTCACGCTCTTGACTCGTGTTTTTACACGGTTGTACCTTATGAGGGGACTGCAGCCGGCCTGATTAATGTTGCATGTTGTGAGCATGAAGGTGCTTCCATTATTCACCAGAAAAACTGTAATTAGCAGAAAAAGTCGACGAAGCCGATCAGGCCGCTTTCAGACAGTAGAAGCATTAGCTCTGGTTGCTGCTTTAAGGACGTTTAAACACAATTTTTACTGAAACCTACTGCTACTGAAACCCAAATTCTGGAATTATAATTATCAGACACACACACACACACACACACACACACACACACACACACACACACACACACACTCACACGTACGCAAACACACACACAGCTAACACAGTATTTATTCATCAAAGGAGCAGGAAACAATCAGAAGACTTGTAGTAGAACACACTTTGACCCGTTCTGTTTACCCAAGGTGGTAAAATAGTCATTAACTCCCCTAAATTTATGCATTAGTTTTCATTTCTTCTGCTGCTTTACTGCTTTTAGTGAATGGTGACCGTCAGAACGCTTCTCCCACTCGTTCTTTGCTCTGTGATCCACTGATCCAGTCTTTGCTCTGTGATCCACTGATCCGGTCTTTCCTCTGTGATCCACTGATCCGGTCTCTGCACTGTGATCCACTGATCCAGTCTCTGCTCTGTGATCCACTGATCCGGTCTTTCCTCTGTGATCCACTGATCCAGTCTCTGCTCTGTGATCCACTGATCCGGTCTCTGCTCTGTGATCCACTGATCCGGTCTCTGCTCTGTGATCCACTGATCCAGTCTCTGCTCTGTGATCCACTGATCCAGTCTTTGCTCTGTGATCCGCTGATCCAGTCTCTGCTCTGTGATCCACTGATCCAGTCTCTGCTCTGTGATCCAGTGATCCAGTCTTTCCTCCAACTCGTACCACCTGTCTTATGTCTTAAACTCAGCTGTGTAGCTGATTTCCTTCAGTTTAAACTGTGCTTTATCAGCGTGTCTCTTTACCATTTTCAGGTTGTTAAAACAACGATGTTCTGCATAACGCACATCCGTTATTTTATCTACAATCCATGCCCACACTTCCCCTACATACAGACATAGGGAGCACCAACATTTAGAAGAGAATAGAAGACTTTAATGTGCCCTTATAGTCGTGACAATATGGTAATTCATTATTCATCTGATTTAAAAATACTAACAGAAATAGTACGATTTGCCACTAAAATAAAAAGAATTCCAGTTTTGCTAGTTAGTTAAAAATGTCTCTAAGACAATGAAGGAGAACAACATGGTAAACTATCAAAAAAACAAGGTAGAGAAGAACCAACATGTGTTTTTTCCTGAGTGAATCTGAAGACCAAACAAAACAAAAAAGTGAATCTGAGGCGCTTTGCATCTCTCTGACGTAACAATAAATCTAAACTGTTCACATTAAGACACAGAAAGTGAACTGTGAGAAATAAATGATCCTGATTAGGAGAAGTGGCCATGGGTCTGTAGGTGGAAGACGAAATCCTTTTCCCTCCTGGAGCCTCAGTTAATCAGCTGTTATCAGGGGAAGGGGGGGCACCATGAAACATTCATAGATAAATAAAAAAAGGCTGCTGCTGCTGATCATTTCATTTCTATTGATCCGTGTGCAGATTTCATCTCGCTGATGGACAATCCACAGCTTTATGTGTGGCTGCTCCCATGTGGGTAACTTAAAGGGATCTGTGTGGTTAGTTGCTGGACATGAGTTCTACATGTTTACTTGTGTCATTGGTCTTTCAGTGAATGGGAATCGATGCCAAACGTGACAGTTTTGACTATGATGATGATGATTATAATTCTGTTTCTCTCTGGACCTCAGGCCGAGCCGCTGTCCTACGTCGGTCCTGGGGAGATCATCGGGATCGGGGTCCTGGCCTTCGTCTTCATCCTCCTCCTCGTGATCTTCGTGGCGTTCAGGAAGAAGATCAAGTTTCGGAAAGACTCGTCGCGGGGCGCCGGGTCCCAGGCCGCCACGGGGGTGTCGGCCATCTCCACGGAGACCAGCTACATGCTGCACAAGACCGGCATGGGGGCCGAGGGGATCGAGTTCAAGGCGGTGCGGGTGTCCGGCGGGTCCCCGGGGCCGGCCCGTGGGGCGGGGGGCCACGGCGAGGCGGGAGGGGGCACGGCGGGACCCCCCCAGGTCATGGTGCGGCCCACCGCTCACTCCCCGCTGCCGGGGGGGCTCGGGAATCAGGGCCTGAGGAACGGGGACGGGGACAAGACCACGTCCAGCGAGGGGAGTCAGGTGGGTAAAAAGGGGGGGGGGGGGGGGGGTCATCCTGGTCCTGGTCCTGGTCCTGGAGGATCTATGTGGGTGCAGGTTTAATTCTACTAAGAGTTAAGAACCATTTTGTAGGATCAGGCGTGTTTGGTTGGAACAAAAACCTGGACCCAAATGGGTCCTCCAAGACCAGGACCAGGACCAGAATCAGGACCAGGACTGCCAGCTCCTGGTCTAGGTTGCATAGTGGTCCCTCACTATAATGAAATTTACCTTTTGTAGCTTCACCTCTATTTAAAAATGATTATTATTTAATCAGACCCTAATATGAATGGACAGGTAAATATTTAATATAATAAAATAAATTAGTTTTAGAATCTTTACTATCAACAAATTGAAAAAAAACAGAAAGTGAGTGTGACACTCCTGTTTTAGTGTAATTTAGCATGATTTGTTACTATTATTATTATTATAATTATTATTATTATTATTATTATTACAGTGTACAAAATGAATGTGCATTGTGTTCTGCGTCCTGATTGGCTAAGGGGCCTGTCAATCAACCTCCTCCTGTCCAGTCCTGTTTGTTTTCTGTATCATATCTGTGTAATTCTGCTGCTGCTGGTGTCTCTGTTGAGAAGTAATTTATTTATAATAAAAACCCACCATCACACCCAGGTTTTACAACGTACAATACAAATTAAATAGCACAGGAGCAAAAATAGACCCCTGAGGTACTCCGTATAAAAATCTGTATTCTTCTGATTTAAAACAGAAACAGTTTGCCAGTAAAATAAATAGAATTCCAGTTAATTTAGTTAGTTAAAAAGCCTCTAAGGCAACGAAGGAGAAAAACAGGGTTCATGACCTGAACAATGTCACCTACAAAACTATAAATATATATTTGTAGACATTTTTACACCATCCACATACTGAATTTATGTATTTTTAAACTTTTAAAAAACAAAGTTTGCTTTCCTGAAGTCTGAATGAATCCATTACAAAACATTCTGGGTTTTTTACTCACACAGGATTTTACAGGTGAACAGAAAATTCCCCGTTCTGCATTTTAATAAAACAGAGCTGCTCATTAATGTGGTTTAATAGTTTGGATGGAAAGTGGAGACAGGACGTACCTGTTGGTCGGATTCATTCATCGTTTTTTGCTTTTTGTTTTTTCATTGTTTTAACAACAGGAACATCACGTCAGTGGTTTTTATTATTTTAACGTCTCTGCTGTTTTTCCTCTCGTCTCTTTAGCTGAGCAGCTTCCTGTCGGACATGTCTAATCTGAGGGGCGTGGCCAGTAGGCGGGGCATCGCCGTGTGCAGCGTGGCGCCCAACCTGCCGGCGGGGGCGGCGTCGGCCCGGCGACCCGAGCACAGCCCCGCCCACCACAAGGTGTCGTGGGAGGGCGAGGACGCGAGGGAGGAGGAGTGGGGGCGGAGGGCCTTCGATTTGGAGAGAACACAGAGGGGGAGCAGTCCACCGGGTAGGACACACACACACACACACACACGCACACACACACACACGCACACACACACACCACACACACACACACACACACACAGACACACACACACACACACACACACACACACACACACAAACACACACACACAAATACACACAAACACACACACACACACACACACACACACACACACACAAACACACACAAACACACACACACACGCACACACACACACAAACACACACACACACACACACAAACACACACACACACACACACACACACACACACACACACACAAACACACACAAACACACACACACACGCACACACACGCACACACACACACACACAAACACACACAAACACACACAAACACACGTACACACACACACACACACACACACACGGCTTCTTTATTCTATTATTTTAACTGTTCCCGACTGTGAATCAATTTTTGCCCAAAGACATAAGGGACGATGGAAAAAAAAAACAAACTTTTTTTTAAAAAAGGTTTTAAAAAATGAAAAACACATCGGTTACAGCACTTGACTTTTTATAGCAAAAAAAATATCATGATTTTCATGAAGAAAATTATACAAATGGATTTTTAAATGACACAAAACACATTTTGATTCAACATGATTTGTCACTGACTCACATGTAAATTCATTAACTTTAAAAGAACAGAATCAGATTATAATCAGATTCATAGTTATGTACTTAACACTGACACGTCTATACAGGTATATATAAGAGTTACTGCTGTACTCCCTGGTATTTATTGAAGGGAAAATGACAAAACTAATGTGGTTTAATCCTAAAAACTTGGCACCAGATAGTTAAAAAGAAAGGTGTTCAAATATTAAAAACACTATATTCTAGGTGGATTAACTATTTAAATTAATCATTATTTTTCAGTTACACCATTTTCCTGTGCCAAAAATCTAAAATAAAATTGTGATTTTTGTAAAGGAAATAGTACAAATGGACTTTTAAATGACCAGAAACCAACATGAACACAAAATGTACATTTATAGACCTGATGAATGATTCTTAAAACTGACTTTTAACAAGTTGTTTGACTTTCTCATTGAGCCATAAACACATTTAAAGCATTGCACGCTGCACACACAATTACATGATACATTACAATGAACAGGTTCCTGCAGTTCAACAAATGTCCAGTAGGGGCTCCCAGTCCAACCGAGGGACCGAACATAATCGAAGTTTGTTCTGCAAATCAATCGCTTCGATGATGCTCAAACCTGTTTTTGTTGATGGATAAACGTCTGACTGATTTATGATCACGTAGTTACGTCTTATGATGCTTTAAATGTGTTTATGGCTCAGTGAGAAAGTCAAAAAACTTGTTAAAATACAGTTTTAAGAATCATTCATCAGGTCTCTATAAATGTACATTTTGTGTTCTGTTGGTTTCTTGTCACTTTAAAGTCCATTTGCTCCATTTATTTTCACATAAATGATGATTTTGTGTGATTTTGACCTGAAATGAAACAGTGTGTAGGACCCAACAGATTCTCTGTCCGACCTTCTGTTAGAACGCAGCTCGATGTGAGAACTTCCTGTTATTATTGATTCTTCCTGTGGGAATTGGGAAATAGTCTATTTCATAATTTTTTTTTCCTCCCCTGTTGAGTGTGTGTGTGTGTGTGTGTGTGTGTGTGTGTGTGTGTGAACCCCCCATGGGGTCATCACAGCTCGTTAATTAATCGTTTGCAGGAGCCGTTTTATTCTATTATCTGGCTGAGACGCCTTCAGGTGAATCAGAACTCACTGTATGAATGGAGGAATCGTTTTCCCGACCAGAACCAGACAGTGAACTCCACAACCCGCTCAACGGCCAATTTATGTTCTGTTTGTGCATTCACGGGCTGGCTCCACATCCACCTGGAACAAGGGCAAGGACATCGCACGCACTGGGACAAAAAGAATCCCCGCGGATGCCATCGAGACAGAAATATTCAGATTATTGCTGCGCCGGTTTTGAATAAAACATCTGGAGTTTTTTTTTTCATTTCTTCATTAACACCTCGCCAACCACCGTACTACAGTAGTGATGCAACAGGTCGATGTGTGAGACGCTCACTAACGAGGGCAGACATCGGCCATTTTTTTTCCGCCGCTACCTGCTGCCTCGTGAATAAATGAAACGGAATGAATAATTAAAGAGCGGGGGAACGTTCGTGGACAAATCTGTTGCAGTTCTTCTTTTTTTGGCTCAAAAACACAGAAAAATGTGTCAGGAATTTAAAAAAAACATCGTCATTGATCTTCATGACTTTTAGGAAGAAAATATAGATTCATGTTTGGATGACAGTGACACGAGCTCATAGAAGGATTTACAGTTGTGCCAATTGCAGGAAAAAATTAAACAGAGAAATTTATGAAGAACCAAACCAGACGACGAATTTACTAATAACGCTTAAAGACAAAAAAAAACGATTCTGGAGAAAAACTGTTGATATTTGAAATAAAAACCTACACAAATGAACTCCTCAGTTAGGCTGCCTCCACACTTACAAATACACCAGTTTCCTGTTTGTAGAACCACCGTCTGCAGGTTAAAACCATCAGAACGCTGCAGTCAGTCAGAAGCAAGAATTGAATTGAATTGAAAATATTATATAGAATATATATTATTTATCCTTTGCAGGAAATTCTTTCATCATAGTGCTGCAAGAGACTACGAGTTTGCATTTAAAAGATTACAACTTAACCCATTACATGAAATATTAGACATGGTGAAAAATATTAAATGAAATGAAATTCAAAATAAATCAATAAATAAAGTTTACTTACTTGTGGTAAGTTTTATTTTTATTTGTTGAAAAATTCTGAATAAATGAGACAATGATGTTCACATGTCAAATGTCCATGAGCAAAAGGGACTGGTCATGTGACCTCATAAATTACATGTCCTTCAAAATAAAAGCACCTTTTAACACCTAACGGTAAAAACTGATTTTACATCACACCCTTTTAGAAAAAGAATTAAGATTTTTTTCAACTTTCTCATCTTACCACCCAAATTGTATGCCCTTCAAAATAAAAGCCTCCTTTTCAAACCTATAGAAAATTCTGGTGAGCTGGTTTATTGCATGTTTGTACATTCTTAATACATTTTTTTCAAATTCTCAATAAAAGACAACTGGTCATGTTGCATGTCCTTCAAAATAAAAGCTCTTTTCACAACAAACTGTAAAAACATAGATTTTATATCACAACTTTTAACATAAATAAAGATAAACTAATTGTCGATAAACTAATTTCCAACATTCTGAAAAAAACAACAATGTTCAGTTAAAGACGCTTGGGAAAGTCCAAACTGTCATTTTCAGAGACGTGATGAATGATTCTTTAAACCGTATTTTAAAAACGTTCTGACTTCCTCATCTTGGATCCAGAACCTCGTTGTTTTCCTTCTGTCAGCGTTGCACAGCCAGAATGACGAGGACGAGCGTTTCTCTCACAGCCGTGAAAGTGCAGGGATTTAAAAATGTTGTGGAGCAGGACGTGTTGCTGCAGGATTAGAGCAGAACCAGAACCAGAACCTCGGGCGTCGGGCTGCCAACGTGACAACAACGCGCCAGAAAATAAATAGAAAAGAAAGAACAGGTTCTTTTCTTCTTTTTAAGTTCTTTTTTTCCCACTTTATTATTGTGAAGCGTCGCCTGTGCGTTCATGCTGAGTCAGATCACATGTTGTTCTGTGGTTTTAAAAATCTATTCATGGAAAATCTCAAAATTAGGATGAGGACACATGTTTTCTTAAAATCAATCTTAAAAAAAATAAATAAATAAATAAAGTCAAAAACTACCCAGGTTCATCCTTTCCTGCGTCTATCAGGCTGCTGTCCATGGTGCTGAAGCTGCAGCTCCACAGATCAATAGAAAACTGTGAATGTGAGTCAGATATGGGTCAAACAGTTTAAAGAAGCATCCATCAGGTCTCTGTACCATTTATTTTATACAGAAATCATGATTTTTGTCTAAATATTTGACACAAAATGTCAAATGGAACAAAAAAAGATAAATCTTACATATTCAATCCTAGAATATAAAACTAGTTGATAACACGTGTTTGAGCTGCAACGATTAATTCATCAATCAATGAGTTTCAACCATGTCATTAATCAACAACTATTTTGAGAATCTATTAATCAATTTGAGACATGAGGACGAATCATTTATTAGTTATTGATCAGGTGTAGTTTAGTTTGACATTTTTAATTCTGAAATTAAACTTTAATCAGTGTAAATGTCACAAAAAAATCTCAGAAAAATCATGATTTTTGTACATTTTTGTACAAATAGACTTTTAAATGACAAGAAACCAACATTAACCTGATACCTGCTTCCTTAACCTTTTTTATTTTTTTAATATTCTCATCTTGCCAACCATAATTTATCATTGACCCTCACTTTATTTTATATTAAACAAAACATTTCAATGCATCTGTATTTTTTTTCCAAGTACTTAATGATGAGATCAGGAAATTTGAAACGAGTCCAAAATTCTGAACAAGTTTCAACACCAACTTTTATTTTTTTTCATACATTGAGCTCAAATCGTGTTGAAGTAAAAAATCTGTTTTAATCTTTCTCTAAATCTCTGATGTGAACAACCACCAACATAAAGACTCTTTAATCTGACAATCTATTTATCACCTAATCAATAAGTTGATAATTTGATGCAATAAGGCAGGATTGACTTTATATTTAACCATAAATCCAGTGCAGAATTACAACTAATAATGAACTAACCACCTGACAAATCATTATTCAGCTAAAACCAGATTAATCAGCTGTGAGGATCCGCTCAGCTCTGTTTTTTCTGCTAAAATCAGCCTTTCAGTCACATCACGATCAGTTGTAAGGCTCTGTTCTCCAGGTAGAGCTGTGTTTTCAGATCATCTCCACTCCATCTGTCCCGTGTGCAACCAGCCGTTTTATCGCTATTAGATTACAGCACCTGTTGGCCGCCGTCTTCTTGTCTCTCGGCCTTTTAAGCAGCGATAGCGCCGCGTAAGGACCTGCTCTCGCCGTTATTTGACAAGTAATTACCCCGACGTGGATGGAAAGAAAACGTCGAGCGAGAAAAGTGTCAGGGATGATGCACCAGGGACGACTGCAGACTTTAATCTGAGGGGATGAGACGTCAGGTGCGTGACAGGAAAACGAGGTTTGAGCAGCTCGGCCGGTTTAGACGTTCATTGCTTTTCACCCTGAAGCTGAAAACCATTGTCCACACACCATTGTGTTTTTTTTTCTTTTCAATGGAACTGTACTTCTCAGCATTTTTTTTCCACATCTGCTCCATTGAATTACCATATTTTCAGGACTATAAGGCCACATTAAATTTTATTTCCATCAAAATGTTGGTGCTCCCTTTGTCTGTATGTAGGGGAAGTGTAGGCATGGATTGTAGATAAAATAACGGGGATGTGCGTTATGCAGAACATCGTTGTTTTAACAACCTGAAAATGGTAAAGAGACACGCTGATAAAGCACAGTTTAAACTGAAGGAAATCAGCTACACAGCTGAGTTTAAGACATAAGACAGGTGGTACGAGTTGGAGGAAAGACTGGATCACTGGATCACAGAGCAGAGACTGGATCAATGGATCACAGAGCAAAGACTGGATCAGTGGATCACAGAGCAGAGACTGGATCAGTGGATCACAGAGCAGAGACTGGATGAGTGGATCACAGAGCAGAGACTGGATCAGTGGATCACAGAGCAAAGACTGGATCAATGGATCACAGAGCAGAGACTGGATCAGTGCATCACAGAGCAAAGACTGGATCAGTGGATCACAGAGCAGAGACTGGATCAGTGGATCACAGAGCAAAAACTGGATCAGTGGATCACAGAGCAGCGACTGGATCAGTGGATCACAGAGCAGAGACCGGATCAGTGGATCACAGAGCAGAGACCTGATCAGTGGATCACAGAGCAGAGACCGGATCAGTGGATCACAGCGCAAAGACCGGATCAGTGGATCACAGAGCAAAGACACGATCAGTGGATCACAGAGCACAGACTGGATCAGTGGATCACAGAGCAGAGACTGGATCAGTGGATCACAGAGCAAAGACTGAATCAGTGGATCACAGAGCAGAGACTGGATCAGTGGATCACAGAGCAAAGACTGGATCAGTGGATCACAGAGCAAAGACTGGATCAGTGGATCACAGAGCAAAGACTGGATCTGTGATAAAATCATCAGTCAAGAAGAGAAAAGTCAAAAATACACTTTTAGGAAACTTTCATCAGGTCTCTAATAAATGTATTTTGTCTTCATCGTACCATTTATTTTTATAAAAATCATGATTTTGTCTAAATATTTGACACAAAATGTCAAATGGTGTAACTAAAAAAAGATAAATTTTACATATTTAATCACCCTAGAATATAAAACTAGTTGATAGCATCTGTTTTTAATTTATTTTATCTAGTACCAAGTTTTTAGGGTTACACCACATGACAGGAGAGTTGCAATGACATTAGTCACCAACTATATTAATAATCCATTAATTAATTAAGAGACATTTTTAATAAAGGGAAAAATTTTAACCACTGCATGAATCATCATAACACTAAGATAGATTAATAAACAGAATAGTGGTTTATATTTGTGTGTGTGTGTGTGTGTTTCCTACAGTCGACCTGTCGGAGCTGGTGGATGAGGCGACGTGTTTCTCAGACTCCACCTCTGAGGAAAACTCCCTGAGTTCCTACACCACCGAGTCCTTCGACGATAACGGTGAGATCCTCAGTGCTGCGTTCACAGACCTTCGCTTCTTTTTTTTTGTTTCACTCATGGAAAACTAACTAACTCCTACTTTTACTAAACACAGAGAAGCAGCGTTCAGTTTCTATTTAGAATTCCCCTGTTGAAATATGCCATACATTTTAACCTGCTTTACTTTGACCACTTCACTCCTCTCAAAATCCTTTAAAACAAAGTGAGAGCTTCACTCAGACAGAGCAGGTCTGCGTGGTGTCAGTAGACATTTAGATAACGTGAAAACGAGGTCCCGTTGAATAAATTCACTTCATGTAGGAATAGCTTTTTACAATAGTGCATTAACCGCATTAACATAGTGAAACCTAAGCAGATAACAGTGGAAGTGTTTCATGTGCAGCAATGCATACATGCATATGAATGCATCACGGCTTCATTTGCATTGCAGGTTGTCGCCAAGAAAAAAAAAAAAAACTGCCTTTCTTATCCGTTTTCATGAATTCTATAGGGTCTGCCCCCCCCCCCCCCCAACATAACTCCTGGATCACCATGGCTCTTCCCTTTGCAGCTCAGAAGAAAAAGCAGAAGCCAAACACATTAATGATCGTGTGTGTGTGTGTGTGTGTGTGTGTGTGTGCGTGTGTGTGTGTGTGTGTGTGTGTGTGGAAACCCATGTCGATCGCTGGTTTCCTCTAATTACCGGAGCTACAGAGAAATCAGGAGTCTTTCCCGCTCTCCTATAGGACACACACACACACATACACACACACACACACACACACACACACATCACACACACATCACATGCATGCAAACAGGTTGCCATGCACGGCTCCTCTGTTCTCAACACGTGCGCACACACACACACACACACACACTCGTTGTGCACCAACACTGATGTATTCCTTTGTGTTGCAGCCTCCATAGTGACAGTCATCCGTCAGGTCAATGACGCCGTGGACACTATTGAAAGTGAAGGTACGAGTGAAAATCTTCTGCTAATTCCTCTTTTGTCTCTTTTGTCGCTGACAAACCGGCGCCGAGCCGAGTTCTAACGCGGCGAAGCGGCCGAGGTTTCGCTCCTCGATCTCCAGTGTTGCTCACAGCAAAACATGTTTCTGTCAGTTCACAAAAAAAACAACAGACAGGGATCTTCCTGTGTTTCGATCCTCTTCTTTTTTTTGGTTTCTGTGATGTTTGTCTCAGTTCCACTTTAACTTCCTCTTCCTCTCGCTTTGTAGTGTCAAACATGGAGAAAGAACAGAGGCGGAACAGCCCGGGTGAGTAAAGGTCCAGAAACACACATTCTGTTAACTTGTGATGGTTTTAGCTTCAGACCTCGAGCTGTGATCCCAGAACTCAACCTTTTGTAGCCTGCTGTTTTCACAGCTTGTACAATAAACAGCAGTTTATTCTTTATGTTCACATCAGTCCTCTGCCCAGACAACGAACAGAAATGTAGATTCAGAGTTTTTACGCTTAAACTAGTTCAATAGAATAAAACTATGCTGGCTGCAGATTCTATTGACTCAAGTTAATAAACATGAATTATTAAAAAAAAACTATAGGAATCCTGGTTTGCATATTATAGACATATTGTATTAAAGTCAGCTTTTCTATAGACAAGTAAACACAGTATGTGTAGTAAATGGTGAAATGATAATAAATCTTTATTTTATATATTCACAATAACTCATCCATCCATAAAACGATAGTGTCTGGATTTCCTGAGGGTCAGTGAACGCGTCTTGGAGTTTCAGCATTTAGTTTATAGAAAGAAGAAAAGAAGGCAGCATGTGAAGTTTTCTCAGGACATTTGTAGTTTTGTGGTTGGCTACGGCCACAGTAGCCTGTGTTAGTGAGGAATAAAGCAGCAGCTGAACCAGGAAACTTACTTTAAAACACGGGTCTGCTGCTTATGAGGCAAGAACACTACCCCCTACACCCCCACAGAACACCTACAGGAAGTTTAATAATGATAACAGAATAATCGTGTTTTGACTCACCATCCAAAAGATTTTCCTCCAAAAAAATACCCCCCATGGTGCCTTGAACAAACTATATCTGAACGTTAAGTCAGTTTTTGCAGTTTAAAGAGTGTGAACTTTCCCTCCTATAATTCGTCAGTTTTAATATTCAGAACCTCCAATTAGATTTTTTTAGCTGATTTACAGCACCTGAACTGTTTGGAAGAAGTAGATTATGAAATAAAATCCTGTAAAAGGGAGCTGCACCTGTTGTTGTTTGTTTTTGGTGCCAGATTCAATATTTCATCTGGTGCCGTTTCGCCTCGTTTTTGCGTCGCAGCAGCAACAGCTCGTGATTGATACTGGATGCTGTTAATTAGGCAAAAGCTGTGGTGTTTCCAGCCGATATGTAGATCTCAACTGAACCTCAGCGTTCTGGCCATTTATCACGGTAATTACTTAAAAATGTGAAAGCTAAACCCCAAAATCAATTCAGCGGGGGCTCTAACGGATTTAGATTTAATAATCCGGTTCGATACTGAATCCAGGTTCGATACGATTCCCTCAGTTTGACTAAACGTATTTTGAACCTTAAAGAAAACACATCCGGTCATATGTTAAATAAAGTTCTACAATGAAATAGTGGATGTTGTGTGACCCACTTCTCTCCATGCACGGTGCCGTCAGTATAAATAGTTAATTGAGATAATTTGAGATTGAGAAGCACGGACCAGTCGGGTGCAGCCCCCCCCACAACCCCCCCAGCGATGAGCAGCTTTCATGCCGACTGTGGCGAGGGTCTCGGTGGATTATCGGGCCACTTTAAAGCCGAGTCCCAGATCCACACAGAAGCCAGCTTCAAACACTCTGAGTGTGTAACGCTAAACGGGGCCATCGAGCAGTTAGCGAACGCCTCGTGGTCGTCGCGCCAGCCGTGATCCGGCCGCCCCCCCCAACCCCACCCCGCGGTCCCCAGGAGGTCCCTTTGTTCTCGCCAGAAACAAAAAAATATTAATTGGATCATAGTTACCGAGTCTGTTTGTTCTCGGCCTGCGTGTGATTTACAGAATATTTCATTACTCACCAGACGATTAAAAGGTGAATGATATTTGTGTGCAGGTTCGCCCAAATAACCCCTGTTAAACCCCTACGTGCATGCATGGAGAAACGTATATTTTCAGACACGCAGAGCGACGCGCGTAACGAGCTGAGCGGGATTCATGGCGGGCGGTAAGGAAGCGGGAAATGAAATTATTCTCCTGCCGCGTTCTGACAAATCATCGGTGCACCTCGCGTTGCACGCGGTTGCGTCACGGTTTCGTGTGTCGCAGTGTGTTTTTGTCTGTTTGCACGTATCAGAGATGTGTTAAATGTCTGTTTGCCAGCCCGCCCCCCCCCCCCATCCCCCCATCCCTCCAACCCTCCTCCCCTTGTGTAGTGTGTTTTCTCCCATCTCATAATCCCCCACGTCCTGCTATGGATGTTTTTCTGAGACCTGGACACCATATCATATGTGTGGTTTTACTTCTGTATTATGTGACCCATAGAGACTGATAAGGAGAGTCCACCCCCCCCCCCCCCCCATGATGCTCTGGGGCTTCCCATCATGCCCCAGGGCCATGATAGCATGCAAATCTTGAAACAAAAAAAAATCCTGTGTCCTCAAAACACACTGGGAAAATTTTCCAGAACTTTTATGGCTGTTTTTGACAGATAAAAAGTCCATGACTTAAAAATCTAGAATGAAAGATCAGTAATCACCAGGGTTAAAGCTGTGGGTGTCCTGACAACAGTTCTACAAGAATTTTTTACTGCTACTTTTACTATTGTGGTCTATAGAAAAAAATCATGATTTATGGGTCATGTTACATTTTTGTTGCAGTACCACCAGTGGCCACTAGGAGAAACTATCCAGGTCTATAATAGAAAATACATCCAGCATTTCATCATCAGAGGCTTCCCGTCCCTTGAGCTTGTTTTGTTTTCCACTCCGTTTGACAGCAAGTCGCCACCTGCAAAGCGAAGATGATGTTTCACTCACAGCTCATTAACCCGACCTGGAATTACACAACCCGTGCTGCGTAGTTCACAGGATGCGGTGGAACAGTGTGGGAATTCTGCACGAGTCTCTATGTCAGCGTGAGGGGGGGGAGGGGTTTGTTGTTTTTATTTGCACATTAATAAATAGTGAATGAGAAATGGAGCAATTACACAATGCAAACATGCAGGAGAACCTCGTCGTGACATCAGTAAGAAACAAAAAAAACCTCAACAAGCCCCCGGCTGCATCAGAGGAAACACACACACACACACACACACTAACACACATGCACACACACATACACACATGCACACACACACACACACACACATGCACACACACACACACACACACACATGCACAGACGCAGGTTTTCACACAGGAAACACATCTGTATGCAAATAAAAAAAGAGATCAAGGGCTCAGATGGTTATGAAACTAGAGATGGAAACAGACAGAAAAAGTCTATACACTGGTCTCCGTTCCACAAGGTGCCTCTCTGATTTGGTTTTTACGCCCTGTGTCAAAGCTTCAGTCACGTCAGATACCCTCGGCCACAATTACTTATCTTTTTAAAAAAAAGCTGTGATATAAAATCTGTTTTTACGGTTAAGTGTGAAAAGGAGGCTTTTATTTTGAAGGACATGCAATTTATGAGGTCTCATGACCAGTCCCTTTTGCTCATGGACATTTGACATGTGAGCATCATTGTCTCACAACCAAAGGTTGACTTTATTCAGGATTTTGAAAAATTTTCTTTCAATAAGAAATAATTGAATAATTATTGAATAATTATAAATAATTGAACTCACTATCTATTTAAGAGGTATTATTCGTTTTTGAAGGATTTAGAGGGTATATATATATATATATATATATATATATATATATATATATATATATATATATATATATATATATATATATATATATATATATATATATATATATATATATTTCGGTTAGGTGAGAAAATCAGGCTTTTATTTTGAAGGTCATACAATTTATGAGGTCACATGACCAGTCCCTCTATATATACATATATATATATATATATAGGTGATGCTGTTTGGTTGGAACTAAAACCTGTTCTAACTGGACCAGGACTAGAGACCCCTGCATGGTCTCAGTCCACAGTCTTAGTCCAGTTCTCTATGGTCCACTATGAACGGGTCTCCAGAACTGACCCGTTGTGTCCTGTCCCTCTCAGCCTACCAGTGGGACTGTTCCAGTCAGACCTCCAGCTGGATTTCCCCGTCCCGGCTCCGTCCTCCGGATCCGGCGTCCCACTTCAGCCCGGGCGCCCCCTCCCAGCAGAACATGCGTCGCGGCGGCAGCACGCGCTCCCTCCAGCTGGACTACGGCGCCGGGGGCCACGGCGTGGACGGGGGGCGGCGCGGGCCGGAGGGGGGGGTCCGCAGGACCTTCCAGTGGGAGAGGAACCAGTCCGGCGAGTGGGAGAGGAGACGGGTCCCGGACGGGGGGGAGGGGGAGAAGAAGGGGAAGGAGGTGGGGGACGGGACCAAGGAGGCCGGGCCCCCCCAGGACCGCGGGGGGGCCGTGTACGAGGCGTACCGGCGGCCCACCTTCGACCCGGAGCAAAACCAGCACGCCGAGAGCCTTTATGACACTCTGCCCCCGACCCGACGGGCCTACCAGGGCTACCCGTCCCCCCCACCGGGCCTCAACCTGCATCCGGCCCAGCTGCTGCCCCCCCTCAGGGCGTGGGACCCGCAGACGGGGGAGTGGAGGGGCTCGCCGGACCGGAGCCCGGCGGCGGCGGCGGGGGGGGCCGGGGACGAGCTGGAGAGACTCCTGAACCTGGTGTCGCTCAGGGCCCGGAGGGCCACGCGGGTCAACCGGGCCTCCACCGGGTCGGAGCCCGCGGGCTGGGACGGGTTCCAGTGAGCACAGACGGGTTTATATTCCTTTATAACAGCAGCAGCTCCTGACATTTATGAAACAGAACCGCTGCCCCCCCTGAATGAATTAAAGGATGCTGTCCCCACGTACACTCTGACTGTTCTGCATTAATCCACCAACTGGGCCTGGCCCGTTTAAAAGCCGCCAGGAAAAGAGGAAACACACGTTGTCACCTGTGCTGCGTGAGTTTGGCTGCGAATCGATGCAGGTGCATTTATTATTTACAGCGTTTGTTAATATCAAAAATAGGAAAAGGATCCGATATGTGTTTCTGGTTTGGATCATATTTCACGCGTCGCTCCGTGCAGACTGAAACACACACGTCCATTTATTAGCTCAAAACCAGAATACTTTTACTTTTTTCTTTATGCATTTCTCATTATAATTGACAGTTGCTCCTGTTCGCCCACATTCCAGGCTGATGCTGTTAAGGGAGCCATGAAACGGAAAATACAGTTCCCCAGTTTTAAACTCGTGTCCTTGTATTAATTTGTTTGTATCTCCTGGTATGTGCTGACTACATAAAAAAAGAGAAATTGAAAATTGGAAAAAAAAGAACATTTTTACATAAAATCAATCAAAATTACAGTTTTTGTTCCCTTTCTTTAAAACGGTTTTAAACATTTCGTGACTCTTCCTGCACTCAGGGGCATTTACAGAAGTTCTAATTTATTGTTATAGTTAAAATATAAAAAAATCTACATTTAGATAAACCCGCCCACTTTCTTAATCCGATCAAAGCGAGGATTTGATCTAAATCCCTCTCGTAACTGTTCAAACCCTGTGATTTATTTCACTGGGAAATAAGTCATAAAAGATGCTGTAACTTCCGTTTCATGGGTCCTTTAAGGTCACTAATAAGTTGATAAGAGGATTTGATTATTCTGTATTATTGATTATTAATAATTACACTATAAATCTGTTTAGTTGCTTATGAGCCTGTTCATTAACTAAAACATTAGAGGTCTCCAACCTGTGTAACTATGATTAAATACGCCACTTTTTGCTCCATATTTATTTATTTTTTTGTTTTAACAGAATGTTTGACCTCTCGTTTAACTCACTTTGTGATGAAGGCCAGGATGTGGAATTATGAGGATTCATCAATAAATATTGGTATATTGCTCTCAATGTACACGAGGAAACCTTGTCTATATAACAGGAGGCAAACATTTACTTTCAGCATTAACTCACACTATGAATTTACAGAGAATGTGTGCTGAACGGCTTAAAGAATTATGTGGGAAAAGCAGCCAGGAAATTCTGAAATAACTCACGAAAAAACCATGCACACGTTGGTTTGTTGCTGCTCGGTTTCCAGCTCACACAGTATAACAACGGGTATGTAAATGGAATTAAACTCTTGTGTTAAACAACTCTGACACGCGGGAGTAAAACAAACTCAGAGGACGATTTGAGGATTAACGGCGTCTCGGGACGTTTTGGCAGAAAGCGAAAAAAAAACAGCTGCTACAGCGTCAGGTGGTTTTGGAGAAATTTTAGAGTCAGTAACAACGGCAGCTGCGTAACCTTCTCGTTACACGCTCACGTCCTGGAGAACGTGAATTTTGATGCGTCTGAAACAGGAAGATGATTCCACAGCAGAGGAGCCTGATAGTTGCAGGCTCTGCTACTGTTTCAATTCTTGAGATTCTGGGAACCTCTAGTGTTCTCCAAAAGTGTTATGGAACTATGAGAAGAAAGAAGGAGAATCCCAGAGTAGCTGATGAGGTCCCTGCAGTCTAAACCTATACTACTACTGTACTAGTACTATAGTAGTACTAGCAGCATAAAATGTTCTACTCCAGGGCCAGAACTAACTAGAAGCTGCTTCAAAAAGGGAAGATTTAATCTGTTCTTAAATGTAGAAAAGGTGTCTGCCCCCCAGGTCTGAAACTAGAAGATGATTCCACAGAAGAGGAGCCTGATAGTTGCAGGCTCTGCTACCATTTTAATTCTCAATATTCTGGGAACCTCTAAAGCTGCGTTTAGGGAACAGTGTTCTCATGGAACTATGAGATCATTAAGGTAGGATGCAGCCTGAACATTAAGAGCTTTGTAGGTGAGGAGGATTGTGAGTTCTATAATACAGGTGAGATATGATCCCTTAATCTGGTACCTGTTAATATACGTCTAGCTGCATTCTTGCCTGTTACCACACGTTAGCTGCCGGGTCTTAACGTGTTTGTGATCAGGCTGAAGTCAGGCTTCAAACACGTCCATTTTCTCACAGCAACGGCGTCCATTCATCCTTTAATGGCCGTTCACATTCAGGTCTGCACCAAACAAACTCAAGGGAAGATTTGAGTATTAATGAAGATTTTTGGCAGAAAGTGGAAAAAAATGGCGGCTTCGGCGTCAGGAGGTTTTGGAGAAATTTTAGAGTCGGTAACGACGGCAGCTGCGTAACCTTCCCGTTACACGCTCACGTCCTGGAGGACGTGACTTTTGAAGGAGATTAGCAGGGGCTGAATGATGCGTTTGACAAAAGGCCGGCCGGGTCGGCCATGTCTTACCAGGGGGGATGTGAGCTGAAAGCTGTTTACAGAGCACTCTGTGTATTGTACTCCTGAAGGACGGAGCAGGTAAGTGCAAATCGCCCTCATTAGATAGCGGAGGATGGGCCGTGCATACTGAGCGAAACACGAAGCCCCGCCACGGCTTTTTTTTATGAGCGACAGCTCAGCCGAAGGGTTCAAGGGTGTGTGTGATGCTACATGAATCAAATGCGTTCCTGAGGATTCTGACTAAAGTGCCATTGAAAGCTGTTTCGTGTTTAGGGATGAATTTGTTATGCAAATTCAATTTGTGATTCTGCTCGCTCCCAACAGGACTTACTTTTTATAAAAGGACTACAGATGAGATTGTACTGAAGTGTACTATTCTGATGTATTTACACTGAACAAAAATATAGATCCAAAACTTTTGTTTTTGCTCCCATTTTTTCTGATGAACTCTAAGATCAAAACATTTTCTACATCCACAAAATCACGATTTCGGTCAAATCCTGTTCACATATGAGTCTAAATGTGTGACAGTGACTCTCCTCCTCCTCCTCTCAGGTGTTTCATATCTAGATGCTGATTGGTCAGCTTGATTATCACAGGTGTCCTTAGACTCTGAACCAGTTCAGTTTTACTGGGAGGACTCAGAAACCAGTCAGGGTCTGGTGGGACCCCCATTCACATCTCATTCATAGAGTTGATCAGGTTGTTGAATGTTGGTCCACTCCTTGTGATCAATATTTGAGAGAAACGGTTGTTTTATGAATGTAGAAAATGATTTAGATCTTTGAGTCGTCTCATAAAAAATGGGAGCTTTTATATTTTGTTCAGTGTATTCAAGTCAATTGTATTTGTATCACCCAAAATCACAAACTACAGATCCAACAAAATGTTTTTTTTTACAGTTTGTACAACAGCAACACAACATCTCCTGCCCTTAGACCCTCACATCGTACAAGGACAAAACTTCCTAAAAAACCCTTCAACAGGGAAAAGAAAAGGAAGAAACGTCAGGAGGAGAAACGGAGGAGGATCAGAACAGGCTGCAATAGATGATGAACAGGATGGAAACAACACATTAAAACAGGAAAAGATGAATATGACTTTAAATAGAACAACATAAATGTAGGAAGCCAGATCTGAAACTAGAAGATGATTCCACAGAAGAGGAGCCTGATAGTTGCAGGCTCTGCTGCCATTTTAATTCTCAATATTCTGGGAAGCTCTAAAGCTGCGTTCAGGGAACAAAGAGTGATATGGAACTATGAGATCCTTGAGGTTGGATGGAGCCTGACCATTAAGAGCTTTGTAGGTGAGGGGGAGAATTAGAATTCTATTCTTGATTTCACAGGAAGCCAGTGCATTGAGGCTAATACAGGTGATTCCTTTTCTATTGGCTGTTAATATACCACCAGCTGCATTCTGGATCAGTTGGAGTCTTTTTAGAACTTGCTTTTAACCACTCGTTAGCTGACAGGTCTCAACATGATCAGGCTGAAATCAGGCTTTAAACATGTCCATTCATTCATCCTTTTAATGGCCGTTCACATTCAGCTCTGCACAGTAAGTGGGTTTCTGAAAATGCAGAATCAGACAGAGAAGAAGAAGAATACCCAGCAGCTCCGACTCTCACATGAACAAACACATTCTTGTCCACCTGGCCTTCACGTCCACCTGGCCTTCATGTCCACCTGGTCCTCTTGTCCACAGGCCATGGACCCAACGCCAAACAGCAGCTTCCAACGACACTTAAAACCCTGAATGTCAACGCTGTGAATCAACCAGAAACAAGACAGAGGCCTTAACTGTTCTGTGTTAGTACTTTATTCCCGTCCATTACAGCTGAGTCCTCCCCTGGGTTACTTCAGGTCATTTAGATTTAGCATAACAGTATAAAAACCATCTATATCATATCTGATATGAATAAATGTTTAATACTCTATTGGATGGTGTTTCCATATGGGAACAATTACTTTATCTTAATTTTTCTGAAAGGCTATGATATAAAATCCATGTTTTTACATTAAGTTCTGTTTGAAAAGGGGGCTTTTATTTTGAAGGACATACAATTTATGAGGTCACATGACCACTCCCTTTTACACATGGACATTTGACATGTGAGCATCATTGAAGGTTGACTTTTTTTATAATTAGTGAAAATTTTCACTATCTGGGGTAAATAAACGTACTTATTTTTGTTTGTTTTTTTCTAATATGTTAAAATAGATCAAATAAATTTCCATATGCCAACAATATGCAAACACACTTAAGCCCAAAATGATTCCTACCTCTGTCAAATACAAGGGATTTCTTTGTTTTTTTCACTTACAAATTAGTATTTCACTTCAGTTTTTACTTAAATAGGACATCAAAGGAAGTCTGAATCCATAATTGATTTGTGTTCCGTTAGAATGTGTAAATAAACGGAGTGAAAAATCACATCAACAAATGACTATGATATAGAAAGCTCCTGCAGGGCATCCTGGGAAATCTGTCTTCATATATATATATATACTTTATAGTAGAAGACTTTCTTTGTGTCCTATTTAAGTAAAAACTGAGGTGAAATACTCATTTTTAAGTGAAAAGATCAAGAAATCCCTTGTATTTGACAGAGGTAGGAATCATTATGTTAAATTCCTAGTTCAACAACCTAATGGAGTCACATTGACTTACATAGCATCAAACTATGAAACTATGTTTTTTTATAGACTGTATGATTTATTTTATCATATTTAGGTCATTCCAAGTAATAAAAACATTCAAAATATTTTTGTAATATTTAATGCAATAGAGGGTTTAATCCTATCTGTTAAATCAACTCTTATTTTCCCCTCCAATTGGAATCTGGCAGATTTGTTTAGCAAAATGTCCTGGGAACACATGAAGGCATAAGAACGTCTTTTGGGACATTTTGATGCATAAACTGTATGAATAAATCGTAGAATAAATAATATTTGGAAACCACTTGAGATTACTTGAGGAGGGAGTTCTGAGCTTTGAGTTCCTTGAACACCAGCCATCGGCCACACGTGAAAAAACTATGTCAGCTCGTCTGAGACGTGGAACGTGTCTGGTTTACAGAAACGTTGAAATCTCTGACTATAATCACAATTCAGGCAATTTTACCTTAAAAAGAGTCATCCATTTTCTATACCTATTTATTCCTCACTGGGGGTCAGCTGGAGCCAATAACAACGCATTACAGGTGATAGGCAGGAATACACCTGGACAGGTAGCAGCCTATTATAGAGCACACACAGCGTTCACTAACACACTCATTACTACCAACAATTTAGAATTTACCATCGTCTGCATAGAGTTGATCATTTTCTACTAATAGTGTATGTAGAATTATTTAGATCTTTGAGTTCATATCATTACAAATGGAAGCAAAAAGAAAAGTTTTGCATTTATATTTTTGTTCAGTTTATTAGTATAGTATTTTGAGTATAAATTGTCCAACTAGTCTGACCAACACAGGGGTCTCCAGTTCTGGTCCACTAGGACCGGTGTGGTCCAGGTTTTTGTTCCAATCAGCTTTTACACCTGATTCTACTAATCAATCAATCACTAGAAGCCTGGCTAAGAACCTTCATTAGTAGAATCAGGTGTGTATTACTGACAACTTGAGTCATGTGGGCGTCGTCCTGTGATCGCATGACCACTGTGAAGCTTTAAATAGACTCACCTGTACTCAGTTACTCTGACCCTGAAGACTTTAGGAGTCAAAATGTGTTTGTGCACTATCACTGATCAGTAAAGTTTGTTCTTAGACCCATGAGTGATCATTGACCTGATGAGTTCCTGATCTTTTGTCATTTTTCTTTATACTTTTGCAATTTTTCCAATTTTTACGTCTCTCCTGACCCAGACTGCAGCACTCATCATGTCTTTTACCCTTTTTCTTACTCCTCTGATTATGTTTCATTTCTCAGTCACATGCAGCACATGTTTCCCAAACAAGGTTTTTTGTAGATTAGAAGGACTTTCCTGCTCCTGAATGAAATGAGTCAGAATCAGTGGTAGAACGTCTGAGTGTCTACGAAGGTTTGGGAGGAAGAAAAAGCGTCTTTCCAAAACCTGTCACTATGTCCACGAAAATTGCTGCTTGGTGAATATTATACAGTCGCCAGCAGCTTTGTGACAGTGAGTTACGTCTTTCCAACGGTGGAAACCTTTCTTTCTCACATTCCTTTTATCTCAGAAAGCTCATGGAAGTAGCTCCTAGTCAAATGTTGGCGGCTTTGTTCCAATTCTGTTCTTTCCCTGCAGGTACCGTGAACCACAAACGCCTCAAACGCGTAAGAAGCAGAACTCGAGGGACGTAATTCTCTGTTTTAAAATGCACATGCAAATCAATTAAAGTTGTCACTACAGACAACGCTCCCAAACGTTTAAAGCCTTTGCAGCCTAGAACCATTCTGTTTGTGTTTTTGCTCCTTATGTGACAAAATAACTACGCTGGTCTCCTCTCCTACCTCCACCTGTCACAGCGAGGCGGCTCAGAGAATTAGATTTTGACGATGAGTATAATAAGTGAAAGACGTCCCTCGAGTGCTAAAAGCCCAAAGGTCTGTGAAAGGTGAGGCGCCTCCACCAACAGGACGTTTCCTCATGGGAATGACGTTACGTAACACCACCTCTGCCTCCAGCCGTTTGTGCGGCTCACAATAAACACCAAATATATAAAAATAAAAAAAAAACTACAAGCAATTTATTCATCCACACTCACATCACAGTTTATTCAATTAATGTGACGAGGATTATGTAACATATCCTATGATTTAATCCTCTCTCAGCGGCAGACTGTATTAATGACCGTCTGGGGTATTTATCGCATTTAAAAAAAAAAAAAAAAAAAAAAAAGAAGAGACGACGGCGAGTAAGTGTTGTGGTTATTCATCACGCATCAGACACGGCTGACGAGGACCTGCCGGTCCCTTCAGCTTTTCATTGGACCATCTGGCATTTACACAATAGAGTCGGCTAAGCCACTTAAAACCCTTCTCTGTCTCTTCCCTCACAAACCGTCTTCTTCATCTATGCCCCATTTTTTCCCCCACCAACAATAGCGTTCCTCCAGATCTGGCCGGACCCAGCGGGAAAAGGACAGGACAGACAGAGGGATGAAAGGGTCTTACATAAAGGAGGAGGGGAACGACGGATGGATCATGTATGAAAATGAGGGGGGTGGGGGTGGGGGTGTGGGGGGGTGGAGAAGTGGGAAAAGTGAGGCAGAGATTATCACTGCTGTTGAGGGGAAGCTGTGTGGGTGATCATGAATCCACGCTGTTCCCAGTAACACGAGGATTACACACACGGCCGGATCTAATCTAAGCCCAACATCTGCCTGTGATGACATGGACACGCACACACACACACACACACACACACACACGCACACGCACACACACGCATGGCTATAATGATTACAAATGCATTCAGCTTCTACAGCAGTTCTATGCATGCATTATTCACCGATATTTCCGTTTTATGTGCCTAACCAGAAACGATATGAACACACGCTGAAACCAAACGACTGTACGGGGAACGGTTGACGTCCAAACACACGTCTGAAGATGTCAGCATCACACACCCCCCCCCCAACCCCCCCTCCATCGCTCAGATTATTACCCAGCCAATCCTGCGACATATGCCTGTAAAATGACGGGAAGTTTAACTGCCCCCCGTGTCCTTTATTGGATCATCCCAAGACTCGGCTCCGTTATCCAGGAAAATCCGGGAAAACGTGAGACGGCGCCAACAAGAAACCTGCAAAGCATTGTGTGATTCAACACTAGTCAAAGTTGAACAAGTTGAGATGTAACGTGGTCGACGTGCCTCCTACGCCGTGGGGTTAAAACCTCATTCTGCTTTGATTGTGACTGATCCAGAAGTTTGATGCAACATGAAACAACTGTTTGTTTCCTGACACTAACAAATATTGTTTATTGATCCCGATCTGATGGGCCTGACGTCAGCGTGTTGTTTTGCTGTCAACCTGCAGACGGCTCAGATCCTGCTGGTAGCTGGAAGGTCGCAGTAAATCCGTAGAAGACAATGCAAAAACTGGAGTGATGTGATCCACTTTTTGAGACTTACTGAAAGCTGGAGCAGCCGAGTTCTGATCGACTCTATGCAGAGACTTAGAGTAGAAGATAAATGCTTGGACGGTTTTTTTTCTGAATTCTGCTGAGACGCGTGTCTGTTAATGCTCGATATGCTCGGCTGACAGAAGGCTGACTTTGTAAGTTTAAAACGTGGCTGTTAAGAGTTTTTAGCCTGGTTTGTGTTTTTTTTAATTACTCTGTGAAGTGTGGAGCACCAGTTTAATTGTTCTTTTATGACTTTAAAAACAATCACAAGTTTTATCTTTAACTGAAAAAAAAATTGGCACCTTCAATGGAATTTTGATTCGTTCAATGCACACATCAGCATTTGTATTAGATTATAGTCCCTTAGTGTAATGATGATGTGAATGTGTGTGTTTTCTGCACAGTTATCGTAACATGATTCACTGTTAACGATCTGAGGCAGTTCCAGCATTCAGATGAACAGCAGGGGCTCCAGAATGGAGCCATGAGGAACTCCACGGGCAATACTTGCTTTAGATAGCAAAATAACAGTATAGCATGGGGTGGCCATTTCCACAAAACCAAAATGGAGGATGTTTAGTGAAGTAAGAAAAATCCACAACATCCAACGCTAGTGTACACCCCATGTTTTAGAGCCTTTAACATTAACCTTCGTCAAACTGCAAATATCTTGGTACAAACTCGAAAACGCTTGGTCGTACCTTTGTTTGATGCGTCTCTTGCAAACTTTTGTTTTTTGCAGAAGTTATCCACTCAGCTGTAATTGAGTCACTAAAGATCTCTTGTCAATTTGAATTCCTCGCGTGTGCCTGGTGATGCTTGACTGCATTATATCTATATATATAATCTTTACACAGTTCTGCAGCAGATATCATCAGGCAAAAAAACAACTACAGTATAGAGGAGGTGCTGGTCTGTTTTATTTATGTGTCTCTGCCTGTTCCATGCAACTATCATTTCTACTTTTGCTGACAAACATCTGCTTTTTTTTGACCATTTGACACTGAGTGACGTCTTTTCCATATTTTAACTCTCCATCATGAGATGAGTGACACAGTTAGCTTATTTTCAACCAATTTATTTTTTTTAAACCAAAAGTCTTAGATCATTTGACGATATGCAGCATTGCATTCGGGTGAACTACAGGTTAGAGCTTGGGAAAAAAAAAAGGAATCAAGTCAATTTACTTGTATAGATTCACCCCAGTGGTTTTTACAGTTCGTACAACAGCAACACAACATCACCTGTCCTTACACCCTCACATCCTACAGGGACGAACTCACTGAAATAAAACTTTAATCGAGGGAAGAAGAAACCTCAGAGAGAGAAACTGAAAACAGGATGGAAACAACAGATTAGAACAGGAAACGCTGAATGTGATACCGATTAGAAAACAGAAATGTATTTAATTGAGGTGTATGTGAAGGATGGTGGACAGGAGACATCACGTACAACCCCTTTAAATCCAAACGTATGGACAATAGATTAGTCTTTATATTATCGCCGCCCTGGCGTTGCAGAAAACAAAAATCACACTGACACACGACAGAATTAAGCTTGTTCACGACCACCAGCTAATTCTAACCAGCTGTTTCCCATAAACACAGACTGACACACTTTGGATATGAATATTTATAGAATCAAAGGTATGTCTTTAAATTTCATTTCTTTTTTTGGGGGGGCCATTTTCATTTTGTGAATGACCCCACCTGGTGTTCCGTGTTTTTAGGTTAGTTTTGTTAGTCTGAGTTTGTCCACAACACGAGTTCCTGAACAGGATTGTTCATAAACTTGTGTTTTATTCCACCTAGAGAATAAAAGTAGATGATAGCATGTGTTTTAATTTAAAAAATAACTATATGGGAGCAATAAAACATCTTTACCATGTCTACATAATAAGTCAGGATAAACGCTCCACATAAAAATTCACATGGAGCTGATGAACAACAACTTTAAGCTTGTGTGATGGTGTGTGTGTGTGTGTGTGTGTGTGTGTGTGTGTGTGTGTGTGTGTTATGGGGGGGGGGGGGGGTCTGTGGGATCCTCCGTCCTCTCTGTGGATTTCTCCACATCCTCCGTGATGTTTTCCACGGCGCCGCCTCGGTTGGAGGAGCCGCTTCATTCCTCCGTTAAACCGGAGGATTCCTGCGTGTTTCACGTGTTTTTTTAGAGGAGAAGCGGAGGATGGAGCCGAACCAGAGGATGGAGCCGAACCAGAGGATGGAGCCGAACCAGAGGATGGAGCTTCCTCATGGAGCTCTGTCTGAGCCACATCTGATTTAAAGCCCTCACCCTGGGGGGGCACCGCCGCGTGTCGCAGCTCTGGGGGGTCGATAGAGATCAGGGGAGATAGAGGAAGAGTCCCGTAACTTTGGTTCAGTCCATGTGATCCCACGGGAATATCCGGGAACTCCGTCGCCTTTTCTCGGAACGCGGGCACAGGTGCGCTCCATGTTCCCTGCGGGACGCGCCGGCGCCGGCGGGACACGAGGCGCGTGAGCGGGGGCGCCCAGGGATGACGGACCCGTTCTCATTCATAAAGAACCGCACGGAGCCGCGGCTCGGGCAGCCGGGGCGCAGCCCGGCCGCGGCGGACGGGGGGGCGCGCCCCGCCTGGGTCATCGCCATCCTGGCCAGCGTGCTGATCTTCACCACGGTGGTGGACGTGCTGGGGAACCTGCTGGTCATCATCTCCGTGTTCAGGAACCGCAAGCTGAGGAACTCCGGTAGGTTCACGTCGCATACCTCTTTCCTGCTGCTGGTTCACATTCCCATCACCTCTGAACGCACTTTGCCCCAAAAATGGACTAATTATAGTAAAATTCATATTTTGCTTGATAGAAAACACATATTGTCACTGTCACCAGTCAGGAAAACAAAAAAAAACTATGCTGAAGTAACTTTGCACCATTTTCCTAAACATAAAATAATAATAATAATCCCACAGTGACATAAATGACAGTAACCAGACTAGACATGTGTGTGATGGAGGACATGTGGAAGGAAATGAAAAGGATTTAACCTTTAAAATTAAAGTTAAAGACTTTATCACTGTTCATCACTGTTATTTTTTGGTGCCACTTTGCTCGTAATTAGAATCCCTGCGTGGTGCTGGGTGTGTAGGAGACGTTAATATGTGCAGGTGAGTCCTGACAGGTGCACCGCGGTGATTTCAACGTGTGAAATTACCCAGCATACCCCACGCTGACGCTCGCGTACCGGATTATAGAGGAGTTCTCACTGTGTGTGATATAGTTCAATGAAAGGCAGGAATCTTGCTGGATCCGTTTTCTTTAAATGACTTTCTGTCACGAAAAAAAATTATTATTATGTGATGAGATTTCACATAAAGTCGATGCAGAGACGCTACGAGATGTGACGATTCGCCGAGATTCAGCGAATTCGACAGGATTCATGTGCTAGGCTGGAATTGGTGTGAAATTCTTCTTGCACACACACACACACACACACACTCCCTCTGCTGGTGACTTCCTGTTTCCTGTGTGTTCGTACCTTCCTGTGAAGCAGCTTCACATGTGCTGCGTACTCTTGTCTCGGTTTGTGGCGTCCAGACGACGTCTCTACCAGTTTCATGTTCTGGGTCACGTGTCAGACTCAGACCTGGTCCAGCTCCTCGTGTTCGTTGGACCCCCCAGGGCTCACGTAGACAAATGAATGAAAGTTAAAAGTCAATGAGATAAGACGCTCATCGTCTGTTTTTACGACCTCAAGGTGCGTTCAGGCTCGGCTCAGTGAGTCCAGAATCTGCCACCAAGGTCGTGTAAAACAGGAAAAGTTTCCTTTTTAGTCGTTTCCCTTTTGTGTTTTATTACTTTCTGGTCCCTTCACCTGCACAATAATCACATAGCGACACAAAACCATCCAAAAATCCAAATCTGTAAAATAAATAAATAGTAGTTTTCATCAGTCTCCAGATATCCTGATTGATTTTAACAATTTAATAATAATTAGACATTAAAATCATAAAGACAGGATGACAATTTCAACATTGGCATTTAAAAAAATTCTACGCCCCTCATCTATGTTCATTAAATATGTAGAAATTTATCGGTATTTTTTGCTTAAACCATTGTGATTTGTGTCACAAACTAAAAAATCGTGTTTTCTGTTGTATACAAATGGACTTTTATGAATGAATGCTTCTTAAACTGGATTTCAAACACGTCTTTGACTCTTTTGTCACTGACTATAAATCTATTGTTTAAGCATAAGTTTGACATTTTAAACTTTCCTGAGTGGATGTGTGTTTTATGGAGTCTCTCTACTTTATCAGCCACTTAGGGCAGCAGATGCGTTTATTTGCATATCGTCCTCGCTGTGCTGACTGTCAGTTTTGTGCGTTATCAGGCAACAGGAGATATGCATCATTTGCATATTCTGTAAATCAGCATCTATTTTTTCAGCCAGTAGGAGGAAACCAGGAATCTTTTTTTCCCTGTAAGTTGATAAGAACAATACCCAGAGGATTAACCAGTGGAGGAACATTCTCTCTTTTTAATTGTAGGTCATTGGACACAGAGATCAGCAGTGGTTGGTGCAGGGAGCCTTGAACTCCACGCTCGGGTTTTTAGAAGGTTTTACGTGAAGTTCAGCTCATTCGTGGCTTTGAATCACCTTTTTTTATCAAGGTTGTTTCTCTGAGCCAGAATGTTCTACTTCAGTAGCTCGTACACACCGACCCTCGCAGGCTTTCACATCACATCCACAGGCTGCTTCATGTAACATCAAACGTCAGGAAACAATGATAAAAACATCTTCTTTATTAATTTATGGAATAATTGTCTGGCGTTCATGCTTGTAAATACACAAATAAACCCATATTTGATATTTATTTAATGTTTTTGGCCAACCTGTAATACAAAAAAATCATATTCCTGTATTGTTCTCACATTTACGTGTGAAAGGTGGGGGCTTTTATTTTGAAGGGAATACAATTAATGAGGTCACATGACCAGTCCCTTTAGCTCATGGTCATGTGACCATCATCGTCTCACAACTAAAGGTTAATTTTCATTCAGAATTTTGGAAAATTTTCACCAATTAAAAAAAGTGTGCAAAAGGAAAATTTATTTTTATTTATTTTTTTTTTACATTTAATCACATTTTTTTTGTTTAAATACCCCACTCGATATTTATTTAATGTTTTTGGCCAACTTTTATTAGAAAAAAATCACATCCCTGTATTGCATAAAAGAAAAGTTCTCACAGTTAGGTATGAAAGGGGGCTTTTATTTTGAAGGACATACAGTTAATAAGGTCACATGACCAGTCCCTTTAGCTCATGGACATGTGACATGTGAACATCATCTTCTCACAACCAAAGGCTGAATTTTATTCAGAATTTTGGCAAATTTTCACCAAATAAAAAAAGTTGGTCTCACTGTCTGTTTTTTAAAACATTTTACATTTAATTAAATTCTTTTTTTTTGTTTAAATACCCAACCCCTGCCCACTGTCCATCTGCTACCGATTAATGCTTCTTTGCTAAAAACAGAGAAATGCACAGTGCCTGGATTTTAAAACTTTGCCGTTTCACAGCTCGTTTGTTCCTCCTTGACTTTGTGATGTCATACAGTAGCCCTTCCTAACACGGCCCATCTGCCGCCACCAGCACCAACTTCTTTTCTTCCAAGCAAAAAAAAAAAAAAGTGAAAATCCAGATAAAACCAGTCAATCAGAAAAGAGGCTCGTTTGTCTTTATGAACCTGGACCTGGTTCTTTCTGCAGCTTCGATGAAGCGCTTCACAGTTTTTGTCCTTTAAACTATAAATGTGTCATGTTATGTTTTATAACTTATCAAATATCAAAATCAAACGCGTGATATGAAAACTTTTAAAAAGTTATGTACAGTAGGTCCAGTATTTATGGTATTGTCCTGTTTTATTTGAAGTTGTCATTTTATAATAAAAAAAGTACCAAAAACTTTATCAACACTATTTACATCCCCATTTTTTTATAATAAAAATGAATTGTATTCCTTGTTTTCCTGGTGTATCTCAGTCCATCTGAGGCCGTGTGTAGGTGGAGGATCAGTGATTCTATTCCCTGCTATTTAACCCTGAATTACTCGCCAGCAGCGTGTAAATGATTACATGATTAGATTGTGCGAGCCGTGTCTGAGCGGGTGAACGTGGACATGCAGACTTTCTGAAGCGGGTCGTGAGACCAGAAAAAACCCGTTAGCAGTCGGCCGACTTCGATCTGGCTGCTTCTCTTTTTTTTTTCCCCGTTCACGCTGTGCATTGATCAATTTAAACTCAACCTGCACACTCAGCGGTTAATGAGCTGAGCTGAACCTGCATTAATGAGCTCAAAGTGTGGATACTGTGGACTGAAACAACCCGACTCAACGGTTCAGAGCAGGAAAACCTGATTTAACAACTCAAGCAGCCACAAACAGGAGCGTTAGCTACGCTGGTGTTAGCGTCGCTTTCCCTGATTCGTCTGTGGAGCAACGATAAAAGTAAACTGACCATAGTGTTGGAGAAAATCACTTTCTAAGTTTCAGCTCACACGTTTTCAAAGTGAACCAGCTCATTTTTCAAAAATCAATATTTAGTACTAAGTTCATGATTCCAAAAAATAACCAGTTCATAGCAATATGCAATATGTTGCTGTGAACTCTTATTTTTCAAAATAATTTTCACAGCTCATAGAGAACCAGAGACAGCAATTATTTTATCAGTTTTAACATTAAACTCTGCATCAGATTCATTTATTTATCCAGTTTTTAATCCTTATCCAACCGAGTTTAGTTTTGAGGCCTCTAAATACAATAAGTTATGGAGTTCCACAAGGTTCTGTGCTCGGACCAGTACTTTTTACCCTTATGTTCCCTAGTAAAATTATTACTATTAATTTCCACTATTATGTGGATGATACATTAAACCATGCTTCAGATTCATGTTTTTCCCCAGTTTTTACAGTGACAGGTGACAGCCTCTAAATACAATAAGTTATGGAGTTCCACAAGGTTCTGTACTTGAACCAATACTTTTTTCACTTTATATGCTCCCATTAGGGCGACACGGTGGTGCGGTGGGTAGCACTGTTGCCTCACTGCAAGAAGGTCGCAGGTTCAAGACCGCCTTGGGGCCTGGGTCTGGGACCTTTCTGTGTGGAGTTTGCATGTTCTCCCCGTGTCTGCGTGGGTTTTCACCAGGTACTCCGGTTTCCTCCCACAATACAAAAAACATGCTCAGGTTAATTGGTAAACTCTAAATTGCCCATAGGTGTGAGTGTGAGAGTGAATGGTGTGTGAATGGTGTGTGTGCCCCACGATTGGCTGGCGACCATCTGGGGTGTATCCCTGCCTCTCGCCTTAACGCGCTGGGATAGGCTCCAGCAGACCCCTGCGACCCCGAAAGGGAATAAGCGGGATAGACAATGGATGGATGGATGGATGCTCCCATTAGTAAAATGATTACTATTAATTTTCATACTTATGTGATTGACATATTAACTCTGCATCAGATTCATCTTTTTCTCCAGTTTTTACTCCTTATCCAACCAGGGTTTAGTATTGAGGTGACAGCCTCTAAATTCCATCATTTCCTAACACGTTTCATCCATTCAGTCCACACTAGTAGCAGCTGCAGAATATTCTCCAAACATGGTGTTTATTGGTAAAATAAAAGCAGGACTGTAGTCCTTAAGGTTCAGTCTGGGTCAGTACTGACTTCTCCATCACATTGTGTTAATGCTCATAGCTGTGGTGCTGCCTTCCTCCATGCTCCTGGCTGTTGCTCTGTGTTTTATGACGTGTTTGTTAGTGTGACAGGTATGACAGCTGCTGCAGATCAGCTGGTTTTCAGCTACATGTTAAGGTCTGTTTATTGGGAGTTTTAGCTGGGTGTTTAACCTGGAAGGATCTAATGGAATCTGAGTTCTACTCTGAGAGAGCAGCGTTCACAGCCAGAATGAACGATTATCAGGAAACTACAGAACTGACTGATCGAGTTCATGAACTTTTTTCATTAGACATGTTCAGGTACGCCACCGCTAGCCCGGCGATGACTGAACTGAGTTTTATTCCCACCCACCCACAGCGCCTGATAGTAAACAGCGCAGAAGGATTGCACATTACTTCAGCCTTTCATGCGTTTCCCCCTCTCTTGTCCCTTTTGGAACGCAGCGGTATTTAATCTAAAGAGCTTTTCTCTCTCAGCGTGGGCTATCGTACGCCGGCGAGCTCGCGCCGCAGACATTAGGTGACAAACATGAATGCATTCATGAGCCATTAGAGCCATCCGTCCGCTGGAATGTGTCCTCTGCTCGGCAGAGATGTGACTCAACACTCGTTCAGATGTGAGGCTGCATCTGAAAACGCATGCAGCGTATGGGACGACGCCAGGACTCATGGCGTGATCCTAAAAAGTTCCTACCAGGTAGTTTAACTGTCTTAAAAAGGTATAAAGAATTCAAATACATGATATCAACTAGGTTTTATTCTAGGTGGATTAAATATGTATAATTTATTCCAGCTCCGTCATTTAACATTTTGTGTCAAAAATCACACAAAATTGATGCAAGCTGATTTTTAAATGATGAGAAACCACGTCTACATTTTGACGACAATTATTATAATTAGTTCAATATTTGACATTCCTCCCGTTCATATTTAAAGTGGTTTTCTAGCTTTACTTACTGTGCTATGTTTGAATTTTTTCATTTTAAAAACACTATTCTATATATATTTTTTAATTGTTTTAACATTAAAGAAACTCAAACCTAGTGGAGAAAACTCTCTAAAAAAGTCTCGTAAATGTTTATCTATATAACTACACTCTAAGTATTTCACTGCTTAAATATCTGTATACTTAACCTCTTCATCCTAATCTTTCTAAAAAGCTGTGATGTATAAAATCAATGTTTTTACAGTTAGTTGTGTAAAGGGTGCTTTTATTTTGAAGGACATACAGTTTATGAGGTCACATGACCAGTCCCTTTAGCTCATGGACATTTAACATGTGAGCATCATTGTCTCACAACCAAAGGTTGATTTTTATTCTGAATTATGGAAAATTTTCACCAAATAAAAAAAATGAGCTCATGCATTTAATTCGAGTTACACCATTTGATTTTTTTTTGTTAAAAATCACACAAAATTTCCCGCCCACTTTAAGCTGTATTTTAATTTTTTTGTCTGTCATCTTGCCAACCATATGTCATTAACCCATATTTATCACAGTAAAACACTTAGTGTAGCACTCAGTAGATTTTTCTTTATTAATTTATGAAATAATTTTCTTTCATTCAGCTTGCAAATAAACTCATAAATACACAAATAAACCCTTATTTGATATTTATTTAATGTTTTCGGCCAAGCTGTAACACAAAAAAAATCGTATCCTGTGTTGCACAAAAAATAAAAAGTTCGTACAGTCAGGTGTGACAAGGGGGCTTTTATTTTGAAGGACGTACAATTTATAGAGTCACATGACCAGCCCCTTTAGCTCATGGACATTTGACATGTGAATAACAAAGGTTGAATTTTTTTCAGGATTTTGTACATTTTTTTAAAAATTAAAAAAAGTTGGACTCACTGTGGAAAAGTAAAATTTAAGATTTTTTTTTTTTACATTTAATTAAATATTTTTTTTGTTTAAATACCCCACTCATTTCCTGCCCACTTTCCTAACGCTTCTCTAAGCTGTATTTTAATATTTTTTCTCTTTTCTTGCAATCATACTTTGTCATTAACACATATACACTACATTTAGGTCATACTTAAAATGTTTGTGTGTGTGTGTGTCCTGTAATTTGTCTTTTTAAGTATCTTACTTGTTGTAAACTCGTACAGTGAGTTAGACCAGATCCCGCGTTCCTTAAACCTCTCCAGATGGACGTTATTTACATCGTCTCCAGCTTCGTTTTGCTCGTCTGCTTCGTAAATAACATTTAAAATATTCGTGAGTTAAGAATGAGGCTCCAAACAGCGTGTACCCGCTGCAGTGTTTCACATGTGGGCTGTGTTTCATTAGTAGTTCCATCTCCCCTCATTGACTTCCTCTCAGGACTCAGTATTACATCATATCACACACACACACACACACACACACAAACACACACACTGTGTGACTCATCTGGATTACTTATGCTTTTATATTGTTTGCTTGTTTTTCTTTCGGTTTGAAAAAGAGGAAAAAAATGTGTGTGGAGTGATGCATTCTGGGTAATGAGAGATGGAAAAATGATCAGAAATGTAAAAGAAAAGTTTAGAATAACGATCCTAAAAACATGGAACCAGAGAGTTTAACACTGTGCAAAGACATAAGAAAGTGCAAAACTTTTTAAAATACAGTTAAGCTGTATTTTTTGCTGTTTTTGACATGAAATGTCAATTGGTGTTAACCCCCACAAAAAACCAGTTAATCCTAGAATATCAAACCAGTTACTAACATGTTTTCAGAACCTTTTAAAGAGATTTACACCAGTTTTGTCCTAAAAGTCGTTGCAGGAACGATGAGAAGCTCCAGCTCCCTAAGTTTTTCCATAGAAACGAAACGTTGCCTCATCACAGCAGCAGGGACCGACCCGGGCGGGGCAGGACCAACGAGGCCACGCTGGACCACTAATGAAACCTGCCCCCCCCTCTCTCAAACAGACTTTGTGAACTCTGTGTGTTTCCTTCAGGGCCGAGGTCTCAAATCAAATCCTGGTCTTTGAGCGCTCGTAATGAAAAAGAGATCAGGGGCTGAACCAGCAGCTCCAGTAACCAAACAGGTGTTATTTGGATAAATTGTCCCAATAATTGAGCGTGTGCATGGCTGCTCTCCTGCCTGAAGATTAAAGAACACGCTAAACTTAGTGACATGTCAACATTCCTACAGTGAAAATAACAGCATTTTTTCTCAGCCTCATTCCCTCGTGATGAAACTCAGTCACCTTGTGTGTCTCATGGGTTTATAGAAATGTTGCTGCTGACAGAGTAACACATGTCTGAATGAGGGGAACACACACACACACACACACACACACCTCAGTTCCATGGTGACATTCCTACAGTGAGCAGCATTTCTGTGTCTGTGTTTTATACATTGTTCCACAGTATTATACAGTTTTGCACAGCATTGCCTAGTGTTGCAGCGTTGCACATTGTTGCACGTTGTTGCACATTGTTGCACATTCTTACACATTGTTGCACAGTGTTGCACATTGTTGCAGTGTTGCACATTGTTGCACAGTGTTACACATTGTTGCACAGTGTTGCACATTGTTGCACATTGTTGCAGTGTTGCACATTGTTGCACAGTGTTGCACATTGTTGCGCAGTGTTAAACATTGTTGCGCAGTGTTACACATTGTTGCACATTCTTACACATTGTTGCACAGTGTTACACATTGTTGCAGTGTTGCACATTGTTGCACAGTGTTACACATTGTTGCAGTGTTGCACATTGTTGCACAGTGTTGCACATTGTTGCAGTGTTGCACAGTGTTGCACATTGTTGCAGTGTTGCACATTGTTGCACAGTGTTATACATTGTTGCACAGTGTTGCACATTGTTGCAGTGTTGCACAGTGTTACACATTGTTGCACAGTGTTGCACATTGTTGCAGTGTTGCACAGTGTTGCACATTGTTGCACATTTATGCACAGTGTTACACATTGTTGCACATTCTTACACATTGTTGCACAGTGTTACACATTGTTGCAGTGATGCACATTGTTGCACAGTGTTGCACAATGTTACAGATTGTTGCAAAGTGTTTTGTAAGGTGGCTATCAGGGGCAAACACGCTACAAACACAGAAATGATGCAGAACCAAAAACACACAAACGAATGAAACAAATGCAGCAACAACAAAAAAGCGCTGCAGGAGGAAAACGCTGAAATCACAGAAACGAAGCAGAAGCAAAGACTTAAAACGCTGAACTCAGCTCGTCATCTCTGACTTTGTGTCTGACATGAAGAGATGATGCTGCAGAGAGGACATGATTAAACAGGCCAACGTTAGCGGTGTAACTGCTGCTCTGTGAGGCTGTAAAACATGGACGTGTAACTCTCTGTGATTCTCCTCTTTGTGTCTTTTTCTGCACATTTTATCTTTAGCATTTGTCTGGTGTAAATCTTTGCTTCTGCTTCCTCTCTGTGATTGCAGCAGTTTGTTTTTTATCTGTTTTTGTGCATTTTTGTTTTTTGTTTGTGTGTAGCGTTTTGCTACTAGTGGCAGTTTTGCCCCTGCAGGCCACCGTAGTTTTTGAGGAGACGTGTTGCTCAACCTGGAAACTGTAATATTACAATGCACCATGTGTCGAGCTTCTCTTATTGTTTGATTCTTTCTGGATTTTGCTGAAAAACTCAAACTCAACCTCTTATTTTCTCTTCATTCTGTTAAAAAAATAAATATTTTAAATATGGAAATCACAGACTGAGACCAGTGACGACAAACCTGTAAAACTCAGACACTTCTCACAGTGATTTAGTTGAAGACACAAGTAGATTCATATCATCTTCTAATAATAAGCAGATTAATAAAATATTTTGTAGATTATTGGCCAAATAATAATTTTATTTCTTTTCAGATGCATTGCAGGAGATACAGAAATTAAAGGACTTCATTAGGTAACTTCTGTAATATTGCAATGTTGAACATGATTTCTGTGTTGTCTGAACAATGTGTTTCGTTTTCATGGTTCGCTGCTTCTTTAGCCTCAAACTGTATCATGAATAAATATAATGAAAAATTTCTATTTATTAATAGAAAATAAGTTATTTTTTCTTTGGAAAGCAAAGACGAATATTCCATTTGCTGCATATCATGTAGAACACGTCTGATTGCTTTTTGAAACAGATCAAAAATTACAATAAATAATATAAATGTATATACCGTATACATGCATACATAATAGTATCATATCGTAGTCGATAACCTGCAGGAATAGAAAGGACCAATGTTCAGGGTAGAAAGCTGAGTATTTTCCTGGATAAACCATTTCAATGCAAATTATTCCTAATCCTATTTACACGTTCTGCTAAATTCACACAACACTGTGTGGCCGCTGCTTCTCTGCCGCTGCTGCTTATCACAGTGAAAAGGAGCAAACGCGATTCAAACGCGTCCGTCCAGGAACGAACTCGACGCCAGGACTCGTTTCATGCCTCATGCAACCGGACGGATTCAGAGTTCAGCAGCCTGACGACAGCATGAGGAACGAGGAGAAGCTTCATTCCTAGCGGCGTTCCAGCTCGCTGTCGCTGGGAGGAGGCGAATGGGAGGAGCTTTGGGAGAATTCCTCAGTGTGTGCGTGGACGAAGACAGAAATCAGCCACGTCACACACTGAAACATCCTGAAGCAGAACGTCCAGTTTCACCCCCTGAAAGTTGGACGATGATCCAGAAGCAGCAGCAGGTCGACCTCTGAGCGAGGTTAAGCCACGTTTAAACTAGATTCAGGTTTAGACGAAAACCACTTCAAACACAGGAAAACATAAAGCCTTCATTTAGAAAGTAGCTTCACTGAGCTGAAAGAGTCAAGTGTGACGAACATGGAACAAATGAGAAATAAAGAAGTTTTTCACATCACTGTGTATGAAACTTCATTAAAGGTTCATTGTTGGTTTGTGGAAGACACATATTTATCTATCTATCTATCTATCTATCTATCTATCTATCTATCTATCTATCTATCTATCTATCTATCTATCTATCTATCTATCTATCTATCTATCTATCTATCTATCTATCTATCTATCTATCTATCTATTTATTTATTTATTCAAAACCCACAAATCAATCTGTCCAGCTATCAACTAATTTAATGTTCTCAGTGGATTGAATATAGAAAATGTATTTTTATTTTCACTATTTTGTGCCAAAATGCCACAAAATTGTGATTTTTTTTTTTGTGTAAAAACAGATGGTACAACCCAAAAAACCTTTACCAGACAGTTAAATATTAAAACGATGCTAACTAGTTGTATATACTAAGTGCATTAAATATTTAAAGTCTACCATTATTTTGCAGTTATATTATTTTACATTTTGTGCCAAAAATACTGCAAAAAAATACTTTTTTTTTGTAAAAACGAATGGTACAAATGAATTTTAAATGACAAAAAAAACAACATGAACACAAAATACACATTTTTAGAAACCTTCTTAAAACACCTTTTTCTAATTTGCCAAATATTTTCCAGTAACTCTTATTTTGATGTCTCTCTTGAAAGAAAAAAAAAAGCCCGTAGGTCCAATTAAAAGTTTTTTTTCTTTAAAACTAAAGCTCAAATTTTACATTTACTGTTTTAAACCAGGAATGAGGAATTCATTTATTAAATTCTGGCCTAAACTCAAAATTTAGAATCTATTTATATTGAATCATCAAACACATTCTAGTTCTTTATTTATTTATTTATATGTGAGAAATGTAAAGTGTGAGATTTAATATATATATAATATATAATCTAACTTGATAATTGTATCAGTCACAAAAAGAAAAACTGAAGCCGTTTTACTTACTTTCTAACACATCTTGAAAAATCTGCTCCAATAAACTAAAGAGATGAGCTTGAAGTGACGCAATTTCTAGTTTATTGGGCAATTCACAGGACGCTGCTTCACATCTTTATACCTGCAGACGCATTAATCCAGAATACTGCGAGAAGCGTCCCTGAACAACACGCTATCATCTGCCTCCGTCTAAATTTAGAATTTGCATCAAACTGTCTGTTTGAGTAATGAGCTGAAAGACAATGACGCACGCTGATTTTAAAGAGGAAGAGGAGTAAGTGTCACTTTTCTAATAAATCAGCCAACGTTGCATCAAAACGTGACTTTATAAACTACTGAAAAACGTCCTTTTAGTTTATCTTACGTGCATAAAAGTACAATATAATTCAGTCGTCTACTTAGTGTTCCTCTACAGTAAAAACAAACAACTTTGCAGGAGTTGAACCTGTAATAAATCATAAGTTATTATATATGATGTGGAAAAGCGTTTCCCCCCTACAGATTTTTTTTAATTCGTTTTTTTAATTTTTCAGATCATTAAACAGATATTAAATTATTATTAGTCAAAGTCAACACACAGGAATGAAAATGCATCAAGGTTTTTATTATTAAGGGAGAAAATAAAATCTAGTCATACATGGACCTGTGTGAAAAAAGTGATTCCTCAATGTTAAAACCTAATTTAACTGTAGTTTATCACTGTGATCGTCTGATCCAGTCTTTGCTCTGTGATCCACTGATCCAGTCTTTGCTCTGTGATCCACTGATCGTGTCTCTGCTCTGTGATCCACTGATCCAGTCTTTGCTCTGTGATCCACTGATCCAGTCTCTGCTCTGTGATCCACTGATCCAGTCTGTGCTCTGTGATCCACTGACCCAGTCTTTGCTCTGTGATCCAGTCTCTGCTCTGTGATCCACTGATCCAGTCTCTGCTCTGTGATCCACTGATCCAGTCTTTGCTCTGTGATCCACTGATCCAGTCTGTGCTCTGTGATCCACTGACCCAGTCTTTGCTCTGTGATCCAGTCTCTGCTCTGTGATCCACTGATCCAGTCTCTGCTCTGTGATCCACTGATCCAGTCTTTGCTCTGTGATCCACTGATCCTGTCTCTGCTCTGTGATCCACTGATCCAGTCTGTGCTCTGTGATCCACTGATCCACTGATCCAGTCTTTGCTCAGTGATCCACTGATCCACTGATCCAGTCTTTGCTCAGTGATCCACTGATCGTGTCTCTGCTCTGTGATCCACTGATCCAGTCTCTGCTCTGTGATCCACTGATCCAGTCTCTGCTCTGTGATCCACTGATCCAGTCTTTGCTCTGTGATCCACTGATCCAGTCTCTGCTCTGTGATCCACTGATCCAGTGTCTGCTCTGTGATCCACTGATCCAGTCTCTGCTCTGTGATCCACTGATCCAGTCTTTGCTCTGTGATCCACTGATCCAGTCTTTGCTCTCTGATCCACTGATCCAGTCTTTCCTCCAACTCGTACCACCTGTCTTATGTCTTAAACTCAGCTGTGTAGCTGATTTCCTTCAGTTTAAACTGTGCTTTATCAGCGTGTCTCTTTACCATTTTCAGGTTGTTAAAACAACGATGTTCTGCATAACGCACATCCCCGTTATTTTATCTACAATCCATGCCCACACTTCCCCTACATACAGACATAGGGAGCACCAACATTTTGGAGGAAATATAAGACTTTTATGTGGCCTTATAGTCATGAAAATACGGTAAATAAAAACCTGTCTGACAAAGTGAAGTATTTCATGGCAGAGATCTGAGGAACAATCTATTTTCATGTTTCCAGGATCATATCCACATGTCAGACTTACACGATCAGTCAGGATGTAATTAATGTTCAGTGTCATTCTACAAACAAAACACCAGCTGTTAAACACAGTCCATTCCAGTAGTCCTATATCATTATATAACTCACATATACGACATAGAACACTTGCTTGTCTTATATAAACGTGGTTTACAGAACATATTGACCATAATTCCTGATTTCCTCCAGTGTAGTGATGTACACACTGGTACCGTCTTCCTGAAATCAAGCTGTAATCTTTTCACTGAGAGAACACAGGTGTCCGTTTCTAAAATTCACAATTTCTTTCTACCACATGAAATATTCAGTAATCTTGAGTTTAGCATTTATATTTTATTTTCAAAGTGTGGGTGATGTGTTTTTTTTCCAAAGAGAGTTTCCCTTTGAAAAAGAGAGAAAAGAAAAAGAGAAATATTCAGATTTGACATGAAATTGACAGCGAAGACGTGGAAACATCCAGAGTTTGTTCTTCTGTCAGATGAAGAGGACAGTTGGTTATTTTGGGATTTTTGTTGTTAATCATTTATTTCATTTCTTTCGAGGTTTTAATGATTTAATCCTGATTCTCTTCTGTAATATTTTAATAATCTTCATTTCATCATCTAATATATATATATATATATTTTTTTCTATCCGCCAAGTGTTTGATTTTAAATAATTTATGCAGAAAGAATAAAAACCAGGGATCAGACGGACGAGCGCGGCGTCAGATCCGTCAGATCCTGCTCGGCTTTTCTGCCTCATCCAGAACCGACGAAACGAACGCCGATTCCAACCCGGCGTCGACCAGGCTGGAACCTTTTCATGTGAGCGCTCACACAGCGGGGGAAAGGGGAACAGAGGCGTGTTAAGCTGTAGCTGCAGTGGGGGGGTTGGTGTTGGAACAGGGGCTCTGCTGCTGGTTTGATTTGAAATAATCCATTTACGTGATGTTGAATCATTTAGCGTTGCGCATGAAAATTGCATTTGACGTCTCCCATTATACGTCCCATTGTGTTTTGGGGGGGGGGGGGGGTTACATCATGTAGTTTCACGTGGAAACCCGCTGGGAAGCCACTGATCTATAATGCATGGGGGTGGGGGTTACTGGGCTTGGGGGGATTTGCTGTAGATATTGAGGCTTTGCCGTATAATTATTTCATCATGGGGTTTTACTCTGGTGTGGAGGTGGACGAGCTCCAGATGTTTGCAGCAGCTTCTCACGAGCGTCTGATAATTCCCTTGAACACCGACCGGCGTGGGGGGGGGGGGGGGGTGGTTTGGAAGAGCTCCGAAAGAAGAGGAAGAAACTGGTCAGCATTTAGACGACAGGGAGAACAGGAAGTGGAGACGATGTAAGAACGACTGTCGTGTGTCATCAGAATCAGCCGGTTATCAGGGTTGGGGGGTTGGTGGGGGGTTGGTGGGGGGTTGGTGGGGGGGTTCCGGCACAAGTTTCTGCTCATATGCACACACAGCATCTGACAGAGCAAATTTGCTTTAATCTCAATAACCATGAACATGATAGATTGACCCGTTTTAATCTGCAAAGAAGCAAGTGATCAGTGATTTAATTCCGCTCGTCCTTATCAGACGCTGCTGTGTTTCCCCCCATTTCACTAATACGTGCATTGTGATAATTTGAAAAGGGGGGGGGGTGTTATGTAACACCCCAGGGTGGGGGCTGCCGTGGGTGAAGAGGTGGAAAACGGCGGCGAGAAAATTTGCTGCAAGAGAAGAAGGAGGAGAAGGAAGAGAGGTGACGAGAGGAGTGAAGGTGGAATCTGGGAGGAGGAAACGAGGAGAGGAGAAAAGCTGAAGGAGGCGATGGGGGGGGGGGGGGGCAAACAAATCCACATTCAGACAAACAAGAGTGTTTGCAGCAAAGGATGAAACACGCTTCATAATCCGGAGCTGGAAGCAGCTAGTGGCCTTCGCTCATGAAGCGACAGAATCACAGCAAACAAAGAGCAAAGGATGAAAATGTGCAGCTGGAATCATCCACACGTTGTAATGACGATTTACAAGATAAAACGTGTTAAATTAAATTTAATTAAACAAGAAACAACTGATTAAAGAATGATGTGTTCATGACTCCAAAGGAAATATTCAATCCTAGTTATTCACACTTTAGTTGAAGATGTTCAAGAATCAAAGAATCTGAGATAAAACAAATTTGTTCTTTTCATCTCCTGATATTTTATATTTATCCTTTTGAGACTGATAATCGTTGTTCTAATGTCGTTTAAAGGAGACTAATGATGCACATATGGTTCAATATTTATACATTTTACACATATATTCAATATTTTATAATCCAGACAAATCATGTTTGGCAAAATGAGAAAGTCTAAATCCTAAGAATTATTAATCAAGTCTCTGAAAACGTACATTTTGAGATCATGTTGTTTTTTTTTCATGTAAAATTCCATTTTTAGGATTCTTTTTTTGGCCAGAAATCCCAGCTTCTGGCGTCTTCTCATTCATCTCATGCTGCTAATAACCCCCTGCTCTGATTGGTCGGTTTCCAGAATCTTCCTCTCAGCTTCTGACCTTTTCCACCTTTTTTATCTCAGTCTCACAACAAAAATCTAATTTTACGCTGCATGTTTCACATTGGATGAATGCAGCGTGTTCAGGTGTTTGCAGCATAAACTGCTGAATGCAGGTAAACGTGCATCAGATCCGCAGGTGTGTTCATCACCCACTGAGTCAATTATGGTTTAAGGTCTAAAAGAGACAGACAGAAACCTCTGGATGGTTCAGAGCATCATAAAATAAACAGCAACTCATTCAGTAATTAACCCTCTACTGCATAAATTATCACTTTGACATAGTTTTGTTGTACGTAAAATGGTCTAAATATTTAATATAATAAAAACAGATACAGATATTTAATAGCTTGTAATCTCTTCAACAAAAAAATGCATTTTTTTTAACCAAAAAAAAGTCAAATTGTGTAAATTAAATTAAAAACATAAGCTTTGGTGAAAATTTACCAAAATCCTGAATAAATTCAACCTTTGTTTGTGAGACAATGATGTTCACATGTTAAATGCCCATGAACTAAAGGGACTGGTCATGTGACCTCATATATTGTATATCCTTCAAAATAAAAGCCCCCGTTTTAACACCAAACTGTAAAAACATAGATTTTATTTGTTGCCATGGAAACACTGTGCAATAGAAACACCATGGTTGACGTTAAACTTCAACACTGTTTGCACTGCAGTGTTTTTTTTAAGGATAAATCATGAGCTGCTTCTTCTTCTGTTAAAGTCAACGTTCGATGACTACGACTGAATTTTGGTCCAAAATCCAACACGTGTCTTTGTGCTGCTTCAGGCGAGTGAATCCCAAACCTTTGCACCACGCGCCGAAAATACCAAATACATGACTTTTAATGCACGGCAAGTTTCAAGGTCAGAAGAAATGGAGCAGGTTTCCTGACGCCTCGGTCACTCCAACGCCCAAACAGGTGGATGCGGTTCACAGGCTGAGAGCTGCGGTGAAGCCGCGGCATTTATCACTTGTTTCCGTTTTAACAATGAAAAACTTCAGAGTGGACAGTCTGTGTCACAGAGGTGGAAACGGAAGCTTGTGCTGCAACTTCTGTGGTGATATCTCCCTCATCGTTATTCCTGCATCAAACTGCTGTTTGTTCAGGCTGCTGTCCGTGGTGCTGAAGCAGCAGCTGCACAGAGGGGGGTCAGCGACGCGTCATGTTCAACTAGATGAGAAAAACTGTTAAGAAGCATTAATCACGTCTCTCTAAACGTGTCCTGCCACTTGTCATTCAAAAGTTCATTTGTTTTTACAAAAAAAAATCCTCTTTCCTTTTTCCTCAAAATGTCAAATAGTCCAACCACCAACACTAAATATTGAATCCACTAGAATATCAAACTAGTTGATAGCAGACATTTTTAAAACTACGCTATTTTGCACAAACGAGTCTGTTGTGGATGAACTGGACTGACCTTTAACCCCGTAGACAGACAGATTGTGAACAGAAGAGTTGATGTCACCTGAATTCATGAGTATATTTATATTTTTGGTGATGTTTTAAGAGATCACACACATCATCTAACTTAATGCAGCAAATTACAACCACAAGGCTTTCAGAGACACATATTTAAAACCTGTAATTTATACATTTGTTGGCCAAACGTATTAACTCACCATCACCCTGATGCTGTTTGACCCTCAGTAACTACCATAAGAAAGTGTCGTGGCTTAAACTGGAGCAGAAGGATCCTCCACGTTTCAGCTGCAGAAGCATCAGGAAACCGTCTCTGCAGCCTGGGACGAGTCAGGCTTTTTGTTTTTTAGGTTTACAGGACAAACTGAGGTTTGTCAGCTTCACGTCTTTGTCGTCTCTTATTTTATCAAGATGCTGATTACTACAACACACAGGCAACTGCCACATGGTGGTATTAGAAAAAAAACCCTTAAAAACACATAACACGTTTTATATTCTAGCTGGATTAAATATTTTAAAAATATCGTATGACATTTTGAGTCCAAAATCACACATGAACATGAAATGTAAATTACACAGAGATGTGCTTAAGGGTTTTTTTGTCCTAAATTCAGTTTTAAAAAGGTTTTGACCACGAATCGTCACTGACCCAAATATCGTCTTAAAGTTATGAAGTAAAAGACTTAACTTTCACTTTTGTTTCTTTTATTTCATCCTGTTTATGAATGTGAGTCCATTAATTAGGACTAGGGCAGATCAGGTCTCTGTCCTCCTTCTGTTCTTATTTCTTATCCTTCACATCGCAGTCAAACGTCTGTTTTTGCTGCTTTCTTCCCAAATCCTGAGAAAAGTAGCTGTGATGTGGAGAATCATAGAAATCACATATGATAGAAAATGGCCTGTGTGTGTGTGTGTGTGTGTGTGTGTGTGTTTAATGAATCCGGTGCTCGTTAAGAACGTTTCTGTGCACGTGTGCTGAAAACAGGTTTTTCTCAGGCTTCCCTCTGTATCAGCTCCATCTCCATCCATCTCGCTCTGAGTCGTGACCAAACTGTACCTGCTGAACGGAGAAAAAATAAATAAATAAATAAATAAAACACCTCCACAGCAGGAATCTGCCAATACTTTTGTGTTTGTTTCCAACAAGAACAGCGTTTTTTTCTACCAGAGCCCAAAGGTTCCGTCATAAAGGGCAGATTTGTCAAACGTATTTATAGCTGAAGTCCACACTAACTATAAACTCTCCTTTACACCATTTCTGACACTAAACTAGAAAATAGCTGAAGTTTTAGGTCAAGTAGGATCGTTGCTTTGTTCTAACAACGTGAAATATCTAAGTACCGTATTTTAAGAACCATTTAAACTCCACATGCTGGAAACAAGCAACAATAGAAGGAATTGTTTGGACTGTTAGTGGGATCTGTCTTTTAAACACATAAGAGCTTTTATGTGATGACGAAAACCCATCCGGTTGAGAAATGTATTATTGTATTTTCATGAGCATAAGGCTCTATACTAAAAGACAGTTCTCAGTTCTTATGTGTCATTACTGTATTTAACACACACACAAGGAACCTAACTATAGGGGGGGTTTATATACACACATAGATATATACACATAGATGTATACACACATAGAGAGGGAGCTAAACTGAGTTTGGTTGTGCTTTATTTAAGTATTGATTACAAAGTACTAACATTTTTAAATCATGGTAAAACACACAGATAAAACACAGTGTGTGTATTTAAAAATAGAGCGGGGTAATGTCATGAATCAAACCATCAAAGTCTTCATCCTCTGTTTCTGATTCCAACAGCAGCTAAATCTCCATCAAACATGCCAGCTTCACTTTCTTCACCATCAGAGTCACTTTCCTCTAAATGATGCGTTATAATCCGCTGGAAGTTGCTGTGCTACCGTAGTCCTGGTCTGGATGGAGAAATGGCACCGAAACGAAAACACCAAGACGGAAATGTTAAATTTTCATTTCTTCTGCTGCTTTACTGCTTTTAGTAGAATGGTGACCATAGGAACGCTTCTCCCACTCGTTCTGTGCTCGGTGATCCACTGATCCAGTCTCTGCTCTGTGATCCACTGATCCAGTCTTTGCTCTGTGATCCACTGATCCAGTCTGAGCTCTGTGATCCACTGATCCAGTCTGAGCTCTGTGATCCACTGATCCAGTCTTTGCTCTGTGATCCACTGATCTAGTCTTTGCTCTGTGATCCACTGATCCAGTCTTTTCTTCCCCCTACATACATACATAGGGCGCACCACACATTTTGAAGAAAATACAAGACTTTAATGTGCCCTTATAGTCGTGAAAATACGGTAATTGTGCAGAAGTTTACACACACTTAGTGAATATTAGGTAATTTAACTATTTCCAACCTGAATCACGTTCCATGCAGCCAAAACAAGATTTTCACAATAAGTTTCTGCTGAAACCATCAAGTTTGTGCTCAAACACCTTTTATTTATTTATTTTTCTCCGGTTCTGCCCACTCTTTACGGTTGTGCTATGTTCTTTCCATTTTTTTTAATTATTGATTTAATGGTGCTTCATAAAATATTCATAGCTTGGGTTTTTTTTCTTTTATAACCTGCTTTGTATTTCACCTCCACCTCCATCCCTGACCTGATTGACACGCTCCTCAGTCGCTGCGATGCTGTTTGTTTAATAATGTTCTCCAACAAAACTCTGAGGCCTTCACAGAACAGGTGCATTTATATTGAGGATTAAATTGCACACAGGTGGGTTCTATTTAGCCAATTTATATCACTTCTGAAGGAAATCAGTCGCACCTGATCTCAGTTTAGAGGTTTCACAGCATGCATTATGCACTCAGCCCAGAATTTACATTTGATCTCATCCACTTTATGGACTATTTAGTGTTGGACTGTTAATTAGAACCACAGTGAAGCCCATCCTAATGTGTGGTTGTGGACAATGTAGATGACAGCCACAGAAAATCATGAAAAGGTCAGTGACAAATCTTATTTTAAGAGGCTTTTAAATCGTACATTTCGTGTTCATGTTGGTTTATTGTCATTTAAAAGTGCATTTGTAGCATTTGTTTTTTCACAAAAATCATGATTTTGTTCATTTTTTTGGATAAAATGTCAAATAGTGTAACTGAAAAAAGAATATCAGTGTGTTTTTTATCTCTGGTTTAACTTTGCAGTCAGAACGGCTTTTTTTTTTTTTCTTTTGGATCAAACACAGAACTTCCAGAGAAGTTAAAGGCTGTGGTTGGTTAGGCTGTAAGTGATGGAGCAGAAACGCAAGCCAAGCACTTTATATAATAACGATTGTGCCTTAAAGACGGATTTTCACTGGTTTTCATTGCCAACTATGTTAATAGAAATGTGTAATTTTTGTGTGTGTGCAGAGAAGAGATGTTCATTCCGTGTGTTACAGCTTTCTGATTTAATCATCGGCTCTGCTTTACAGTTGAGCATGCACACTGCACAAAGGTCAATCTGGTGGGACTAACCAGACGTAATGTCAGCATGCTGCACCGCGTGAGAAAAGCCTCAGTAAGCTGCAAACAGCTGGAGTTAGAACTGAATATGCTCCTGTTTGTTCAAAATGCAATTTGTCCTAAGTCCTAAGGAGCCACTTTAATGCAACACAACAGGTGTTGTGCACACGCACGTGCACATGTCGAATAGCGCTAAAAGTGTAATTACACCTGAAAAGAAAAGACGCACCTAAAAAATCCATCAATACCGACAGATCTGATTCGTATTGTCATGCACTTACACCCGATATATATATTTAATTAAATTATTTTTTTATTTTTTTTTTCCTAGAATAAAGTGTAATTGCACCTCCACTACACTAGGGGGCAGCAGAGTGTTCACAGGGAGCATACAGCACAGAGTATGAGTATGAAGTTTAGACACCAAGTGACACCATGAAATGATTTATTTTTCAGTATCATATGGTTTGACATGGTCAGTCAGAAAATGTTTAATTAAGGATTTAATTTTTTTTTTAATTTCAGCTGCACTTTAAATCTTTTCTGTTAGTTAATAAAGCTATTCTTTGTTGTAAGTTGGTCAGTATTTCTTTCTTTTTTTATTCTCTTATACGTTAATAAGAACACAGTGTTATGCAGAGGTGTACTTTTTATGTGCTATTTATACTCTAGAAGCACAGATGTATACTAACTTAAAAGTAATGACAATGCAGTGTGTGAGGTGTGACATAAAACATGGCGCCTGTTATAAAGCCTGCTTAAAGAAGTGAGAGCAGCGAGTAAAAGAACCGTGGACATAGCATCAGGTGATTACACGTCCAGTTCCATGGGGTGAAAATATTCAAATACAAATAGAGAATCCAGGATGGATCCATCAGAACCAAACAGTAACAGTTTTTTGTCTTAAACCTGTTTCCCTGCATTAGTCAAACTGATGACAGGTTTGTACATTGTTTGACTGTAGGAACTCACATGCTCCTACAGGCTGAAAACACAGCAGGGGGCGTAAAGAAAAATAAGAATTCATCCAATCTCAATGTGCCTCGCAATTTATAACAAGATTGATTTTCCTTTTGTGCCGCTGCTATTACCAATAAAAATGTATTAGAGTCACTCTGTAGTCATTAAGCGCTTATTTACGTTAACACGTTCTCATGTTTTCTTATGCTTTTGTCACATGGAGGAAACAATATGGAGAGATGTAGTGAAGAATCACAAATGTCAAAAAAGTTCTGTGCAAACTTTTCACTGCAGCTCCCTGTGCACCATTTATTTGTCCAGGTACTTCACCTGCTGATATTAACTCAATTATCCAGTGGCATATTTTACTCTGCAAATGGCAGAAGGTTTTAAAAAGATGTTTTTAAAAGTCGTGCGGTCTCTCAGAGTCTCGTGCTGAGGCGTCGATGCTGATCCACTCGATGGTTCCTCTAACTAATCTGAGCTGACAGCATCTGCTGTGCAGACGACCACAGCTCCTGTAATTCACTGCAACGCTGTGAGTCTTCACACACTCATTATTCCCTCACTGCTGACACCAGCACAAGAAGAGAGGGGAAAGACCCAAAACGAGAAAATAGAAAAAAACCTGGAAGGATGAACCAGTAGAACACACTGATGGTGAGGAGCTAACGATCTGATTGATTATTGATTATAGTCACAATTAATTATTTGGTCTTAAAAACTCAGTACCAGATAGTTTAACACTCTTAAAAGAACATGTTATTAACTATTTTTATATAGTAGTTGGATTAAATATATAAAAATGAGAAATTAAAAATTGATAGACCTGATGAAAGCTTCTTAAAACTGTATTTTAAGAAGTTCTTGACTTCCTCGTCTTTCCAACTCTTAATTTGTCACTGACCCAAATCACAAGAAGTGGTTTATTCCCTTTGCCCGACAGGCGTTGACGGAAAATGTAGTTTTCAGGGGCAATAATTATCTTACAAGATTGCTCATTATTTCTACGACCTGTTAATCTGTTAATTTCTACTGTGGCATGATGCATGTGTTGTATGAGTTCATCAGTTTGTGCTGCTATGTTTGGTGTGTGGTGTTTTTATTGTAATGAATGTTTATCCAGTTAATGATACCAAACATATCTGATAACGAACCTGAACCCGATGACCATTAAATCGTTTCGCTCTGAAAGTTTTTTCTGAATTACTTAAAACACTTTCTGAGGTGGGGCGACACGGTGGTGCGGTGGGTAGCACTGTTGCCTCACAGCAAGAAGGTCGCAGGTTCGAGACCGCCTTGGGCCTGGGTCTGGGGCCTTTCTGTGTGGAGTTTGCATGTTCTCCCCGTGTCTGCGTGGGTTTTCACCGGGTACTCCGGTTTCCTCCCACAATACAAAAAACATGCTCAGGTTAATTGGTAAACTCTAAATTGCCCATAGGTGTGAGTGTGAGAGTGAATGGTGTGTGAATGGTGTGTGTGCCCCACGATTGGCTGGCGACCATCTGGGGTGTATCCCCCTGCCTCTCGCCTTAACGCGCTGGGATAGGCTCCAGCAGACCCCTGCGACCCCGAAAGGGAATAAGCGGGATAGACAATGGATGGATGGATGGACTTTCTGAGGTTGCACCAAAAGCTAAATCAGCATCTTCCATTCTGACCAGCAGCAGGTGTTCTGGGTCCTTGGTACAAAACAGTCAGTGATTATAACACCAAGGTTTTCAACAACCCTTATGTTGTAAGCTTAATGTGTTCACTCACTTTCCAAACCAACATCAGGTGAAACCAATTTCCTCCAGAAGTCGCGTCAACACGTTCCACCTGTGTGCAATTTATTCTCAATACAGCAGCTGTTTCTGTGAAGCCCTCGGAGATCGTTAGAGAACATTAATGAAACGCTCACCAAACACATTTAAACGTCTTACGTTGAATTCACGGAATCGTGTTGGACTGAGGTTAGATGCACAGATCCAGGTGTGAATATAATGTGTGAGGCTCTGTTTTACTGTTGTTTAGGCAAATTTTAGCTTAGTTTCCACTGTCAGGATGGTAGAGTGTGGTTGGGTCCTGGTCCTGTGTATGGTACCCCAACCAAAGGGTTGCGGGTTCCATGGGACTGGTTCCATTTTTCCATCATTTTTCCCCCATTTAAGTTTTTTTTTTGGGAGTTTTACCTTCGATGTGAAGGTCTACGTACAGGGGATGTTCAGGTACAAACTGTAAAGCCCATTGGGGCAAATCATTTTGTGATTCTGGGCTATATAGATAAATGAAATAAAAAGGCCATTGGGTACAGCAGCTAACAAACCCAATAACACAATCTAGAGGTAGCGTGAGCTTGTACATTTTGTCATTGTCATCTACTGTTTAAAAGAACCACTCGTCAAGACTTCTGCAGCTTGTTCTCAGTCTCTCTCGTGATTCCAAGGTTCAGTGTGAGGACTTAACATTCAGCGTAGCCGTATGCAGATGTGAAATATGACGCGACGTGTCAGCATCTGCTGGTTCTTCACCTGCCCGGGGTTGAGCCTCTGCTTTAATCTCTGGGCTCTTTGATAATTTCTCAGCGGATTCGTCCAGCACGAAGCAGCAGCAGAGACGTTGAGAGGAAAAGCTTCTGTTCGACCTGGGCATGACCGGAGTGTTGGATGGACTTCAACTTTTCCAACACACGATCCTTGAACCGTTGGCTGCTCTTTAGCGCCGCCCTAGTGGCCCCCTGGAGCTTTTTTAAAAATGTTTGAAAATGGGGGGAGGTAAATATATTTTTTTGTTTTCTATAGGAGGACAAACATTCTTAATGTTTCCCAGTGGCATAAAAGTGTGCAAAATAGAATTTTAAATTCAACATTTCTATCAACCTAGCGAAGGCGTGCTGCGTTTTCAGCCGATTTTCCCAGTTGGTAGCAAGAGAAAATGTGCGATCGCATCAATTGTGGAGGAATTAGAGGAGCACAAAGATACTGCTGCTGCAAGTTTTGTTGCAGATAATAAAACGTGCAAAACCGTAAAAACACAATCGTGTCATAGGCACGTATTTAGCAGCTGCTTTATAAGGTGATTTCTGATTTTTGTCAGTATATATTTGGAATGACCCTTATATGATTGTGTTTGTGGCTCAGGTCTGCACGGACTTGCTTGGCATTTGCACAGAAATCAAACTTAAACTGCATAAATTTGATTTTATGTACTTTATCTTTTCAAAATGCTGCTTTTATTCTAAATGCAGGCTGTGTTTGTTGCCCACATGAAGGGGCACATAATGCACGTTCTATAAAAACTATATAAAAAGATTTCTTCATTGAGTTTCTTTAATTTCATCAAAGCAATGAAACATAATTCATTCATACTGTAATGAAGTTAATCATGAAGGCTCATTGTGTGTGTTTAGCCAACTTGTAGTCATTTCGATAATATAGCTAATATACATACATACAGCATGTGTTGCCTTCATTATAAAGCTTTTAATTTTTGCGGCTCCAGACATTTTTTTGTGTGTTTTTTGGCTCTTTCAACATTTCAACCACTCTTTAGTCTTTACTCAGCCACTCAAACTGTTGAGATCTCACAGATTAACTTTTCACTCCCTGTTTTAAAGGCCTCCTCATTAACTTCAACAATCAACTCACCTGCAGCCGTGCAGGTGTTTAACCTCAGATCTATGGACCAGAGACGACCAGGTGGGTTTCCTGCAGGTCCACTTTGGGGATCATTTGGAAACGGGGGCAGGCTAATACCTGGCACAATGCATCTGTCCATCACCGAAATGCCATTTCGTTATCGGGAGATGACGACGAGCCAATCAAAAGCATTGATTCCCCAGCATTGATTGTCAGTGTTTCAGGCTGCTGGTCTTTTCTCACCTCCTTGTGTTGCGTGAAGCAGCGCTGCAGACACTTTGTTTAGATTCCACCTCCACATAGAAACCTGTGTTGTGGTGGATGGTGGGATTGGAAAAGTAAAATCTTTTAAAGAAACCTCTGTTTCCCTCAAACGGTGTCCCAGTTTTCTCCAGATAACTCACAGAACGCCGTCAACCGTCACGACAAAGGCGATTTCTTTCTTTCTTTTTTTCCAATAAACGGTCTACGGTGACGTGAGGTGTGTTTTTAAACTGAACTTTTCTACAGCTGGTTAAGATGTGGGTGATGATTGTGGTGTGTTTCCAAGCAGTTACTGTAGGCCGTTTTTTTTCTTTAGGTGCATTCGATGCATGGCGCCTTCATTATTAAACCCAGAGAGAGAGACAGAAACAGAGAGAGAATCTCTCCTTTGTTGTTCAAGTTCATACATCGATTCCTCTGCATCTATTACGTCCATTATCATGTTGTTTACATGTCGGTGTTTGTACATTTCTGCACATAATCTCCTCATTCTGCTGGAACCATTTTTTTTGTGCACATGCACGCCTGTTTGCTGAAGGACCTCTGATGATTGCAGCGGTTCATAATAATAATTATAATTATAGAAACTATTTCGTAACGCCACTGGCTGTTTAATTGGGGCCTCCTGACGTAACCTGCATGAGGGCTCTGCTTTAGCTGAACACCAGCGTTCCCACCCACACCTGCTGCTCTGTCGACTTCTGCAGTCGTCGCTGGCTTCGTTCCACTGATGTTACACAAGACGCGGCGATGGGAAGCTGCTGCTTTTCTTTTTTTTCCCCAATTTGTCAAATCAGGAGAAATCGTCCCCATTCTGGCTCAGAGCCACGATTTCACATCCAGGAACGCTGATAAGTTATTATTGCAGCTTCGCTTTTTTTGTGTGTTTTAACGTGTGCCACAATGATAAGATGTGTTATTAAATGTGTTATGTGATATCCAGATTGCAGCTTGCACCCCCCCCCCCCCCCCATAGATAAAACAGCCTTATGTACCGGAAGTATTAATTAAGCGTATTTGTTGGACACACACTGTCTCCACATTCTGTTCTGACACCAAACACGGACAAATCCAACCTAACTACAAAAAACTCTGTTTAGTGTTGTTATATAAAAATTACTTTATCTTAATTTTCTATTCTAAATTCTAGAATAGAAAGCTGTGATATAAAATCTATGTTTTTACAGTTAGGTGTGAAAAGGAGGCTTTTATTTTGAAGGGCACACAATTTATGAGGTCACATGACCACTCATTTGGCTCATGGATTTTTCATGGATTTGAAAATTTTCAACAAATAAAAAAATAAGCTTATTATGACTAAGTAAAATATTTACACCATTTTACATTTAATTGTTAAAAATGAAATCTGTGTTTGTTGTTTGTTTTATTTGATTCAGTTTTGATGTTCTCGCTCTCTCTTTCTCTCTCTCTATACCCTTACGAAAATTAACCATGGTTTTACCATGGGAAATACCGTGGTTTTACCATGGTTTTTTGGGTCATGGTTTACCATGGTTTTTTTGTGGTAACCATGGTTATACTATGGTTTTTATGTAGTAACCATGGTTCTACCATGGTTTTTGGAAGTACCATGAACCAACCATAGTAATACTATGGTATCCAAAAACCATGGTAGAACCATGGTTACTACATAAAAACCATAGTATAACCATGGTTACCACAAAAAAACCATGGTTAACCATGGTTACCCAAAAAACCATGGTAAAACCACGGTATTTCCCATGGTAAAGCCATGGTTAATTTTCGTAAGGGTATATATATATATATACATATATATACATATATATATAATTTGGGACATTTTATTTCATAAAAACCTTTTTTTACTCTTGGACTCTCCACATCTGATAAACTCCGTCCTGACTAACGCTCCTGTTCATGGTGATGAAGTCGCCACGTTCAGCATGAACCGCCTAACTTTGCATGAATGTGAGTGAACGCCAGCAGCACGCCGTGTTTACACAAAAAGCAGGAGACGAGTGACTTTGATAAGCTTAAAGGGCAGAAAATGACCTTCTGTTCCCACTATTGACTCATTTAATATGCAAATGTGAGATATACTGTACACACGTGGAGCTGTGTGATAGGTGAGATACATACATTAAAGCTCTGAGCAGCTTTAAAACGATTTTAAACCTGATGAATTACTGATGAACTCAGTAACATCGCCTTTAGTCCTATTGTGAGAACGCTGTAATTCTTTTATCGTTGACGCCTTTTTTTTTTGTGCTTTGACTGGAAATGATTTAACTCGTCCCTTATTACGGAGGTGATTTACTCAGCAGTTACAGCCGCTCTGAACCTGAGGTTAAACACTGCGTGGCAGCTCCTTTATTTGTTCTCAGCTCTCAGGCTGCAGGAATAAAGGGAGATGATGGGATATGACAGCACGTCAAGCGGCTTTTCTCAGGAATGAAGAACTGCTGCGAGTGCACCGTGTAGTCATCGCTGGATCACAGAATAAAAGTAGAGGCTGCAGCGTTCAGTGTTCATGCGACTTGTCTTATGATTTGATAAATTTTTGGTGTTTTTAAGCGGAATTCATCCATAATTAACGAGTCTGTTAGTAATTTGCACCGTTTAACACGACAATCTTTAGCTGCAGTAACGCCCCGAAGCATTTAATCCAAATATACATTTTGGCTTTTACCTTCACATCAGTTCAATCAATTCAGACTTTATCCAGTTTCTAATGGACTAACACACAGATGCACATTACAGACTAAATGTGATGTATTAATGTTACACACCAACGTTAACTAATAATGAAGAACTCATTGGCTCAGATGAAAATTCACAACTGTCTGGAATAATTAATTTATCATTAAATAGGATAGTTAATGAATTAAATGGACCTTCACAGCAACAGGAAATTCTCCTGTGTAGAATTAGAGAAGAGAAGGCTTCTCTACTTCTCTAGAGAAGTAGAGAAGCCAAATATAATGTAGGTTCCCACTGTGGGTGGAATTAATAATTATCCAAAAATATTTAATTAATCATTATATATTTATGGTTTTAAATTATTAAATCCAAAAATCTCCTCTTTCAGTTTGAGACAAATGAGGGGTAGGCAGTGGCAAATCATGTTGAAAAGAACGAATGAATGGACATACTTTTTAAAAATACAGTTTAAGCAGCTTTCATCTGTCAGAATGTGCAAATGTCATGATTTTTACCAGTAGATGTCATATGGTGTAACTGCGAAAACTAGTTGATATAATGTGTTTATGTTTTTGTTAACCATTTTTAGGAGAGTTAAACCTTCTTGTAGCAAGTTTTTGGGCATTATCCTGAATATAAACCTGCAGATATGCATCTGTGTCCTGTTAATTCACTCATCAGGTTTGGTACTGAATGTGTGAACTGTCCTTTACTGTTTGGTAAAGTGTTTAAATCGACCTTCCTCTTCCAGTCTTGCAGACAATCAGAAGCCGCCGTGTCTTTTTCTTACTCTTACATTTGGTTTTCTGTTACCATGACCACCGGCGTTTCTTAACCTTAATCACGAAGCTGTAATTGCGTAAAAGTTGACATTAGAACATGCTATATTGGGTTTAATATGAGATGATTGACTGTCAGAGAATCTGACTCTTTCTGAAACACACAAAACAAAGCGTGCAACCATAAATATTTAATTAAAGTGATTCATAGGATTAGAATATGCAGGATTGGTCATTTATTGTTTGTGTACATACTTTAAAGTGAATAAAGTGGTTATGAAAAAATCCTCTGCAGAGAAATGTCACAAAGAGGCGTCGACGGCACTCATGGACTTTTATTAGTTAGATTATTCATATGTAAATATAGAAATGAGACAGCGCTGTAACCTGGAGGTCATGAGGTTTTTATACAAGCTTACACACAAGGAATGCAGGAAAATAAGAAAAAACAGCATCAAATCCAGGCAGAGGTCAGAGTCTCTGGAGGAAAACACACCAACACACTAATTGATGCTGGGGAGGGATTACTATTGCATGAGTCTATTTTTAGGAGAATCCTGCGTGGACTCCTTATAACGCAGTCCACGTGTTTTTAGGTTTTCTGAAAATACGTTTTTCTTTTTTTTTTTTACAGTCGTAAAAGAGAATCTGCAATAAGCTTTTTTTATTAATTGATTTCCCACTTAAAAAAATGTCTGCTTCATATCCTTGTTTGACGTTTTCCAGGCGTATTCCTAGTGAATTAAGACTCGTCGCGACTCCTACTGGATGAATTACTGCACATTTCCTAATTAAAACGTAACCTCAGGGCTGTTTTTACCAATCAAGTCAAGCGGAATGATTTGTCCTCCCTGCACTTCAGGACGGAATTTACTGCAGGGTCAGATAAATAGTTTGCTGAGCCAAATATGTCATAACAGAATATTTAATAAGCTGCAGATAGAGTGTTTTCTGCAGATTGGAGTTATCCTGACATTTATGTTTTGGGGATTTTGAGGAGGATTTTAATTGATTCGGATTCAATTATTTATTTTGAATTCCTTCTACCAGACTTTAATGTGTGTGTGTGTGTGTGTGCACATCATATAAACCAAATCCCAGCTTTACCTGCTGCAGCTTCCATGACACAGAAACTCGTCTTTGCTCCTGTAAAAGCTTTAAAAAATGAGCTCCTATTCATTCCCAGTTAACAAATTCTGAACTTTAAATCCCCTTTTGTTGTTAACACCAGTGCATTGCCCGTAGAAAGTCTCTATTCCTATAAAAATATAGATTAAAATACTAAAGTAAATTAACAGTACCTTTAAAACATACTTGTGCAGTGCTCCCTATGTGTGTATGTAGGGGAAGTGTGGGCATGGATTGTAGATAAAATAACGGGGATGTGCGTTATGCAGAACATCGTTGTTTTAACAACCTGAAAATGGTAAAGAGACACGCTGATAAAGCACAGTTTAAACTGAAGGAAATCAGCTACACAGCTGAGTTTAAGACATAAGACAGGTGGTACGAGTTGGAGGAAAGACTGGATCAGTGGATCACAGAGCAGAGACTGGATCAATGGATCACAGAGCAAAGACTGGATCAGTGGATCACAGAGTAAAGACTGGATCAGTGGATCACAGAGCAAAGACTGGATCAGTGGATCACAGAGCAGAGACTGGATCAGTGGATCACAGAGCAGAGACTGGATCAGTGGATCACAGAGCAGAGACTGGATCAGTGGATCACAGAGCAGAGACTGGATCAGTGGATCACAGAGTAAAGACTGGATCAGTGGATCACAGAGCAGAGACTGGATCAGTGGATCACAGAGCAGAGACTGGATCAGTGGATCACAGAGGAAAGAACGAGTAGGAGAAGCGTTCTGACGGTCACCATTCAACTAAAAGCAGTAAAGCAGCAGAAGAAATGAAAATTGAACATTTCCGTCTTGGTGCTTTCCTTTCGGTGCCATTTCTCCATCCAGACCAGGACTACGGTAGCGCAGCAACTTCCAGCGGATTATAACGCATCATTTAGAGGAAAGTGACTCTGATGGTGAAGGAAGTGAAGCTGGCATGTTGGATGGAGATTTAGCTGCTGTTGGAATCAGAAACAGAGGATGAGGACTCTGATGGTTTGATTGATGAAATTACCCCACTCTATATGTGTATATATCTGTGTGTATATATCTGTGTATATATCTATGTGTGTGTATATCTATGTGTGTGTATATCTATGTGTGTGTATATCTATGTGTGTGTATATCTATGTGTGTGTATATCTATGTGTGTGTATATCTGTGTGTGTATATCTATGTGTATATATCTATGTGTATATATCTATGTGTGTATATATCTATGTGTATATATCTATGTGTGTATATAAACCCCCCCCCTATAGTTAGGTTCCTTATGTGTGTGTTAAATACAGTAATGACACACAGAACTTCCTCTTCTTCTTCTGACCTTTAATCTCCGTTTATTTTTCCGCCATCAGACTCATTTTCTGTTTCCTGTTGACGGCTTTTGTTTGTTTAACCTCTGCAGACTGAGTCAGGCGTCAGCTGCTTTTTAAACGGATCAGGGTCATTAATTCGTGTCCGATGGGGGTTGGATTACTTTAAAAAAATCGGAGTTTCCACATGAAAGTGCAGCTTTTTAATCGCTCCTGACCACTTCTGTCTCCAACGTTGTTCCCTTCTGGATTTTGTCCCCATTCCTGCACTAAAAGAGTTCATTTAAATGCAAAGGAAGCAGATCAGCCCAGAAAAGATTATATATATATATATATATATATATATATATATATATAAGAAAAGAAACAAGAGGAAAATCATTGCAATCTAACCCCCCCCCCCCCCCCCCCCCATTGCTCACAGATGGAGGAAAAATCCACAAACTCCCTTTTTTCTAATATTGCTTATTACAGTGATCGTTCATGCGTCGCTTTTGACAAAGAAGATTATGTTTCAGTCAGCGTTTCCATCTGCAATTATAATCACGCGTTTAACCCTTTGCACAGCTGCTCTGAACTAAGGTGTAGAACAAAATTCTAAACCTTTTGTCAATCATCTTCACTGGTTCTGCACTGAAAGAAGTCTGGGAGGCAAAGAATGGGTAAAAATGATCCTTACAGTCACTACTTCTAGTCCGTGTGGCTCTAAATTAAAACTAAACAGACTCACAAAGTGAAAACAGGAAGACTTTTGATGAAGTATTGAACGGTCTTATCTTATCTGCCGTGAATCAGTGGTCTGTTTCTAAATTGACCCGTAAAAGTGTTTGTCCAATCAACTGCACGTTTGTGTTCAAATTATCACAGTCATCTATGGATGCTACCTTCCAATATTAAGAACATTCAATCCACAGACGCCTCCAAGAAAAAAAAACGTAGCTTAGAAAAAAGCAGCAAAAAAGCCTGTTTACTGTCCACTTTCACTCATTTTCTCTCTAATTGCTGCAGATAAATTGGTTGCAAGCGTCTAACTGTGCAAAGTATAGATCAGTGTGCATATGCTTGTGAAAAAGTTCTGCTCTGTCAATAATCTGTAGTCATCAGAACTCATGGCTTTTTGAACAGATGGTTAAGAAACATAATAATTGTCATGGTTGCGTGGAATGTTCTTTGGAAAAAAAAGGCCGTAGTGGGCTGCAGGTTTACTGGGTGGGTGTTTATGCAGCCATCAGGCCTTCATGCATCGACAGCATCACTTGGTTGGAGAAGTCACGAACGGCTTCACAGATTCTGTTCCTCAATATGGTTGATAATTAAAAGGCTGCCATCTGCTTTGTTTTTTCTTTTATTTGTTTTTTCGCTTCACGGTGCAACCATAGTGTGTCCATTAGTTGTGTATGTGAATAAAAGGAAAAACAAACATCCTCCTTCATCACTTCCTTTTCCTATTCACCAGTCACATTCCAAACTCCTGTAGAGGTGGTACTACTCTTCACTCACATATTCACGGATAAACAAAATGCACGATGAATCAAATGTAATTGGCATAAATCTGTTTTAATGCTCAGTCATTCCTCATGACAGGGGTTTATGTAAATATACATATGATGATGGAACAATGGGAATGCAATGGAGAGGAAGGTTGTGTTATTTTTTATTTTGTTGGGAGTTGATACGGTTCAACATTTTAATTTCAAGTGAAATTACATTAAATATTAGGGAAGAAACTTATTCAGTCATTTCTGATATATAAATGCAAACAGAGGTTCAGTTGAACAGCTGTTCATAAGCTGCATTGTTTGTAAGGGCGAGATTAGGGAGTGTTAGATCTGATGAATCAATCAATCACATTTATTTATAAAGCACATTTTAAAACAACTTAAAATTGATCAAAGTGTCAGGGTTAGGGTTACACACACAGGGGACAATGATAAAACTATCATGTGGTGTTTAAAGTTGTTTGTTTTGCTGTTAGAAGGCTCTGGTTGGCCAATCGAAGGGATTTTATGAGATTTGATCAGATTCCATTGGATCCTTCCAGGTTAAAAACCCAGCTAAAACTCCCAATAAACAGACCTTAACATGTAGCTCAAAACCAGCTGATCTGGCAGCAGCTGTCATACCTGTCACACTAACAATACGTCATAAAACACAGAGCAACAGCCAGGAGCATGGAGGAAGGCAGCACCACAGCTATGAGCATTAACACAATGTGATGGAGAAGTCAGTACTGATCCAGACTGAACCTTAAGGACTACAGTCCTGCTTTTATTTAACAATAAACACCATTTAAGCTGCAGCTTTGGAGAATATTCTGCAGCTGCTACTAGTGTGGACTGAATGGATGAAACAAAGTGTTAGGAAATGATAGAATTTAGAGGCTGTCACCTCAATACTAAACCCTGGTTGGAGGAGTAAAAACTGGAGAAAAATATGAATCTGATGCATAGTTTAATGTATCATCCACATAATAATTAATAGTAATAATTCCAATGGGGAACATAAGGGTGGTCCGAGCACAGAACCTTGTGGAACTCCACAAGTTTTGTATTTAGAGGCTGTCACCTCAATACTAAACTCGGTTGGATAAGGATTAAAAACTGGATAGAAAGATGAATATGATGCAGAGTATAATGTTAAAACTAATAAAATAATTGCTGTGTCTGTTTCTCTATGAGCTGTGGAAATAATTTTGATAAATAATAGCTCACGGCAACATATTGGAAAAAACAAGCATGAACTTAGTTTAAAATGTAGAATTATGAACTATGGACTGGTTCATTTTAATATTTCTGAACTGAACTTTGAACTAGTTCACGTAGAAAGGGGAACTTTCCCTTTTAAAACACAAATGTGCAATGCAGCGTTCTACAAACATTTATGGGCATCGGTCAGTGGTTGTTTGTACCTATAAATGTGTGTATCTGTATATATTTTCTGTACCTGTCTTCTCATATTCATTTTAAATGCATGATCGGGGATTCTTTCCTGTACGCTCATAACCTTAGGGAACAATTCTTAAAAAGTTTTACTGGTCTGGTTTCATCTAAAACCAAGAAATTGGTCCACGGTTAATGACCTGACATCCGAGCAGTAAATATTAACAAGGTCTATTGTCCGATGCAGTCGCTCAAACCGGCTCCTGTGGAGCATGATGATAACGCATTAGCATTGTAACGGACGAACATTGCTGTGACATGAAAAGAAAAGCGGAATTAAAGTGGGTTGTTTTGCACTCGGGGGGGAGTAAAGTCTAGTTTGGATGTGAAAAGACGTCGTGTGAAGGCAGATGCAGCTTCAAGGTGGAATTATACGAGCAGCCGTCTCATTGGTTCCTGCTTTCCCTCTGATTATGAGCCTCTTCTGTCCACCTCCACACACACACACACACACACACACACGCACAGATAGTAATGAACATTAATCTATCTGGACCAAAAAAGATCATTTCAACTTCATCAATTTTGAGGAGCGCTATAATGAAAAGTCCAACATTAAGTTTTTTTTTTTTAAAGATACAGAACATCATTCTCCTCTTTTCATTATACATCATGGTTTTTATTCTTCACTGCACACATCCAATTTATATTCAAATACGGCAGCGAGTTAGATTATGTGGTCTTATCAGACTATATTTGATTTGATATTTATTGACTTGATCTCACATTTCTTCTTTTCTTATTTGAAATAAGCGGCGTATATGTTGGTTGTGACTTATAGATATTCTGTGACTGTCCAGGTTCTGTAAAAGTTGAGCTTGAGACGGATCATTTGTCATCTTCTTGAAACACTGTCGTTTCTGTTTGCTGTACATTAGCCTCACTTAGCTGCCCTCATGACGGAGAAAGACGAATGACTTATTTCTTAAAATGTAAGTCTGGGACGAATAAGCCTCAAAACAAATACAAATGCAGCTGCTCTTTTGCCCCCTCTCTCACAAAATGAAGTCAGGTACAAAAGAGGACGTGAGCCTGAAGGAAATGTAAGGAGAGGCTGGTTTTATTAGCAGATTCAGTAAAATAAAGGTATACAGGCTTCCACCATATATCCACCCTCCTCCATTACGGCCTTGTTTACAGCCTTGTTTACTTGCCTGACCTATTGAGCCGCGGTGCAGCTCCAATAGAAAAGCTGCTGAAAAATTCAGCACCTTAGACTATTGAAGCAAATGCAGCGTTTCTCAACCGTTTTAGGGGTTTGTCTCTCACGGCTGTCCCAATGTTCCTCATGTTTGGAAATTCCTAACCTTGGAAAAGTCGCTGTATCTTTGATCAGAGCAAACATTCAATGTGGCTTTGTTTTAATAATGTCACAAGTTTTATTTCTGTTTAGAGTTGCATTATTTTCATCAAGATCTAGTATTGATGATGGGAGAGTTAGAACTATTGTGGTAAGACCAGTCTGGAAGATTCTAAATGGGATTAAGGCCTGGACTCCTGTGGCCAATCCATGTATGAAGACAATGCCTCACTCCCTGAACCACACTATCACAATTTGAGCCTGAAAAAACCCTAGCATTGTTATCTTGGAAAAGGCCTGTGCCATCAGGGAAGGGAAAACCCATTGATGGAATAACGTGGGGGGGGTTGAGGTGTAGATTTGCAGGTTCAAGGACCTGGGTTGGGACCTTTCACATAGAACTTGGGTTAGAGTTTGCATGTTCTCCTGGTGTCTGTTACCCCCTTTTCAACCAACAGTTCCACTGCTGGTTCACAATTCAACTTGCAACCGGTTGAAAACCAGTTTTCTTTTCCATGTCAGTTATGAAGTGCTAATATCCCAGTAAGGAGCAAGAGGAAGAAGAAGAAGAAACAACAATTGATGACTGCTGCTCTATAGGGTCTGATGAAGGGTCTCTGCTGTTGTATCTGGTTCTTACCTCTAGTCCAGCAAAGAGGTGGTGCTGCTCTGGACCAGTTTTTATCTGGTCCAGGGCCAGGTCTTTTTTTGGTGGCAACCAATTTAAGAACTGGCCCCGAACCAGCACTGGAACTACTTTGGTCGATTAAGGGGCATGTGTATTTTTACTCTGGGTTCTCCTCCCACAGTCCAAACCATGTTTAGATTAATTGGACCTGCCTCTAGCTCTAAGTACCCTGGGATTGGGTCCAGCAGACCCCCTCGTAACCCTAGTGAGGAATAAACAGGTATAGGAAATGGATGGATGCAATAACAGGCTCATTCAGGCCTGTACGGTAGACGCGAGGCATGATGGGAGCATCGCTTCATCTGCTTCTCATCTTACCCCGATGCACCATCGGGTTCCAGTTTGTAATGATGTGTTTTACAGTTCTTAACCTGATTTTAGTTGGTTCTACAATCTCCTCAGATGCTTTATTTTCTGCTTGAGGCAAACACTGATTTTCATCTGTTCCAGGACCACGGGAATCTTTGGACATGGTTGTTACGGAATGAGAAGCGACTCACTGCATCAGTTGGGGTGAAACAACTTGCTGCCAGCTGAAAGATGATCACCCATGTAGTAATTATCCAGGCTCTTATCTGTTTGCTTAGTTAAATCCATGTGGTGCCATTTTCTTTTCTTTTTTTTGGCCAGGCAGCATAGCTTGGAAATTAACTAAAATCACTATGATTATTATTGGTTAACAATGTATACCGTATAGGCCCCATAATTTCCCCGGGGAATGTTCATAAAGAATATAAAATGAAATGTTAACTGCTCAGACAGGAATTCAATTATAGCAGTGATTTGAGCCTGGTGGAAAAGCTCTGCAAGCCAGTATTTATAAAAATAATGTGTACGTGCTCGCAATGATAAGGCTAACATCATGATTAAATAGCAGCAGGTATTGTGTTAGCATGCTTACATGTGCTGATTACAATCACACCACATCGTTTCATGAACTATCCTCTATAAATACCCATGTTTCAGCGGTGTGGTGTGCACTGGAACGAAATGTGATTTACCAGACCAAGAGAAAACTTGTCCTTGTGCAGGAGGCGCAGATTCGCTGGCTTTATGCATCACGGTGCGTAGTGACAGTTCTAGGTTGACAGACACACACACCAAAGACACGTCTTGCATGTGTTGCGGTTACAAAAATAAATGTGAGTAAGCGGCTCATGTTTGGTAAATGACTCGAGCTAAAGCCCAGGTGCACGGCGTTGGTGTGAGCAGTAGATTTGACAAGAAATGACAAGTACCCACAAAACCTTTAGGAGATTTCTAGGAATACGACACAAGAGGCAGCTACTCGACACCTGAACCATTAATCAGGGCCGTAGCCAGGATTTATCAAATACAGAGGTCACAACTCTTTATATAATAAACAATATAACGGCATGCTGAGTCAGAATTAGCCTATAATGTGAATATATATATATATATATATATATATATGAGCTATTATGTTAATGCAATTTAGTCACATTATCCAAACACCCATAGTCATAATCAATGGAAATTAATATTCATTGCATTTCCTTTCACATTTTATCCTAGGCTACATTCTCAGTAGGTTTCAGGTTAGCATTTTTATTGGCATCTGTTGATGCATGTGTAAGCTATAGGCAATTTTTTTCCATTCTCTTAGAACATAGGTGTACAATCCTGGTCCTGGAGCCCTGATGTGGCTGCAGGTTTTTGTTCCAACCAGGCAGTTACACAACTGATTCTACTAATGAAGGTTCTCAGGAAGAGCTCGAGTGGTTGATTAGTGGAATCCGGTGTTGCTGCTTGGTTGGAACAAAAGCCTGCACTCACGCTAGGCCTCGAGGGCCAGAATTTGGACACCTCCTCATGGTCTAGCCTAGTCATCCTCTTCCTTTCTTGCTGGAACAAATGCTGACTTCCATTGTTGCGTGGTCTGACTCATTAAAATGTCTAAAAACAGGCCTGCAATTGGTCACAATCAGTTTTTACTTCGCTTTTAACAAGTCGAATATGTGAGCGTCTCGCATTGATCTCGTGGTAACTAGGCGAGTTTTATGCAGTCGGATTTTCGGCTTTGTGTTAACATTTTTACTAAAATGAAACCAAACTGAAGGAAAAAAAAACACGCAGAGCAACCTCTGTGTCCTCGATGGTGGCTGCAGCCCTGCCATTAACTCCACCAGGCCCTTCAGGTCCTTCAGAATGAATAGGAGGTGCATGACCCCACTGACACTCTCCACCGTGAAAGGAGAGGATATATCCTTTATATAACAGCCTTTTATAACCTTTAAAGATGGTCGGACACATTATTTAAAGCGCATAGTTATATTGTCAGATTTGGTGGAAAGGGCTCAGCACTATAAGGGTGCACTCCAAAAAAAATCTGTGCAGGAACCAGGGATTTAGTAGATGAGAGGGAGTGTTCCAGCGAGCTCAGGTGCAAACAAAGAACTGTGATCACGCCGTGCATTAAAGCCGTCTGAGAGGTGGTCGAAGCCGTGGCGCTGTTCTGTTCACTCCAGAAACCACAAACAATATGAACAATTTCTGTGTATGTAACAAGAGGAGAGACATGATGTCGTTTAAGCCTTCTGTTTAAGGTGCAGAATGTGAAAACTGCACCTGAAGAAGCTGAGCCCTGTCAGAGCTTCTGAAGAAAAAGAATCCTGCTTCCTCTGGAGAATTTCTTGTGTACTGTTTATAAGTATTTTTGTTGCTGCTGTCAGTGTGGCCAGTGTGTGTGTGTGATCCGTTGCTTATTTTACACACAAATTGCCATATATCATAAAGCAGTGTTATTGTGCTGGTGCGTCTCAACTATTCCATTAACATCTTTCAATTTTAAAGGATGTAATGTGAGTCAAAATAAAGTCAGCTCAACATTTCATTACCTCAGGTTCTGAAATCGATGGCGTCAGGATGTGACAGATGGCAGAAATCTGGATTTAATATCATATACTGTACACATCACCAAGTGCTGTTTTATTTTCCATCTCAATTCCTGCACCACAGGGTGCAGTAAGAACTAATACAAACTTTCTTTATTGCCATCTTAAAAACAAAACAGCGCATTTGGAACAAAATCTCATTGCATTGGATTCCAACTTCACAGAGACGTCTGACTTTATGATGCACCGATGTTTATTAAAGTTGTATATGTACAAGAATAACTCAGAGAAGTCAGAAAACTGCGGAATTGGACAGTAAAACGTCAGATGGCGTGTGCTGAGCTCAGCCTCTTTGCACACGCCACACGTGTATGCAGGCTGCCAAACAGCAACACGCCAGCTGGAAGCACAACATGGCTTTTTTAAAGAGGTGGGAGACAATACTTTGATTGAAATATCAATGTACACTGAGATGGGGTTTGGTGCTTGCTAGCTGGGGATGGGGATGGGAGACGATACTTTGATTGGTCGAGTTAATGCAATGCCCCAAAACACACCTACACATAAATGAATAATTCGGGAATCCAAGACAATTTACACCGAACACCACGCCCTCACTAAGACCTTCGTTTGCATGAAATCTTAGCAGGTAACGTGAAGTTCATGGTTTGGTGTTAGCATGAGTGCATCGGCACAGAGAGAATTGCCAGGTTGTGATGGTCTTCTCTGAATAACCTAACCCTAGCCCTTCATTGTATATAACTGGAACCATAGACCACCCTTTGAAAATATGCCAGATGAAACATCACCTTCAGGCCACAGTGTCACAGGAGCCCAGGTGCCGTGTCCACACGCTTATCTTCCTACTCTGTCAAAACACAGACTAATCTGCCAATCTGGATTAATCTCTGTCCGGAATGAGGCGACCATCTGTGGGGCAGGAGCTGGAAACCTTTGGTGGGTAATCTCCAGCTCTCGCTGCCAACAACCTCACTGAACTGAAAAAAGCTGAATTAGAATCCCAGCAGCAATCAGAATGTGTACAAATAAAATGCTGAGGACACAGTTAAAAGCCCTATGAACACTTGTAACTCGTGGCCATAAATCACCTCTGACCTCCTGGACGTTTTCTGAAATGAAGATAACAGCGTTTGTTAATGATGGGTCGGAGCAATGTGTTTTGCAGTCGGCGAACGGGGTCAACTCTGTCATGTGCCTTAGGCCTGATTGTATTTGCACAAATGAATGTTGATGTTGGAAAGTGAAGTCACTGCATGTGGGGGGCAGAAAAGAAAAGAAAATTGAATATAAGGTTGCAGCACACTGTGCTTGTAAACCACTTTTTCCAGTTCACACAGATTTTTAGGGTAAAACACTGACATTATGGTCTTACAGGTATATCGTAACAACATATTGTTAAGGATGCAGAATGTTTCACTTGGCCTCACAATTGCTAGAGAATGATTATTTCTTATTTTTGGCATTAGTTTTAGTTATTTTTTTATTTATCCTTGCTTCTAGCTTCTTCCTTTATTCCATGGAAATTTACTTTGCTGTAAAATTCAGTCTGGACAGCAAGGACCCAATTTTCCCCTCATCTAGGGAACCAATCACAGAACGGAAGAGGGTGCAGTAAGGTGATGACAAAACACAGAAGCAATTTTCTGGACAACTGTGGAAATTTACCTTTCAATCTAGCCTTAGAAAGTTTTCCTAGACACCTGGAACACAATTTTACTTTGAAAAATAAGCAATGGTTGGCGCTAATCTATTTAATTGGGTATCAGGTACTTCATCAGGAATGCTTGATATTGATTGGCTGTAAGCTACCTCGGGATGCATTTGATAGACAATTGTAGCGGCCAATAAACATCTCTGGGCTTTCAGAAACCATGCCTCCAATATGAATAAATGAATGGATGGTTATTAGGCTTGGTGCTTGCTAACTGAAAAAAGGAATAATGGATTGAGTAAGGTTAATGGCGGACCAATCGAAAAGGTCCAACAGCACCTGGTCATCAGCATAAGAGCCTTATTTTGTTCTTTTTGTGTAAAAAAACAATCCCAGGCTCCTAAAAATGAAAGTCTGGAGGTGATCTCAGCAATGGTTTTGTTCTGCAACTCCAGACATACTGACAGACATGCCACCAATTAGAAGGTATTACAGGACATAATGCAATGTAAACTGCATTTATTGATTACTTTAACTCACATCAGGTTGTTGTCAAAGTAAAAAAAAAACATGCAGCAAAAAGCTCTGACATCGTAATATAATATCAGCCCCAAAGAATGGAAAATAAAAGCCGTGATAAAAAACACGTGTAAATGTGATATCCTCCAAAGTGGGTGAACACTACTCTGGGGCCGCCGGGGTTGAATGTGTGTGTTCTGATTGGCCGGGTACATGCAGACAAATTGCATTGTGCTGAGATGAGATGATGGGGGGGGGTCAAACCGCCAGGGCCATGTTTAGAGGGTGCATCGAGATGGAATGGCATAGAAACACACACATTATAGACAGAGGCGGTCAATGTAAACCAGAGCTTCTCAATTATTTTCTGTCCCCCCCCATGGAAGAGGAAAACACCCCCCCCCCCCCGACTATAAATAGAATCATTTGTCTATAAATTGTTATAAGTACCTCTGCATAACACTGTATCCATAATAATGTATAAGAGAATAAAAAAGAAAGAAATATGGACCAACTTACAACAAAGAATAGCTTTATTAACTAACAGAAAAGATTTAAAGTGATTCTGAAATTTACAAAAAAATGAAATCCTTAATTAAACATTTTTACTGACCATGTCAAACCATATGATACTGAAAAATAAAACTACATAAATGGTCTTATCAGTGATTGTGGTGTAATGTCTTTAATGTCTTTGTCTCCAACATTTCAGACTCAGTAACACACCGGTCTTTCACAGTGAACCAAGCGCTACAGACGCTTCGTCATATTTCCTCGTCTTAGCTTTGGGAGACTTTCGTTTGTCTCTTTATCTCCGCCTCTCTCCGCCTGTCTTCTCATCCCTGTTAAATATGTTTTTATTGGTGTCACTTGGTGTCTACACTTCATACTCATACTCTGTGCTGTATGCTCCCTGTGAACACTCTGCTGCCCCCTAATGTAGTGGAGGTGCAATTGCACTTTATTCTAGGACAATAAAAAAATAAAAATAAAAAAGCACTGATGTAAACACACCTAACCGATGCTGTCTATGTTTCCCTCCTTTCCTAGGTAATGTGTTTGTGGTGAGTTTGGCATTTGCTGACCTGGTGGTGGCGTTCTACCCCTACCCGCTGGTTCTCTACGCTCTCTTCCACGACGGATGGGCCCTGGGAAACACACAATGCATGGTAAGGCAACGCCGTGTTCCAGTTTACCACCAGTAAACCAACGACAGCCTGACACAGACACTGCAACTCTGCCTCTTTTGTCCGTTCAGGTCAGCGGTTTCCTCATGGGGCTGAGTGTCATCGGCTCCATTTTCAACATCACCGGCATCGCGATAAACAGATACTGCTACATCTGTCACTCGTTCTCCTACAGCCGTCTGTACAGCTACCGCAACACGCTGATCTTTGTCGCCTTGATATGGCTGCTCACGGTGGTCGCCATCGTACCCAACTTCTTCGTGGGTTCCCTGCGCTACGACCCGCGGGTCTACTCCTGCACCTTTGCCCAGAACGTCAGTAGCTCCTACACGGTGGCCGTGGTGGTGGTCCACTTCCTGGTTCCCATCGCCGTGGTTACCTTCTGTTACCTACGCATATGGGTACTGGTGATACAGGTCAGTTCCCTGCTTCTCTACATGTTAACGTCTTTATAAGTGGTGTGTGTTTGTGTGTTTTGGGAACCATGCAATGAAGCCAAACCATATATGACATACCTTTTGTGTGATTATCGTGGTGCAGCATCACCATACCTGATGACTCAGTTGATGCTCACGCTCGCATTTTGAAATGAATGGAACCTCATGAACCAGATATTAAGGGGCATTTGTGGAGTTTTTGGTAATGTTACTCCAGGGTCAACTTTGAAAATTCTGATTTTAGCAGTTATGTGTGGACAAAAAACCCACAGTTTCTTAATTTTCTTTGGGGTTTGAGGCCAGCAACAAGAACGTTGCGTTGATGCCATCTGCAGGAATACTACTATACCCTATATACTATATAAGCTAGAAAAATATGGTCTTCCCCATCCACTTGATCCTGTTTCTAAAATGCTGCTGGTTTCACAATTTCTGTCACACTGTGCAAAAGAAAACAGCAAATTGTATCCATGGAGACGCGTGGAGCGATAGAGCCTTGTGATTGGCCTAAATGTCCTGTTAGGAGCTCTATCACCACCTGCTGTTTTGCATATGCACATCATCTTTTTAAAGTTTTGTTCCAAAAATACCTGTGTTCACATGGACTGAAGAATTATCAACCCTCCAGGATTCATCCAAACTGAGAATGTAGTACCACTACACTTCTTGGTATATAACATAACCAATTTAAATTTTGCATTTTGATCTCTAATTGCTATAAGTTTGTGTATCTGTGATGAGGTGAGACATCATGATTTACATGCTGTTGTGCAAATAGATCTATAGCAGATCTAGGTAATGTCTGAGGGAGAAAATCTCATTTTGTTTTTTAATTACGTCCAGGTGCGTCGCAAAGTGAAGACGGAGGAGAGCCCTCGCCTCAAACCGAGCGACATGCGTAACTTCATCACCATGTTTGTGGTCTTCGTGCTGTTCGCCATCTGCTGGGCTCCGCTCAACCTGATCGGCCTGGCGGTGGCCATCGACCCGTCCCGCGTGGCCCCCCGCATCCCCGAGTGGCTGTTCGTGGTCAGCTACTTCATGGCCTACTTCAACAGCTGTCTGAACGCCGTCATCTACGGCCTGCTCAACAGGAACTTCAGGAACGAGTACAAGCGCATCGTCTCGTCCGTCTGGGTGACTCGGCTGTTCGTGACGGAGACGACGGATGGCAGGACGGTGCGGAGCAAGCAGTCGCCGCCGCCGCCGCCGCTCAACAACAATGATTCCGTCCGAGAACGCATCAACAAAGAATGAAACTCAACTTTTTAAAAAAAACGTGGCTCCGCGAGTCTGTTAAATTGGTGATTCCTGTTTTTTTATGTGACATCCAAACAGGTTGTGCAGCTAAAAAAAAAAAAAAAGAATGGAGTGAGGTGGTGATGGAAAATGGAAAACATGGTTTGGTGGTTTTCTATTGGCTGATGTCAGTACAGGGAAACGGGGAACATGTTTACATCTGTGGCTGTTTTTATAATTTTGGGTAAAATTCTCAAAAATTCTGTAGAAAGTGTAGTTTGTGTGCTTAAAAAAGTGCTAAAAATTATGAATTTGCAAGTTTCTCTGTGAACTATCAAGCGGACAAACATTTAATTGATTCAATAGCTTCATGTTTTACAAATAGAACATTAATATTATTATTACAAGTGTAATATCCTCCATCGTCTTAGACAGAAGTTGATAATCAGTGATAAACATGCACCTCGCTCTAGTAACTTCAAGAAGCCTCAAATAGTAAAACTCTTCTGAATGTTCGACTAGTCAAAGGAGAGATGATGGCGTTTTGTTGGCGTGAAACCAAATCTGACGTGTTCACATCGATTCTCTGCAAAGAATAAGACGCTTAGTAAGAAAAGACTGAAGATGAAATGCATCCAGGAAGTCGGTCCAGTACGAAGCCACTCATTTCAGAATATTGCACCAAACCAGTCGATCTGTGTCAACAAATACGAGTAATTTAATTACATTAATTAGTGGTGTGTGATGTGGAGGTGGAGGACACCCAGGTTCATACATATCTACCGTTGCTGTTTATCAGTTATGCTGCACCAACGCTGGAACTTTATTAAAACACAAATTAAAACAATACCTCAATGCACATTTCATAATGATATTAATTCAGCATGTTTCCTGGAAAAAGGCTAAAAATGTATGTAATATTTCAATAGAAATTATCCTTCAAATTCATCAAATATTTGAATTATGTAAACTCTCTGCTCATAACAGTTATATGTAAAGAAATCTTCATTTATTAGAGTTATAAACACAGCACAATATCTGACATTATTTTAAAAATACAATATATAGAATATAATGTATGAACAGTTTATAATAAAATATTCTGTAAATGAAAACAAGGAAAAACAAAATAAAAACCAGTTCAGACAACATGCACATGTGAGGAAAAGTATGACAGAAATATTACTAAGGGGGAGCACAACTTCATACGTCAACAAAAACTTAATACTTCAATTTTGCCGAACAATTCAACAGCATTGGAAAACCAAATACGATAATATTTAATACTTTCTGCCTGCTTTTACATGACAGCTATGCATGGACTGTGTGTAACCGAGAACACAGAACATTAATACCATTACAGTTGTGTTGGGTTGTTGTTGTGTTCAAAGATCTAAATAATAATTAATTAATGATGCCGGATCAGGCCAGTGGTGCTGGGATGAACATCTGTCCGTGCTATTCACACCCATGGAATCCTAACGTGGGTTAGGTGCTAGCTCCACGTAGCAGCTGATGACTCAATAATGGCCGATAATAAAATTTAAAAGTAAAAGGCAAATAACAGTAGTTGTCTAATAACATAATAAAAGTGCTGAAATAATAACGTAATAACTTATGCTAGTTATTCCGTTACTTGCATAGTAAAGAATAGATTTTTTTTTTGCAAATGTAATAACTAAGCAGATAATGTACATTATTAGTGAAAAGTTATTAGCTTATTAGTTCATTTTAATATGTTATTGGCCAATTATTAAATGATTGGCCTATTACATTTTAAAGAGAAATTTATTATGTATCAGGGACAATGACAGACTCGACATGTGCTATAATCCTAAAAACTAAAAATCAGACAAAATCATGATTTTTGTAAAAACTAATGACATAATTAAACTTCTAAATGGCGAGAAACCAACCTGAACACAAATGTACATTTTTAGAGACCTGATGAATGATTCTTTAAACCGTAGTTTAAAAACGTTTTGGACTTCCTCATCAACAATGCATACAGCGGTCATGTGACTTTATTACAACGTCATTGGTTCCCTCACCTTCCAGTAACTTGTATATCCAGTGTAAATGAAGCCAGGTCACACAAACTAAAAAAAAACGGGTTTTATGGCGTCTCGTATGTTAACGCTGATATTTAATGGACTCGGGTTCCTCTGCCTCCTGCAGGAGACAAACTCTAATCAGTCAAATATCCGACTTATGCAGAACCTCGACCTTCACTTCACAGGACATTCACTAAATGAACAGAAATCACCGTGGACATATTTTAATGCTTTAACTATGGAACAAGAAAGTAAACGCAAGAGAGCCTTGGTTTTAATGACAGGAGAAGTTGTAGATTATATAGAGATTACAGCTCATTCTAGATTCTCCATCTCAGGGTGCCTACCGAGCATTTCGTCGTGTTACACGTTTTTTTTTGTGCAGTTTTTGAATTTAACTGCTTAAATGAAGGGAGTCTGAAGACATGACAGAGATATTATGTAAATTAGTGTCAGTGTGGTTTTTAATTGTGATTGTGTTATCAGACATATTTAAAATGTTCTTTTATATATCTATATATATCTATATATGAGGCTCAATAACCCCAAACAATTAAAATTGTGTTTAATTTATGCCAAAATTTCTCTTTCCATCAACTCAAGTTGAAAAAAAATTTTAAAATCTTGTTAAATCTTATTCTTCCTGATTGTGGAGTGGTGCAATTACAGCTGATTTATAATCATACAAAACAAGTCACAGAATTTTTGTAATCCATTTTGCAGCACGTTTGTGTCTACTTATACAGGTTTAACCTAAAAATTAAAATGGAAAAAGCAACGTGAAAAAGCCATAGATCAAGAACAGCGCGATGCGAAGCTCAAAGTCATTCTATAAATATTCATGTGACGGAGCAGAGGATGAATATGTGGAGGCCAACAGTGACATTTGTACTACAGATGACGGGGACATAACGTCAGTGAAGTTAGATAAATACGCTGACAACGGAGGGGGGAGGTCATTACACAGCAGCAGAAACATCGGAGTAAAAGACTAAAACTAATGAGAAAACTAACGCTGTGTTCAGACGCACTTGGAGGAAAGTGAAGACTTCATTCTAAACCAAAGAGAAAAAACGGCCACGGCCGATTGGAGGCGGCTGCAGAAAACACTTTGTCAAGTTGATGCAGGAGGAAAAAAACAACCTGGAAACACCGCGGGGTCCTTTCATTTCTTCTCAAAGTGCCATATTTTCTATTATGGAACGAGTCCATTCAAAAACAGCCTGGCTTCTATTCGCTCCTGAAATGTTCAGGACGTTTGTAGAGGGAAGTTTTCTCTGCGTCGTCACAGACAGAAACAGAAACAGAAACAGGAGAAGTGTTGTTTTCTACACGCAAACATGCAAACATGCCATGCAAATATGACATATCACTGAGCATTTAACCCTCTATTGCAGGAAGTATTACTCAGAACTGGTCAAAAAAATGTTCCTTACTTAAAAAATACATAAATTATTTTGATGCTATGTAAGTCAATGTGACACCATTAGGTTGTTTAACTGGGAATTTGCTGTATCTGAAAAAATCTCAAAAACAAATTGAGATAAACAAATAAATAAAGTTTACTCATCCCTGATAGTAAGTTCAATTTTTATTTGATTAAAATATTCCAAAACTCAGAATAAAAGTCAACCTTTGGTTGTGAGACAATGATGTTCACATGTTAAATGTCAATGATTAAAGGGATTGGTCATGTGACCTCAGAAACTGTATGTCCTTCAAAATAAAAGCCCCCTTTTCACACCTGGCTGTAAAAACATAGATGTTATATCACAAATGTTTTTTTGTAATGTTTTCCATATGGCAACACTTTGCAATAGAGGGTTAAACACAGGTTCAGTGTTTTTTTTCCAGTCTGCACATGATAAAAAAGTTGTTTCCCATCATTCATGGTCCGGCCGAGCAGCCCAACCGTTGCATCTTTAGTTTTTATTTTCCAACAAAACAACCACTCTGCTCCAGTTGCTCTAATTGTTTGGGGGTATCTGTGGCAAACGCCTCCAATTTCCATAAAAAGGGGAATTATTAGTTATTTTGGTTTCATGTCTTTTTGTTTTGATCGCCATACTGGGCTGCCTCTGAACCAGAGGACCTGCGTTTGCTCGTCTGAATTATTTCAGGCATAAAATAAATGTTGGTAATGTTAGTACACAAGTTTCCTGATGATGATGATTATTATTTTTTATTTTAGACAAGCACACATCAGACTTGGGGTTCATAAAGTGGGTTTTAACTATTAAAAAATGTGGCAACTGAGTGTGTATCTCGAAGTTTTAAATGTCTATTGTGGAAAAACAATGTTGTAATGTTTTATTACTTTTCTGGTGCAGACAATTAAATGTCTGTGTGGTAATTGGAAAAATATGTGACTGAACTTTTACAGTTGACTTCTGTGTCTTGACACCTGAGTTCTGAGGTGCACGCTCGTCTGATCATGACAGGAACGCACCAGCAGGTCTGAGCAACCTGAACCAAAATACGTGGAATGTAATGGAATAATTTGTAAATTTCAACACGCAGAAATGTTTGGTTGAGACAGAGACTAAAAGTCCTAATAAAATGAACTGTGTCAAAAAAAAATATATTTAAAAAAAAAATATGCATTATGTGTACAGTTCTGAAACACAACATTATGGAAAATAAAATGAATATACTATTATTCGTGCTCTGTGATATTTGCTCATTCGTGCATCTGGGAAATCGTCAGAATTACAGAATCTAATTTTAAAATCAAATGAGTTGTACAACAGCCAATTTTGGCATTTGACTGCTGCTGCATCTACTTATTACTGAATAAATCATACCATGTGATGTGAATGGTGAAACATGACGCCTCTGTGGGTTAGATCTATGCTTTTTTTTCCCCAGTTAGGTGTGAAAATGGTGCTTTTATTTTGAAGGTCATACCATTAATGAGGTCACATGACGAGTCTCTTTGCCTCATGGACATTTGAAATGTGAGGAAAATTTTCACCAGACAAAAAGTTGAACTCACTATCTGGGGTAAGTCAAATTTTATTTTTTACATTTAATTAAATTGTGAATTGTTAAACTCAATTTAAGGAAGTACATTTTTACTCATACGACTTCTACCGTAACTTCCACAATTAAAGTTTATCTTCATGTTGTCCTGTTCAGCTGTGGAAGGATTCCAGCAAAAAGAGGTTCAATAAAAAAGACTTTTCATTTAACCTCTGAAATAGACTTTATTTGAAACAAAATTGACTTGATTACATTTTGTTTCGTGCTAAATCTATTATGAAGAGACGTGTTAATGACCAGAAAGCAATTTTTAATTTTAGGATTGATTTCAAACATTCTGAATCATCCCTTTGACACAGGCTCCTTCATGTTTTAGGGCTCGCCCCGCCCCCACACACCTGATGCTAATTATCAGCTCGTTATGAAGTAGCTCGTTAAGCTCGTTAATAAGGAGAATCAGGTGAGCTGCAGCGGAGGATAAAACCAGCAGGACGGGAGCTCTGCTTTAAGGTGAGAATGAGGTGAAGTTACAGGTCAAGTGACGGGAAGATACAGCTTTAATTTACCACAGCACAGGAATTAAATTCACTTTGGTGCAGCATATAATCTGCTCCAGCAAATTAGCACTAGGTCTCAGCACTTCTGAATTCTAAAAATAAGCGTCATATTATCACTGCATGACAGAAGCACTCTTTTTTTTTTTTCTTACTATGGTATATGAACAGCTGTGTAGTGTCGCCCTGACAAAGTAAATGCAGATTAGATTGTAGCAGACAGCCGGACACGGACAAGTTGACTGGTGGTGATTCGGCACCGGAGGCAAAGATTATGATTAAGAAAAAAGGGGGGATGTGGTTAAAAGAAATTACTGCTAGCTCAAGATGAATAATTGCAGGAGATGATGTCCAGATGCTGGTCTTGACTCATCCTCATAATCAAACTCCACGCACACGCCGCCACCATGATGGGATGCTCAGGGTAGAAAATGGGATATTTGCTGTTAGCGATGCGGGTGGAAATATCACTTTCTTCAATTTTAAAAAAGTATGAAAATGGTCATTTTGTAGGAATGCTGCGACAAGGAAAGCCCAAACCTCATGGCCTCATTCATCAAGTGGATGTCTCTCCAACCACAATATAACATGGGGTGTGTGTGTGTGTGTGTGTGTGTGTGGGGGGGGGTGACCCAACCTGCTGCCAGAGATGAGGAGCACGGCTGATATTAAAGTGATTAATAAGGTGCTCGGCTGTAATCGTTTTTGCTCATTATTGCTCCATTCTTCGCTTAAATATCAAACTGTAATTTCACCCCACTTAAAAAAAAAAAGTTCAAGAGATCGATGGTTCAACCCGACGCTTTACGCTCATGTTTGGCTGATATCTGCGACTCTCTTTACTCGGCCATGACGCCCCTCCATTGACTCCCTGTGTTTCCCTGTAATGACTCTGATTAACTTTTCGTGCGTGAAAGAGGACGCTCGTCCATCGCTCGGATTAACGCACTAATCCATGTGTAAGAACCAACACGGCACTATTTCCTTTGCCTCTCAAAGCAGAGATTAGAGGTCTGTCTTTCATTAAATTGACTTAATGTAGTAAAGCCAACGATATGATGAGGTGAATACTGTATGGGTCTTTATTCAGGTGGGGTCATGTGGTCATGTGACCTGTCTGCATTTGCATTACTGCCATCTAGTACGTTATTCTACTATAAACTACTACAGTATATAATCCTTATCAGTCTCTTATGAGATTCCTCTTTTGAGCCAATCCCTGCCACTCTTGGCTTTTGTAGACATAATTTTGGCAAAAAAAAAACTAAAACATGTTTTGATGTCCCGCTGTGCGATGGTAAACAGGAAGTTGTATCCATGGAGACCTGTGAAGTGTTCTAGCCTTGTGATTGGCTGAAATGTCCTTCCTGTTAGGAGCACCTGCTGCTTTGACATTATTTAAGGTGGATTTTGTGGTTGCACATAGTCAGAGATCGTTTTTTTAGTCACAACGGTGTCGAGACTCCCCTCATGTGTCTTTCTGTTGTTTGTACTGTTTGTACTATCACCTCAGTTTGGGTTGGAGTCCCTGGTAGATCAGGTACTTTAGTTTAGCTTGTTGCTTTGCTAAATTTCATGCAAATAGAAAAAGCTGGCTTCAATAGTGTCTTGATGGCCCATTCAGGGTTGGCTCAGTCTCTCCTTCTTCTTCTTCTTGTGTTTGGCCAGATCTCAAGTCCAGATCATTTGATTATGTTAAATAAAAGTTTATCACTTTTGCTCAATTTTGTTTGCATCTTCCTTGTAAAATCGTTCATCCCTTGTTAACCTTAACAGCTTTTATGATCCATGCATAATTCCTCTTCAGAGATTGTGCTTTGTGTTGGTGCAGCATGGTAATTTAATGCCTGTAACTGTAGTAATAACTTATAAAAAGCGTTTCACACAGGTGTTGCTCACCACGTTACTTGCTTTTGTTTTCCTCCACATACCAATAATCCTACTGTGTGGCGTGTTGCTTTACCTTTGTGGTATTTTTGGCTTCGTGCCTTGGTGCTAATTGGCAACCACGTTGTTGGACACCGTTGATTGCGCTGCGGTGGCACGCTGTGTTCGGCCTTGACGGTTTTAGTTTTGAGCGCAAAACAAAGAGATCTAATCTGGGGGAGTTAGTTGCGAAAAAATGACCCTCGCTGTTTCCCAAAGCTGCAGAAACGCTGGTTTAATCCCTGCTGCTGATTGTTTTTCAGCATCGCTGATGAATAAAAGTGGTGAAGACGGAGGTTTTGTTTGCACCGATTGACGAAGACGCCTCGCCGTGCAGGGAAAACACAGCTGGATGCTGCGTTGCACCACCTAGCAATACTGGACAAAGAATTAGTTAATTAGAGGGATTGATTCTACATGGAGCATGTGTGCAGAAATCGGCCTGGACCTCAATCTGGGGACTTTGATGTAAACGGACGCGTCACAGTCCTTGGTTCAGTGGAAAGGCAGCAGAGAAATACTTTGGTCTTGTTTGAGCGTGTCACGTTAACCTTGAAACGGCCCAAAAAAAAGTCTGGCCTTCAGAGCCCGCCTCCCTGTCTGATGACTCACGCCTTGGCTATAAAAGAGTCAAGGTCGCTGTGCTTTGGTGATGTGAATCGGCTCCCGAAGCATATCGGCAGAAATTTTCACCTGTTCAGGAAAACGGAACATCAGACCTTGACTTTGAATTTGGCTTGTTCACTGGTGCCATTCTATAAATGTCAGTGATTCTGACCGTCTGCAAGACCTCTGATACTGAAAAACAAGGTTTAAAAACTGTTTAAAAGACCAAATTGCCTCCTCTCTCTAAAAGCAGGTAGTGTCTGTAAGTCTGTTCCTCTCATTTCTCTCTGACTGTTTGTTGGATTAACCTCCACTTTCAGATATATTTTGTTCATGGCATGATGGGAGTATCTTTTATTGTGAAATTTTTTGGGATAGAGAGTCAACACATCATGATTCTATTATTCTCATATAGAATAGAATATAGTGGTGGTGTAGGGGGTAGTGTTCTTGCCTTATAAGCAGCAGACCCGTGTTTGAAGCATTTCTTTGTGTCTAAGCCCCAAAATAAAGGTTGTTTTTCCAATAAAAAGGAAAAAAAAATGTCCACTTTCATATCCCACCACTATCCTGCAGCAGTTCTTTAGTTGCAGTGTTCCAGCTCTGGATCACCATGACGATTACATCCCACCATTTTATCACCATTCAAACCTCCAACGTAGGTAAAGTAAGTTTCCTGCCGTCTTTTCTTCTTTCTATAACTAAACGCTGAAACTCCAAGACGCGTTCACTGACCCTCAGGAAATCCAGACACTATCGTTTTATGGATGGATAAGTTGTTGTGAATATTAAAAATAAAGATTTATTATCATTTCACCATTTACCACACATACTGTGGTTATCAGAGCAGTGTGTGGGACATGAAAAACTCACCTTCATCATCTATTTACTTTCTACACACTTTCTACTTTCTATTGGCACATCAATGAGCAAACAGTGTTCTGGCAGATGAAAATGTGCTCACTGACACGTTTGAAAAGTTCATCAAGACAAGTTGGGGCTCAAATATCCCCAAACGTTTCCAGCTTTCTACGAGAGAAAAAGCGTGAATGTGATTGTGCTGATTAGAGGTGGAATTGGCTGCTGACTTCGTGGCCTGAGCCTCGCTCTGCTGCAGGTGTGAGATGCCACTGAAATAACCCACGGGTTATTTCTTGGAACGGGGGATATGCTCATGCATAACACCATTGTGCATTTCCACGGATGGAGAGAAAATGCTCCGATACTTTGATTTGGGAAAACGTGTGCCCTTCCGACACATGGACTGTTTCACATTTAAGACGGAGATAACGGGGTAGATATTTCCCTGTAGAGCAGGACTAATCAGGCTTAAAGGATTAGGATCAGACAAAGTGTAAATGTGTATTTTGTATTAATACATCTACATATAAACTGATACTGAATGTCTAAAACCTGGGTTCTGTCATGAATTTTTTCAGTTTTGTGAAAACACAAGGATTAGAATTTCTGTCATTGCATAATTATATGAATCTGTATTGTCCTTGTTTGCCCCTTCCTGATTTCTCTGAGTAGCATCAGGTGTGAACTGCTTGGTTGGAACAAAAGGTTTGAATGTGAATTAAGGTTTGATTACAGCATTTTGTTTAAATAGACACCAATAGAGTTATTGTGCCTTGCAATCATTTATTTCCACAAATATTGGTCTTCCTAAGTGACCACCTTATAATTGAGAACGTTTTTTTAATTTGGTTATTGGTCCCGATTTTCCAGTTGAGCCCCCATAATAAATAATCATCTTTGATAATTATCAACTCATACTAATAACCAAATTTAGCTGCTACATGCACAACATAGTTCACTACACTGACTTTTTAACATCATAGCTGTGAACCAGAGAACAAGGATAATAAAAGGTGAATCAGAGTGGGCCCAGCATTGATCCCTGGGGGACTCCCAGTTAAACGGTGGGGTTCTGACCTCTGGTTCCTCCAGTCCTATGAACTGATATCTCCCAGTGAGTGAATCTTTTAAATCTGTTTAAAAAAACACTAGTAGAAAAAGTCATAGTATCCTAACCCTCTATTGCATATTGTTGGCTAACATTACTTAATCTTAATTTTTGATGCTGTGATATAAAATCTATGTTTTTACAATTACACATAAAAAGGGGGCTTTTATTTTGAAGACATACAATTCATGAGGTCATATGACCAGTCCGTTTTACCTTATTTATTTAATATTATTTATAAACTTTTGTTTTTCTTTATCTAATTCAATAATGATGTTAAGTTATAAAGTTAGTACGTTTTTTAGTAACCAAGTCACATTGACTTATTTAGCATCGATCTATCCTATATTATATTATTATAGTAACAAAAACACTTTTTACCATCTCTAAGTATTTCATGCATAGATAGATAGTTGTTTCCGATCATTTTAATGACAATATTATAAAACTGAAAGATTGTAGTGAAAGACAACACCACAAGATGTGTTTTTCAAATGTTTTATAAAAAAAAGTTGTTGTTCTTCCAGCCCTTTTTTTCCTGCCTGTTGCCTTTTAAGTCTTCACAGATGGAACTGTCCAACAGAACCGATGACTCTGATTAAGTTGTTTTTTTGTCCCGCTGACAGCAACAAGCTGCTCAACAACAGTAATCACGGCGTCAACACCGCACCACTTCACACCTTCAGTCGCTGGATTGTGTTTTACAGCCGACACCAGAGGCTGATGGTCGCCTCCATGATGATGATGATGATATTGTGTCAGATCATATCTGAACCTTTTCCTGACAAAAACAGAGGCCAAAAAACAGACCTTGAGTGTACTTCTAGCTCTGGTGCAAATATACCTTAATTGCAAACTGAAGGAGGTGTTGTCAAGTATTTGGTCGTCAAAAAACTGCATAAGTTAGCATGAGAGAAAAGGAAGAGGGAATTACTGGGTTGGGAAAACGTGTCGGAAAAGTTCTCTCATACAGGAAGACTTCAGGTTCTAGCTTAACGTGCAATTTTACTATAAGCTAACATCCATGACGTTTGGCGACAGAAATGTGTTTAATCATTTTAAATAACAGCACAACATCACTCATGCTGAATAAATGGGTTACATTTGAAGAATGTCAATATAGACCAAAATAATTGTGATAATGATTTTTTTTCCCTTAATCAAGCAGCCACCAAAACCTCCAGAATAAAGTTCAGGGTTGAGTGGTCCTCATTGAAATGTGGAACCCTGTATCACAAGTTTACAATTAGTACTCAATAAATATGCGATTATGGGGAAATCTTTAAGCAGAGTTTCCGTTGGTGGAGCAGTTTTCACGTTAAAGTGGTTGACAAAGTTTCCATGACAACAGATGGACACCGGGTGTTGCCCCGTGGTTGTCATGGAAACCAGCATCGTTGGTACTAGGTTTATAGACAGTTTTATCACATGTATATATGTATTATTGACAACTTGAGTCATGTGGGTGGCGGCCTGTGATCACATGACCACTGTGACCATTTAAACAGAATCACCAGAATCAACGTTAATTTAATCCCATTTGAATTATGTCCTAAATAAAACACACTCATGAATATTATAGACATACAAATGCTGCTAAATCTTACAAACTGGACCCTTTAAGAACACCAGCTCTCAACTGAGCAAAACAACTTTGTCTTCTAGATGAAAAACATGCAAGTAAATTAGAGACAAAATTAGGTTTGAGACGCACATATGTCTTTATTTTGGGCTTTTTAGACGGAACATTTCTCAAACCATTGTTGTTAAAATTTCAATAAAAGCTTATTTTCAACCGAATCAACTTCACAGCTCACATCATTCCTGCAAAAAGACAGCGTATCCACCTCCTTAGCAAATTCAGTTAAGCTCTTTTGTCCATTGAGAACATAAATACTTTACAATTTAATCTATTCTCTGCCACTTTGACTGAACGCCTCCACAATCAGATCATTTCACATTTTTGTCTTCTTGAGTTGCTGGAATTGGAGCAATAAAATAATAAAGAAATGCACAGCTCTATTCTGTACAGTGTCTACAGTGTTAGATTATTTTCAGCCCTTGCAGCAGTATAGAGGAGATGCATGCAACTTGAAGTTGGATATATAGAGAATAGAAGAAGATAAGGCTTTCAGTATGTTAAAGCAGAGTCAAAACAGAACCTAGTTCCATCTTCCTTTGTTAATCTGTACAACAGACTGTTCCTCTCATTTCTCTCTGTTTGTTGCATCAACCTCAATTTTCAGATTTAGTTTGCATATACCAGGATGACATTTTGGAGATGGATAGTCAAAACATGATTATTCTATTAGTCTCATTCAAACTTAGTAGTACTGTATATGTTCTGTGGTGGTGTAGGGGGTAATGTTCTTGCCTCATAAGCAGCAGACCCGTGTTTGAAGCATTTCTTTGTGTCTATGCCACTAAATATATTTTATAAAAAATAAAAAGTTAAACCAAGAGTAACTAATATTTGCACATAGCACAAGGGGGGGTATCCTTTTATGTGATATTCATATTTCTATACTATCCTAAAGTCCTGTAGGTGTTCTGTTGTCGTGTAGGGGGTAGTGTTCTTGCCTCATAAGCAGCAGACCGTGTTTAAAAGTAAGTTTCCTGGTTCAGCTGCTACTTTATTCCTCACTAACACAGGCTACTGTGGCCGTAGCCAACCACAAAACTACAAACCTCCTGAGAAAACTTCACGTGCTGCCGTCTTTTCTTCTTTCTAGAAACTAAACGCTGAAACTCCAAGACGCGTTCACTGACCCTCAGGAAATCCAGACACTATCGTTTTATGGATGGATAAGTTGTTGTGAATATTAAAACTAAAGATTAATTATCATTTCACCATTTACTACACATACGGTGGTTATCAGAGCAGTGAAAAAAATCACCTTCATCATCATCTACTTTATACAGGAACACACACTTTATACAGGAATACAAACTTTATACAGAAATACACACTTTATACAGAAATACACACTTTCTACAGGAACACACACTTTCTACAGGAACACACACTTTCCACAGACAGCACTAGTACATAAATAATGCAAACCGAGTTGGAATATATCACCTTTATTTACTCCTGCTTCCTTTATATTTAAAGACAAGCAGATCTTTGCTGAACCTTTGACAGTTCTAGTGCTAATAATAGTTCAAACTGTTGGTAAATGATGGCGACGGGACTGTGGGAAAAGGGAAGGAGGACAGCATGTTTGACTAATTAAACGTTTTACAGTTTTTGCAAACGGCGTGGTCTGTTTGTCGAGGGCCAAAGTGGCAGGATGGTGTATTAATTGAATCGTCCCGGTTAATGGTTTAGTTGAGACGCGTCTGGTCCAACGTGGGGACAGAACAGGGCCAGTTGGCTGAGATATGGTCTGTCATGGCCCTCATGTGGCCCAGGTTCTGGCTACCAGATCCCAACCATCTGTGGACCATAATTCTATAATAATAATAATAATAAGCTTCCTGGTTCTCTTCAACGGCTCTACATAAATCAGGTTAATATTATTATTGCTGTATTTGGGCCAAGTGTAAGTGGGCTGTCTCCTTCGCTCTGATTTTCCAATTCTTACACTTTTGTATGGGACATGAATCTTTCTAAAGTAACAGACATATTTTTTGTCATGAACTAGATTTATGGCTCCGATGCGGCCACATTTTATTATTGAATTCCGATGTGAATTAATTTAATGGGTAAAAAGCCTGGACAGAGAGTGATTGTGAAGCTGTAAACACGGACGTGATGGGACGCGTTAAAACGTAAAATCACTATCTGCATATGATCATTAACGGAGCTGAAATAATAGATTACCCGATAATTCACTTAATTCTCAAAGATAAAATATTGAATCCCCGACAGCAGCCTCATTAGCAAGCTACAACATACAGTTTTATATGTGAACTCGTTAATTATGGCGTGTTTGTGACGGTGCAAAATGCATATTAATGTATGTGAGAAGATCAGATCAACCTCAGCTTAAACAGAAATAGGGAGGAACATAATTGGTCGGGCAGGATTTAATTCATCCTCCGGCCTTTTGTACTCGCTGCCCTTTTCCGATTGAACAGCAAGATGAAGTTTTTAATGCAGTCTGAGTCTGAAGGGCATTCCATATTTTCATTAACCACTGGGATCCGAGGCACGGTTTGCTTTCCCCTTTCTGTGTTTCTATAACTCTACATTCATACAAAGACATAAAGAGAAGTATTAATGGTGGGATCTGACCCGGCCGCCTGGCGTACTTTAGCTAAGTGAGTGATAACGTTATTGCTGCAGCAGGGATCGGCGTAATGGTCAATAAATTAAAAGGCGGCCGAGTGGCTGCTATAGCGAACAAAAGCAATACGAGTAATAGGAGTAATAGAGTGTCAAGAAAGTACAGCAGAAATGAAGTGATTCCCTACACTGGCAAAGTGAAACGTGTGTGTGTGTGTGTGTGTGTGTGCATATATATATATACATATATATATATATATATATATATATATATATATATATACATATATATGTATGTATATGTGTGTGTGTATACATACATATGTATGTATATATGTCTATATGTATATATATGTGTGTATATGTATATACATATATACATATGTGTGTGTATGTATATATATAAGAAATTTTCGCTGTTTAAAAAACTTTGATTTTATATATATATATATATGTGTGTGTGTGTGTGTGTGTGTGTATATATATACACATGTCACACTTGAAGGTTTCAGATCATCAAATATTAAGACAACACAAGAGAACACAAATGCATTCTTTAAATGAAGGTTTTTTTTATTATTAAAGGAGAAAATAATTAAATAATTCAATCCAACATGGCCCTCTGTGAAAAATAGATTTTTATTGATTAATTTATATATGTTTATAACGCCTGAGTTCAGTTCTGTAGCCTCATCCAGACCTGATCATATGTTCTCAATTGAGAAATCACTTAAATAGGACCAGACATATTCAATGATACCATGTTAAATTCAGAGACAAATGAGAACATCTGGTGGAAAAACAAACACTGCATTTCAGAAAACAGAGCATGAGACCAGCAGGAGAATGTGTTGTGATGGTCTGAGGCTGTTTTGCTGCTTCAGGACCTCATAGACTCGCCGTGATAAATGGAGGCTTGAATCCTGCTCTGCAAAAACATCCTGAAGCACAACGTCCAGTCGTCTGTTTCACGACCTGAAAGTTGGACGATGATCCAGAACACAGCAGCAAGACTGTGGAGGGGTCTGGTCTAAGTCCTGGATCCTGTTGAGAAGCTGAGGCATGACCTTAAAAAGGGGGTTCATGATCCTAAACTCCATCCATCCATCCATTTTCTATCTCGCTTATTCCCTTTCAGGGTCGCAGGGGTCTGCTGGAGCCTATCCCAGCGCATTTATGGCGAGAGGCAGGGGGATACACCCCAGATGGTCGCCAGCCAATCGTGGGGCACACACACCATTCACACACCATTCACACACACACTCACACCTATGGGCAATTTAGATTTGCCAATTAACCTGAGCATGTTTTGTATTGTGGGAGGAAGCCGGAGTACCCGGTGAAAACCCACGCAGACACGGGGAGAACATGCAAACTCCACACAGAAAGGTCCCAGACCCAGGCCCCAAGGCGGTCTTGAACCTGCGACCTTCTTGCTGTGAGGCAACAGTGCTACCCACTGCTCCACCGTGTCGCCCATCCTAAACTCAATGAAAGTTATTGTAAGTGATTGATTGTAGTTGTTGATGCTGATTTATCCATAGAATCAGGTTTAGAGCCACTTTTAAACACAGGGACATGTAGATTTAGATCTTATTTTTCCCTCCCTTGATAATAAAAAGCCCAATTGTGTTGTTTTGACTAATTAAAAAAGCAGGAAGGGGGAAATATATATATATGTGTATATATATATATATATATATATATATATATATATATATATATGTATATGTATGTGTATATATATATATATATATATATATATATATGTATGTGTATATATATATATACAGTAATCCCTCGTTTATCGCGGGGGTTACGTTCCGAAAATGACCCGCGATAAGTGAAATCCGCGAAATAGAAAACTTTATTTTTTTTTACAATTAGCAACTATTACATGTCTACAAATACAGTGACTCGCGTGTAGGCCGTTTCACTGCTCTTCAGACTGGGCCGCTGCATCCTGACTGCGCTCTGCAGTGTTCTCTTCTTCTGAAGTCCGCGGTGCAGGTGTGTTTGTTCGGGAGAAGAACATAGTGATAGGCAGCTGTTGTCGCTCTTTTTTCTTCTTTGCAAACGAGACGACAAAATGATAGCACAATTCGTAGCATGTTTTGATACAAGAAGCGGGAGTGAGTTTTTAGCGAATCAGAATGCAGAACACAATGCACCAAAAAAAATGCATTATGAAAATCCGCGAAATAGCGAATCCGCGATAAGTGAACCGCGAAGTGGCGAGGGATCACTGTATATATATATATATGTGTATGTGTGTATATATATATATATATATATATATATATGTGTATGTGTGTATATATATATGTATATGTATATATGTATGTGTGTGTGTATGTGTTTATTGTATTAATTTCATTGTAAATACGTTTACTAAATGACTGTTGCTGTTGCTGCTTCCCTCCATTTATCGGTGCCCCAGTGAGTAGGAATAAAAGCGATTATAATATCTCTTGTAATATCTATTCTGTTCTATCCACTGAGCGTTCATGCTGTGCCGGTGGGATGTTTCCATGATTCATTGATTTCTCCACATTGTGTTGAGTTGCAGATGAACCATGAGACTCTTTATTTGTTCCAGTTTCCAACTCGACTGCAGTTCTCACACTTTGTGTTTTATAAAAGTTTTTTTTAACAGGGCTGTGATGTAAATTCATATTTTTGCCTCCTCCTCAACTTCTAGACAAACAGAAATGATTCCAGCTGACAGAGCAGCTACACAATCTAACACAGGAGTGAAATTATTGCTTTATACCTGTTGTTCGATCTTGCAATAAACCTTAAAAAAGACAATTTGCTTACTGAATCTTTTTTTTAGGAGAGACAATTCAATTCCACTGCAAATTTCTGCAACTGTCCCGAAATAACAGAACTGCGTTTTCACAGCTCCTCAGAGATAAATATTGTCTATTATCTAAAAACACGATGAATCATTAAACAGCGTGTTGCCTCTGAGCTCTGTTTTATTTCCCATTCTAGTTTTATTTCTCATTTACCTAAAAATGAAGCTTAGCGCTAACTTTTTGCTTTGGAATTAAACAGAAGATCCAGCTCTGGTTTAAGATGATAACTTCCTGTCTGTGCACCATTAGACACACACACACACACACAAACAGAGGAGGATTTAATATTTTAGAGCTAAAAAATGCTCATTTTTCAAAATAAAGTTGGAATCTAAGTTACTTAAAACACTTTCTAAGGCTGCACCGAGGGTGAATTACTGTTTGCTGTCATGTTGGAGCTATAGTTTTAATTTATAGTAATAATAAAGTGGTTTTGCTTCTCATCATCATCTCACTGCATCATCTTCCTCTGAAAAAGAAAAAATTGGGTCCATGGTGTTTAGACTGGATTTCACAGAGAAATGAATTAGTGGAAACACAGCCAAGTTATGTATTTTAAAACAAATACAACCTCAGTGTGGAGAAAAAATATGAATTATTTTAAAAACACCTGATGAAAGTGTTGTCAACGGCGTCGCTTACTTACTACTGCGCTTACTGAGTTTACTGAGTTTGTATTCCACAAAAGTCCAAAGCCTGTGATAGCATTTAAAATGGAAAACACGTCACAGCAAGCACAGAACGTCTAGTTCTGGTTCTGGTTCTGGTACAAACAAGAAGCCAAAACCAGAACAAAAGACAGGTTCATCAGGAAGAAAAATGATTCAACATCAGAAACACTGATAATTAAGATAATGGTAGAAAATGTGCTTCATTCACAGAAAATACATGTTATTATTTTTATACAATTAATTAATTACAAAACCTGTATTTAATGAGATTTTTGTGTGTTTCAGTACCTGGACCAGAGATAAAACGTCTTCTGAGGGAAAAATGTCAGGAAACAAACACCTGAAAACAGCTGAGCTTCTCTTTCTTTCTTCCTCCTGTCGCTCTCTTGACCCCTGGTGTATTTTTTTAAATCTGTTGTGTTCCTGCCTTGTGTTTTTGTGTTTTCTCCTTCTCAGAACATGCTGTTCTAACGTGTTGTTTCCATCCTGTTCATCCTCTACTGCAGCCTGTCCTGACCCTCCTCTGTTTCTCTTCCTGAACATTCTTCCTCTTTTTTTTAAGTTTAAGGTTTTTTCTTGTAAGATGTGATTGTTTAAGGACAGGAGATGTTGTTGTTGCTGTTGTACAAACGGTTAAAAGAAAACCATTGAGGCAAATCTGTGGTTTATGAATATGGGCTGAACAAACAAAATTTAACCTGACATGACTAAATGTGAGGATTTTCACTAACATCAGGCTCCGTACTAAAAGACTCAGTCTCTGTGTGTCATTACTGTATTTAACACACACATAAGGAACCTAAGTATAGGGAAGGGATTATATACACACATAGATATATACACATAGATATATACACACATAGATATACACACATAGATATATACATAGATATATACACACATAGATATACACACATAGATATATACATAGATATATACACATAGATATACACACACACAGATATACACACACACAGATATACACACATAGATATATACACACATAGATATATACACACATAGATATATACACACATAGATATATACACACATAGATATATACACACACAGATATACACACACAGATATACACACACATAGATATACACACACAGATATATACACACACAGATATATACACACATAGATATATACACACACAGATATACACACACAGATATACACACACAGATATACACACACATAGATATACACACACAGATATACACACATAGATATATACACACACAGATATATACACACACAGATATACACACATAGATATATACACACATAGACTGGGAGCTAAACTGAGTTTGTTTTTTCTTTATTTAAGTATTGATTACAAAGTACTAACAGTGTGTGTATTTAAAAATAGAGCGGGGTAATGTCATCAATCAAACCATCAAAGTCCTCATCCTCTGTTTCTGATTCCAACAGCAGCTAAATCTCCATCAAACATGCCAGCTTCACTTTCTTCACCATCAGAGTCACTTTCCTCTAAATGATGCGTTATAATCCGCTGGAAGTTGCTGCGCTACCGTAGTCCTGGTCTGGATGGAGAAATGGCACCGAAACGAAAGCACCAAGACGGAAATGTTCAATTTTCATTTCTTCTGCTGCTTTACTGCTTTTTTGTAGAATGGTGACGTCGGAACGCTTCTTCCACTCGTTCTCTTGCTCTGTGATCCACTGATCCGGTCTTTGCTCTGTGATCCACTGATCCGGTCTCTGCTCTGTGATCCACTGATCCAGTCTCTGCTCTGTGATCCACTGATCCAGTCTCTGCTCTGTGATCCACTGATCCAGTCTTTCCTCCAACTCGTACCACCTGTCTTATGTCTTAAACTCAGCTGTGTAGCTGATTTCCTTCAGTTTAAACTGTGCTTTATCAGCGTGTCTCTTTACCATTTTCAGGTTGTTAAAACAACGATGTTCTGCATAACGCACATCCCCGTTATTTTATCTACAATCCATGAGGACAGTGTTGAACACCACATTTGCACACACTTCCTTCTTCAACTTCATTGCTGTCAGTAATAAATCAATGTTCTGCCTGATCGCTAACCAAGCAAGTCAAATAACATGCAAAAAACCCCTCAATTATAAATACTTATAACCCAAGCAGTTGAAAGAAAAGCCAACCTCATTACAGGAGATTCCCCTCACACGTCTTTCCTTGCAGCTTCCATCAGACCCCCCCCACACACACACACCCCAGCCATGAAAAGAACTCACAAGGACTCGTTTCTTTCCAACTGCAATAAACATCTCAAACTAATTATGAAGCAGTAAATGAGCGCTTACACAGGCACAGAGACACTTTAGTCCTGGGTAATCTACTTCAGTTAACTCTATATACATAACCTCTTACTGTATTTGACCCAAATTGCACTTAAGTATTAAATAATTTGTAGGTTCACAATTATTTTTTAATCAGTCCATAATAATAGTAGTAAAAACAGTAAAACATGTTATATTACTGGCTTTTAGTTAATTTAAGGTAAAGTAATTGACAATAATTAATAAAGGGTTAATTGCTCATTTCCTGATTAAAACACACAAACAGTCCCAGCTCTCCTGATCTAAATCTGCTCATCAGAACCGGCCCGGCTGGGAGGATTAAAGACGAGATCAAACGCTAATCTGAAATCTGTTCATTACAGATCCGCAGATAAAATGGAAATATGTATGAGTTATGTAAGTTGAACAGTGGGCGTCTTAAAAAAAAACGTAGTAACTAGTTAAATGTTGTATAGGCTCCAAATGACAATCAGCCCGCTGCATTAAAGGTCCCATCACGAGCAACTTTCTAGTTTTATTTGAAAGTTCTCTAATGTGATGTATTTGCAATTTAAAGTACGAAAGTTCACCTCTGTGTTTTACAGAGTTCTCTCAAATGCCTCATAAATATTCACGAGCCTCTCTTCTGATTGGTTGTTATTTTTCTTACATTTAGAAGAAGAAAAATGAAGCATGGTGGGGGGTGGTGACCCCTACAGGTGGAGGGAGGTACTGCATGACATCACAAAGTCACGGAAGCAGAAACGAGCCGTGAAACGGAAAGTTTCTAAAAAGCGTTTGATGCACGAGGCAGTTTTTATATAACCTCTATAGTTAAGAAAGTGTCTATTTACCTGATATAGAACCTGAATCATCAGCTTTTTCTGCTTCCTGATGAACGTCAGAACAAAAACACGCCACAGCTTCTAGCGTCAGTTCATGTGGTGACAAATCAATTCTGTCGATGGCAGGAAGCTGTCAATTACTCACTGCTCATCGCGCTGCACGGATCATTAGTGATGATCATTAATTGGCTTCAGTCTACTCACAGAATATGTTTGCTTCGACCTCTGGTGCAAACACATCACATTCGGTGAATTAATCAGAAGTTTGGTAAATTGGCGTTTTAATCATCCAGATGACTTTGCAGCTTTGATGCATTGTGTTTCTGGAATTGTCATAATTTTTTTTAGCTTGAGCTCTGTCAGTCATTGAGGTTTTACTGTAAACACACATGTTATTTCAAGCTTCACGTTGTAAATGAGGATTTTTGACCCATATTTCACTGTATTTGTGCAGATTTTCTACATCATGTAGTCACCTCCTTCATCAAGGTCAAATTCATAGTAGTTTCTTGGCCAACACTTTAAGTTCATTAATTCTTGGATAATCTGAGCTGGGGTTCTGGTTTTTTCATATGAGAGGCTGAAACTCCATGAGATCCGGTTCATCAATGATCCCGACTGGTGGGATCCTGCAGAAAATCAGATTCAGCGAGAAGATCAAGATGAGGTGTGTTATTAATATAGAACAAATGTGAAATATATCTTTACTACAGTCTAATATAATCCATCCCTGGAAGGTGAATTAATAATGTACTAATAAAGATGAGACAGAACCATTTCAAATTAAGTGTCAAACCTCAAAAACTGCTTTGACAGAAAATACTGCTATCCATAAAATATAGTCAAAAACAGATCATCACGATGTTAACCCTTTATTGAATAGTTTTGCTCTATGGCAATAATCACTCTGTCTCCATTTGTCTGTGATATGAAATCTGTTTTTCTACAGTGTCACAGTGCAGGCTTTTATTTTGAAGGACATAACGTTTATGAGGTCACATGACCAGTTCCTTTTGTTCCTTGACATCATTTGTCATTACATTTAATTTAATTTTGATAGAAAGTAAGTTTAAATATGCTAGAATAATTTTGTTTCCATATGGCATCAATGTGCAAATCAAAGTTACGATTGTAGAAATTACCAATGGAGTCACATTGAATTCCAAACCATCAAACTATCCTGGGACTATGGTTACGTTTTCGTAAACTCTATATATCTTTAATATATCTATTATTTGGAGATGGTGAGGTCATAAAAGCATTCACAACACCTTGACCATGCATATGCAGTATTTCATGTAGAGGTTTAATGACACTTCAGAGTATTTCGCTCTAATCAAATCAGATTCCATCCAGTTCTTGGCACCTTAACTTTTTCACATTTAAATGAAAGTGATGCAAAACTAATTTCCGCTGAGACAGTGGAAGCCATCCAGGCTTTTCATGCCTGTAAACGTCCAGCAGCGAAGTGCTGGAGGGTTCAGAGCTGAATCCATCGAGCGTTTGATGAGGTTTTAACCTTTTCTCCCCAGACAAAGAGGCTCACGCTCAGCTTCTCTTTATAAGTTCTGCTGCTCAAAAAGGAAAATCCCACTAATTAACACAGATCTTTCCCTTTTTATGTGTGATGCTTGTTGAACATGTTGCACATGAAGATAAAGACGCAGAAGCAGCTGTTCAGAACTTTTGGCCTATTTATTCTAAACTGTAAGGAGGCTGCGGATTGGGAAGAGGAAAATGATTTATTGCTCCCCCAAAGCCTCCATCATACCCATAAATCAGCCGCAGAATCTTATCAGAGCCGTTTCATTTATTTATCGTGGAGGGAGACTGTTTGTCCCTGTTGCTATTCAGCAAACGGGATAAGGAATAATTCTCATATCAAGGGAATTCCGGCCGCTAACTAATAATAAGAATGTCTCTTTGCTTTGTACGTTGATGTTAACTGGTCACGCAACAAAACCCAGAAAAAAAGGGAATTCCTTATCTTTTATAACGTATAAACCATTCAGCAACATTTCTGGTTACACAAAGAACTGGGCAGAAAGTGAAGTTATATTTATATATATATATATATATATATATATATATATATATATATATATATATATATATAAATATATATATATATATATATATATATATATTATACTCAATTAGGCTGTTTAACTATAAATTTAACATATTTGCATATTGATGACATGGAAACATGGAATGGATGGAAACAAATATATTTTAGCATATTAGAAAAAAATGAAAATAAATAAAAAAAAAAAATTATAATAAGTTTATATTCCCCTAAATACTGAGTACAATCTTTATTTGGTGAAAAATTCAGAATAAATTCTGGATAAAAGACAACCTGTGGTTGTGAGACAATGATGCTCACAAGTTAAATTGTCTGATTGGTCATGTGACCTCATAAATGGTATTTCCTTCAAAATAAAAGCCCCCTAACTATAAACACATGGATTTCATATCACAGCTTTTTAGAAAAGTGAAGATGAGTCTTGTTTTAATGTGGAAACACTATGTAATAAAGGGATAAGAGGCTGAAAACAATTGTTAGGAAATTTATTTGTGTTTATAAAAAAGGTTTTCTTGTTCTTCACGTCCAACATTTAAAGGTTTGTATTGGAAAGCTGATGCGAAAGCATCAACCAATGTCTCCTGTGGCTGAAGTCAGAGCTCAGGTCCTAATCAGACTGGTTGGAGTCATCGTGTGTGTGATCTGCTTGATAAAACCCCTGATCAGCTGAAGTCATGGATATGCATAATCTAGCCAGCGTGTGTGAATAATGTATGTTTTATGTATATTTGTGCATGTGGAGATGCAGCTGCAGGATCTGGGGCTGATTATCGTCTCAACCTGCGTCACACAGTCCGGTTTATTTATACAGCCCAAAAATCACAAATCACATCCCCCCAAAGGGCTTAATATTCTCTACAGAGATACGAGACGTTAGATTCTCAAATCAGATAAAGAACAATCTTTATATGAATCCTTGAAGGGTTTTCCATCTCCAAAACACATCCCATACAGGATGGAACAGAAAGTGGCACAACAGCAAAAAATATGCATTAATTCACTGTTTAGACTCAACGTTCACCACATGTGAAAGGAATTAAAACTAAACTCTATTGCATGAATTAATGCTTAGATGTGGTAAAACATGTTTTATTCGTCAGCCTAAATAATTCATATATAAAAAAATTTAGAGTTGTTATTTATTTCTATATATTATATTCTCTTATAGTTTGATGCTATGTCAGTCAATGTGACTCCATTAGGTTGTTGAACTATGACTTAATAATAAATAATAATGATAATAATGAGTTTACTTACAACCAAATATTGACTTAATTGTTTTATTTGTTGAAAATTTTACAAAATTCTAAATAAAAATTAACCTTTTGTTGGAGGCAATGATGCTCACATGTCAAAAGGGACTGGTCATGTGACCTCATAAGTTGTATGTCCTTCAAAATAAAAGCCCACTTCACTCCTAACTGTAAAAACATAGATTTTATATCACAGGTTTATAGAAAAACTAATATGAAGCAAACTTCTACAGAGAAAAAAACGTTTGATCAATTAGAATTATATTATAATTAAGCTCACTCTAATTTATTTTTTTCATTAATTTTCACAACATTTCATAAGACATTTCTCAAAAACTATTTTCTCTTTTAAATTCACCTGCAAACGTGAATTTTTTTTTTTTTTTCCAAAAACTCTGCATCTGCCATTTGTATTAAGGAAATCCCCGACTGCACTTTCACACATTCACAGCTGTTAAATATCAGACAATAAGATTCTATTCACAGAAATCCATGAATCTACTCCTCAGTATCTCCAATCTGTGACGGACGTAAATTCAATGATGGCACATTGTTCATCTATTCTGGGACTGTCCACTTATCATTATGTTCATGAATCTTTTCTCTTTTCTTTCTGGGATGTTCTTTAAGAGTTTTTCCCCTGACAGGAACTTGGTTCTGTTTGGATGCTCTTTAGAGGACTCTTTACCTCTCCCCCATCACAATAAAAAACAGCGTTATTGATGCACACAGATCTAGTAAAATCACTTATTCTTAGTAGGATAATATATTTTAGTAGTTAAGAGGCAGAAACTGCACTTTTATCACTCAAAAAGTCCACATGAGCACATTGGTTGCTTAGTTTTTCTGCCTCAGAGCGTTTGAATGTGTGTGTGCAATGATATGCATGAGTGGTTGCTTCTCCTTTGTGTTGTGCATGTCAATAAAGATAGTTTTAAAAAAAAAAAGGCTTTGTCTGGGGCTCTTTACGCCCTGTGTTTCACTTCTGCTCATCCCAGATTACCATTCCTATAAAAGTGAATTGTTACCAGGACAGTCACTCCTGCCACGCTGATGTATGAGGATGCTTCAGCCAGATTTTCCACTCTGTCACTCCATTAACAAAAATAAACAGCGTTTATGTGAGGAGAAGATGTACGGCTGCACCAGCGCCTTCATGCAAACTATCAGGAGGAACGACATAAGGGCTCATTTAAGTCTTTTATTCTCTTCAAAATGTTTGTGCTCCCTATGTCTGTATGTAGGGAAGTGTGGGCATGGATTGTAGATAAAATAACGGGGATGTGCTTTATGCAGAACATCGTTGTTTTAACAACCTGAAAATGGTAAAGAGACACGCTGATAAAGCACAGTTTAAACTGAAGGAAATCAGCTACACAGCTGAGTTTAAGACATAAGACAGGTGGTACGAGTTGGAGGAAAGACTGGATCAGTGGATCACAGAGCAGAGACTGGATCAGTGGATCACAGAGCAAAGACTGGATCAGTGGATCACAGAGCACAGACTGGATCAGTGGATCACAGAGCAGAGACTGGATCAGTGGATCACAGAGCAAAGACTGGATCAGTGGATCACAGAGCACAGAACAAGTGGGAGAAGTGTTCCTATGGTCACCATTCACTAAAAGCAGTAAAGCAGCAGAAGAAATGAAAATTGAACATTTCCGTCTTGGTGCTTTCGTTTCGGTGCCATTTCTCCATCCAGACCAGGACTACGGTAGCACAGCAACTTCCAGCGGATTATAACGCATCATTTAGAGGAAAGTGACTCTGATGGTGAAGAAAGTGAAGCTGGCATGTTTGATGGAGATTTAGCTGCTGTTGGAATCAGAAACAGAGGATGAGGACTTGTTTAGCTCCCGTCTATTTGTGTATACATTTATGTGTGTATATCTATTTGTGTATATATCTATGTGTATATATCTATGTGTGTATATTAACCCTCCCCTATAGTTAGGTTCCTTATGTGTGTGTTAAACACAGTAATGACACACAGAACTCAGACTGAGTCTTTTAGTACAGAGCCTTCTGGTGGTGAAGATACCGTAATGTAAAAGTAGTTTGATTTACACAGTACAGGGTCTTGTTAAAGAACACATCAGCATTACCATCTACAGTATGTGTCCATTAAGCTTTAACCTGCCGACCACTCAGTTTGTACAGGGAATGTATAATTAGTTATAAATAATAACAAAGACTAAGTTCAGACTAATATGAGCACATTTCTGCTGCGTGCTTCAGGGTTGAGTAGGAAAAGGTAGCAAAGCTCAGAGATCCAGTTTCATAATGAACCCATCAAGTAGCCGAGCTTTTATTCTGTGTTTTAACAAAAAAACTCACATCACCGACTGAATAAAGGTTAGGTTTAATTTACAAAAACACGCCGATACTCGGAGGTGTTCGCTAACAGGAGCACAAAGACACAAAGTTCGAAGCGAGGCAGCTTTTTTTATTCCATAAATTCATAATATGCCCACAAAAGGTTTGTTATGGGGGAGACGTGTCGGATGCTGCAGAAGTGGAAGAATAATTTCAGCTGGATGGAGACTTTTTTTTCTGAAAAGTTAGTTTCCTCTAGATATTCAACTCCTACTACGTAGGTTTTATTGTGGTATTTTGTGTTCCCTCATCAAACTCAACAAATACACAATCCAGCAGCTCCCAAACGTTGTGGTGGACGAGATGTGACCTGCACATCCACCACCAAAAAATACTTATATCGACAAGAAAGGGTAAAGTAAACTTGCTGAACTATCCTTTTAACGAGAGAATATTTGGTAATTTCTCCTCTGCTGGAATATGATATTAATTAATGAACACTTTCTTTTTGGTTATTCATGTAGTTTTTTATGTACCTTGATCTTGACTTTATGTTCATGTCTGAGAGCTAAATCAAAGAAACACTTCAAACTTTCATTTGAGCTTGATGCAATATATAGAAATTAAAAATAAATGTCAGTATTGATACAAACTGGGAGAATGTTATTAATTTCTTACAACATTTCTCTATTGCATCGTGCTGGCTACAATTACTTTATGTTGATTTATCTAAAAATGTGATATAAAATGTGTTTTCACAGCTAGGGGTGAAAAGGGGGCTTTTATTTTGAAGGACATACAATTTGTGAGGTCACATGACCAGTCCCTTTTGCACATGGACATTTGACATGTGAACACGGTTGTAAGAAAAAATAACTATTATAATTATTATGTTATAATTTCTAATTTGCTAAAATTGATTTGTTATTGTTGTTTGTATATGTTTAATGAATTTAGGTACAACCTTTATAAATATATATATATATATATATATATATATATATATATATATATATATATATATATATATATATAATCAAAGTTTTTATTAACAGTAAAACTAAACTTGCTTTTCCAACTTGTCCAGTGCTCTGTATGAATATATGCGATTTCTTTAAAAAGGTCATATACGGTTTTAGGGGCTTTTATTTTGAAAGACATACAATTTATGAGGTCACATGACCAGTCCCTTTTGCACATAGATATTTGATATGTGGGCATTATTATTATTATGTTATTTTTTCTAATATGCTAAAATGGATGAGTTGCCAACATGCAAATATGTAAAAGTCCTAGTGTATACGCCTAATGAATATATGTATGAGAATATAGCTACAACTTATTCTAATGCTGCGCACGTTTAATATCTATTATTTATGCTATTTTCAAATCAACATATTTTTTCAATTATTTTTTAAATTAATATGCAATAGAGGGTTAAGACCAGTTTTACCAAAGTTTTCTGGTAATAGAAGCCAGTGAGAGATTGTACAGAAACAGCAGTGTTTCCATCAGACACTTTTAAAAGTGTTGAAACAGCATCCGAAATAAGTATAAAAAGGTTAACACATATATTTATGTGCATAAAGGCTGTGATTATTATGGGGTAGAAAAATGCCTCCAGTGTGTGACGGCAGCAAGTCCATGAAAAATGGATTGAGCGTGGTGTTAGTAAAGAGCGAATAGACAGTAAAAGCACCAAAACTGGAAAAAAAAACTGTTCAAACAAGCAGAAGTTTCATCTCAGACCACTCATCATCATCTTCATCATCTTCATCATCCAGGAACAAAAATAAAGGAAGAGTTTGATCTTTTTTTCAGAAGATGTAAAACGTTTCACAGCTCTCATTACTTCTCGTGCACGTCGCAGGAAGGAAGTGTGAAATCCATTAAGGCGTCGTAAATGACGTTGTTTATCGTACAGTCGCACTGAGGAACAACTCGCCCGTGCAGGATGTTTTTCAAAAATTCATAATAAGCCTGGGAGATGATTTGCTGCATGTTTCTGTTACAGCTGTGAGATTAGAATTAGATGCAAATCAAGAGATGAGGAATCGTCTAAGATTGATGGAAATCTGAGGGATTCCGGGCCGCCACGTCATGCAGATCTCCTCTTTCTTCCTCAAACTGTATATATATATATATATATATATATGTATGTATATATGTATGTATATATCCCATTGTATACTAGCTGTCCTTTTCCATCTGCTCTTTTTGTTCTGAAGGCGTTGAACTAACACTTATAATTCGTCATTGAGGGGTCTCGCTACAGTGAGGAAAAATGATCATTGAATTAAAGTAATTAAGGAATTAAGGAGCACTGCATGTTTTTTTTGGGAATAGCAACTAATAGAGTTCACTAAACTGACTTTTTAACATCATAGCTGTGAACCAGAGAACAAGGTAAGGATAATAAAAGGGGAATCAGAGTGGGCCCAGCATTGATCCCTGGGGGACTCCCAGTTAAACGGTGGGGTTCTGACCTGTGGTTCCTCCTCCTATGAACTGATTTCTCCCAGTGAGTGAGATCAACAACTGTAATCCTGACGTCATCCAGGTCGCTCCAGAAGCAGAGGGTGAGGAATGGGCGTAGAGGGCAGAGGTCACGTCAAGCAGGACAGGGGGTGATGAGGAGGAGTTCAGATTCAGCCGTTTTGACGAGGACTGTTTCAGTGCTGCGTGGGGGTAGAAACAAGGCTTCATGGAGACTGTTGGAGAAAGGAGGGACTGAGGAGGAGCAGCAACCTCCATCTCCAGGGTTTTATGGAGGAGGATCAGCAGGGTCAGCACAAACAGCATTTATTTGCTAGCTTACCCTCTTTATCTGTTAAAAAAACCACTCAAAGTTGTTTTACCTGGTAGTAACTTTACCTGCTATTGCACAGTGTTTGTAAAAATTACTTTATCTTAATTTGATATATAAAATGTATGTTTTTACATTGAGTTGAGAAAAGGGGGCTTTTATTTTGAAGGACGTATAATTCATGAGGTCACATGACCAGACCAGTTTAATGCAATAAAGAGTTAAAGTGTTTTTTTTTAATCAAAAATGCCATTGCAGTTTATATATATATGTTACCTTATTGAAACTAAACTTGCTTTTCCTTTGATTTTTTTGGGTGCTTTATAACTTTTCTGCTGTGCATTTTGAATTCTGTTATTATAGAATGTAGTTTAATTGGGATGTTACTACTGTTACTGTAAAGGATTGAATATATGAATATATTTGATTTCTTTAGAGAGGTCACATACAGTTTTATTATTTTATCTGACCTGTAAAGTAAAGTGTTATCATGTTGTATCAGGAACCTGTTTTTTAAAAGCATTTATTTAACTTTACCTGCAGCACCAGCTGCTACAGGTCTGCTTTTTTACCATAAAAGTATGCAAATTTGTATGAATATACCTGTAAAATTAAAATATTAAACTGGGAAAAGGGCATGAAAGAGCCCCTTTAATTTCCAAAGATGTGGCAAATATAGCAGGGAGACTTTTCTCTTCCATTAATTCATAATATGCTAACAAAAGGTTTGTTTTGTGGCGAGAACAAGACGAGAACTATAATAAGGAAACGAAATGAGAGAATAATTTAGACAGGATGAAACCTTTCAGCAGATCTCTGCTTATTCTGTGACGTTAACAGGAATAACTTCAGTAAATTCTTCTTTCCGTGCATGGAAAAGGATGCTGCTCTTTAATCAGCTTACCGTATTTTCCTGAAAAATTTTCATCGTGAAAATGCTGTAAATACGAATTTTAACAGCTGGACATCATCATCATCATCATCATCATCAGTCCAGAGCTTCCATCAGACGTCTAAAATTATTGAAGAAATATCCAGATACATACATTTATGTCAAAGGATGTGATGTGTGTGAAAAAATGTGCAGAAATAAACCTAAATAAAACTAAATGTTCCTCGGTGTGTGGCAGCGTCCGTGAGGAATGGACAGAGTGTGGAGCGGGTGAGGAGCATGTCAAATAGACGTTAAAAAGCACCAAACGTGGTGTTAGCACCAGGGGGCAAAACAAACTCTATATGGAAGAAACTGTAATTTATGCGTCGGAACGGGCAGAGGTTTCATCTCTGGCCTCAGCATCGAGCAGCGTTTGATCTTTCTGCAGAATACGGAAAAAAAACGGAGAAAATGTCTCGCAACTCTCATTATTTCTGAGCTTCCACGCTTTCAGTATAATAAACGAGGTGTAAAAGGCTGTAAGGAATTATACATGATACCCACACGACGCGGAACAACAGCATTTACATTATTCTGTTGCATATACACAACATTTTAGACCTTTTTAACACATGAATTTTATACTTTTATTGAAATTTAAGCAGTTTACGTCTAATAAATCCATCTTTGTAGGTTTTATAAGACCCACATGCCAGTGTAGAAATACTGAAATACTGTTTCATTCAGAAACTGTGCCTCAAGACAAGCTGTCGTGGCTTCTTTGAAGTTGTGATGTCACAACTATACAGTCACCGCCCACACACCCCATTTAAATCAGCCAATCAGACGCTCAGAAAGAAGCTTGAGAAAAGGAGGTGTAAACTATAGTGAGATGATGTCTGTCAAATGTGACTTCATGTCAGAATTTAAAGTAAAAAACAGGAAAGTGAATAATATGGAAGATTTAAATGGAACAAAAGTAACTAGTGAACTATCTGACTTAATAATGATAATGTCTGACACAAAAATGTGAAGCAGGAGACTATTTAAAACAATAAATAAATATATAAAATGTTCCAAAATTATGAACAAAACTAGCAGCAATTTAAAGGGTTAAAATCCTGAAAATGACGATAAAGACGAAGAAAAAACCAACAGGCCCACATCTGTGTAATATTTATAATTATGACATTTTTAAGGCCATTTTCAGCACTTCAACCATCAGACTGTGTTAACGTGATCGTTCACATCCTGCTTTGACAAGTCAAACGTCAGCTGTGAAAACAACGTTGGGGAAACGTCGTTTTACGGCCTTAATGGAACCCTAATATCCTGCTGGTGGTTTGACATGACATGTAATCACATGGATGTTTTTATTGTAGCTCTGATAAAAGTTCAGGAAAGTTCCATGCACTGTTTTAGTGGACGTCCGGTTCTCCACCTGAATGTGGATCATGCTCACATGTCTCACAAGGCAGAGACAGGAAGTAGATGTTCAAATCCCCATTCAAGTGTAATCGGAAATCGGATGTGTGTGTGTGTGTGTGTGTGTGTGTGTGTGTGTGTGTGTGTGTGTGTGTGTGTGTGTGTGTGCGTACAGAAGGGTTCTCCTGAGGTTATTTCTCCTTTTTTTTTTTTGAAGTGGTTTAAATCCCATAAGCACCAGAACTTCCCATGGTCACACTGGATTAAAACTCTCCAACCTTGAGCTATAATGTTAACACTCGTGAGGTTTCAGAGACTCAGATTCAGGTCGACGGGTCAAAACCTTCAACAAACCTCACGATTTACTAGTTATTTATTAATAAAACTCTCATAGAGGGTGAAGTCCCTAATGAAAACCTTCAAGTGTTAATAATAAAAGGTGTTTACCGTAATTTCTCGACTATAAGGGCACATTAAATTCTTATATTTGAGTGCCTTATGGTCGTGAAAATACGGTATAAAAGTATGTTGAGGAAAATCTCCTCTGGTGGCATGAAAAGTTTATTCCTGATAAACAACATAAAAATCTGCCTCAGAAATTCTCGTTTTATTATAACGATAATAATAATTGCACAAAATGTCAAACGACATCCTTAAACCTGTTGGATCTTCCATTGTTTCGTTGCATTTATTCAACATATTCAGTATCACAAACCTTTTTTTTAACTTCATTCCATTTGTAAATGGCTCATTGACACATAATCTCCTTTGTGTAAAACAACACATGGTCAGTTTTATATCAAATATGATTATCTAGTGGAATAAAACCTTATATTAAATGGTTTCCTTTGTGTTTTTCGAGTTAAATGTTTGCTCATCTTGTAAATACGAAAATACTCGTGCTGCATTTATTTTTATTTCAAAATCATATTATTCTATAACTTCTATAAGCAAAAAGTTAAAACATCAAAACCGTCTTTTTCAGGGTTGCTGTGTGCTAATTTACCCTGTGATATAAAATATTTGTTTTTTACAATTAGGTGTGAAAAAGGAGCTTTTATTTTGGAGGTACAATTTATGAGGTCACGTGACCAGGACTTCCTGTTTTCCAGTCCAGTTTTTCCTCATGGACGTTTAATGTCTGAGCATCGTTGTCCAGTAAAAACCTGATTTCTCTTTGGGGGGTAAGTGAACTTTGCACCAACAGTTTGATTTGCAGCAGATGATGTTAACATGATGGATTTTAAAAGGTTTGTTGGTTTGTTATTTGTTGGGAAAACATTTTCTCAGTTGTAGCATCACAATTCTCCAGATTAAAACATCTGAACAATTTTTCAGTTCTGAGATATGCTGCAACATGTTGGAGATTTAACTAATGGAACACGTTACAATAGGATAAACAGTCATTAGGTTTATCCTTTAGGGTGAAACAGATAAATACAGAATTCTGTCCAATGGTGTCGCAGTAAAATACGTAACTTTACTGAGTCAGATGTTATGTTCTCATAAACACAAAAATAAATAATTTATTCAGCAATAAAATGTATGGGACAAGATCAAGCTGTCATGTCGTGAAATATTAAAAGTCAGTACAAATTAAAAAAAAAAAAATGTTATCAACTAGTTTTATATTCTAGGTACATTAATAATCCGATTTTTTTTACACCATTGGAAATTTATTGTGTATAAAACAAAAACATTTGAACAAGAAATGTACATTTTGAACGTTCTCATCTTGCCGACCATAATTTATCAATGTCATACATATATTTATATTTATATTTATATTTATATTTATATTTACATTGGATAAGCACTGGGCAGGCACAGTAACACTGAACAAATTTTCAGGTTTAGGTTTGGAGGTTAACCTGGAAACATCGTCTGAATCAGCAGCAAACGTTTCACTTCGTAGAGAAATAAAAATAAATGTACTATTTATAGTGGATTCATCAATGATGGAGAATCTTAATTTGACTTTAAAATAAATTATTTATTTAGCAATAAAATATATGGGACAATATCAAGATGTCATGTGGTGAAATACTCAAAACTTGGTACAAATAAAAAACATGCTATCGACTAGTTTTATACATCAAATATCTAAAAAATATTATTTTTTACGGTTATTTGACATTTAAATTTAAATAGAAATCTTTTTATTGACAAGAAATATATATATATATATATATATATATATATATATATATATATATATATATATATATATATATGTGTGTGTGTGTGTGTGTGTGTGTGTGTGTATATATATATATATATATGTGTGTGTATACTGTACTGGGCAGGCACAGTAACACATGAATTTTCATGTTTAGGTTTTGAGGTTAAGCTGGAAACTTCATCATCTTCATCTTCATCATCCTCATCAGGGCAGAGGTCACGCTCCGTATCCTAACTCCTGTTCATGCTTCCTAAACAACAGATATTTATGACTCACTCTCCTCCTGTGTGTCCTACATATGATGTGTAAAATACATCAGATGTAAAAATAACTTCTGTTTATTCTCTACATCAGATTCTTTGTTGCTGTGTAGATGAAAACAGCTGAAGGAAAGAATTCACCTGAAATAATCATCAATCAGATCAATTTAAAACCGATCAAATGACATAAGCTTTATATGATCAATGATGACCTGTCCTGGTTTACATTAACATTCAGGTGATTCTTCACCTGATCAGACTGAGCTGATTTTTTTTTTCCAAGCAGGGAAGAAGCTATAGGAACTCTACAGGTGAATAGATGGTTTATATGTTTCAGACAAATTTTTGTCCTAACTTAAAAATGTTGAAACTTGTGCCATGAACCAGGTTTGTATTTTCCTGAAATACATGAATAAATAAACGGAATAACCTGATTTATCATCAAACATGAGGCAGAATGTTTCTTGCATCTTTGCAGCATCATTTCCATATTACATTAGTATAACATTTATTGGTTTGTTTTGAGCTTTTACTGGATGTTGCCATTATTTGCCATCCTTTGTGTTCTTAAATGTTTAGTATTTTTGACCCATTTAAATTATCTTGACAGGAGGAGATGATCACTGCTCATATTAAGTTTTTCCTTTTTTAAAGTAATAAGAGACGTCAAAAGAAGATGAGAGAAAAAATTGGGATTTTTTTTTTAAACCATGGCAGCAAAGCAGAAAACAGATTTAATTAAGAAACTTTTAACTTCTTCTTTTTCTTAATGACTTTCTAAAAAAGCAGTGCAAACAAGACTGAAAATATGATTTATTTCCATCAGTATGACTGGAATAAAAAAGGGATTTTGATTTAAAAAATAAATGACCAGAAACCAACATGAACACAAAATGTGCATTTATAACCTGATGAATGATTCTAAAACCTTTATGTTAATCATCTGATTTGTCACTGACCCAAAAACCATTTTAATGTTGATTTGAGGGAAAAAAAATGCCATAATTCAACCAAAGGAAAAAAAGAGGCAATCATAAAGATTCATTCCACCTAATAAATTAGAAGTGATGATGATATTATTCATTGAGGTGTGAATCTGGTTCTGTTTTACGCTGCAAAAAAAAAAAAAACAGGATTCATCAGAGTTTTAATATCCCCCGTGGAGGCTTAGATTGTGTGTTTGCTTGTTTTAACTCACTGATCTGTGACTTCTCGGCCTGTAGAACAAACAACATTCATCAGGCGTTCATCACGCTCTGACCTTTGTGATTATAGCCTGGAATAACTACGCTCATCTTCCAATAACCAAAGACATAACCACACTAGAATACTGAAAAACAACACAGGTTACTTAAAGAAAACCACTGTTTCTCCAGTATGTCCTGTGTAGTTTTCTCCGTTATTCTGGTAGATAAACTCTGCTAAAGTCGACAGTGGGCACCAAACGGCATAGATAGAAAATAAATGAATGAAAGAATGAATAAATGTTAAAACAACCTATATGTAGCCTTCAAATATTTATAGCTTGCTTTACAAAAGAGAAAATGCAATTAAAATATGTAATAAGGCATTATGTTCCTTATTAAATATAACGATATTATTATATAACTTGTGTGCAGTTCCTGTAGAAAGTGTGTGTTCCTGTAGAAAGTGTGTATTCCTGTAGAAAGTGTGTGTTCCTGTAGAAAGTGTGTGTTCCTGTAGAAAGTGTGTTCCTGTAGAAAGTGTGTGTTCCTGTATAAAGTGTGTGTTCCTGTAGAAGGTGTGTGTTCCTGTACAAAGTGTGTGTTCCAGTAGAAAGTGTGTGTTCCAGTAGAAAGTGTGTGTTCCTGTAGAAAGTGTGTGTTCCTGTAGAAGGTGTGTGTTCCTGTAGAAAGTGTGTGTTCCTGTAGAAAGTGTGTGTTTCTGTAGAAAGTGTGTGTTTCTGTAGAAAGTGTGTGTTTCTGTAGAAAGTGTGTGTTCCTGTATAAAGTAGATGTTGTGAGGAATAAAGTAGCAGCTGAACCAGAGCAGGAAACTTACTTTAAAACATGGGTCTGCTGCTTATGAGTTAAGAACACTACCCCCTACACCCCAACAGAACACCTACAGGACTCTAAGTTTTAATCATGATAATATAATGACGATCTTTATGACTCTCCATCCAAAGAAAGTCACTAAAAAGGTTACCCCCCATGGTTCCATTACGAACTATATCTGAAAGTTGAGGTTGATCCATCAAACTTTTAACCATTAGGTCCACAAAGTCCTTTCTACAAGTTTCTATCGTGTTTTTTTCTCTTTGCAGTGGTTGTAAAACTTCTCAGGACCTTGAATCTCATGCGTAGCCGTCACGTCCCTGCAGCAGGAAACACACCTTAATCCCAAATTAGCTTCAAAGTAAGGTTATTCAGTCATTAATCTCAGCAGATGTGCTTCATTCTCCACGTGTTCGTCTGTGTTTAACTGTGACCTTCAGTTCTCTGACGACAGAATGTGTCCCATGTAAAAAAGGATGGATTATCAGAAATCTGATTCATTAATGCGTCATTGTGCATTCGCTGCAATGTTTTATTCCTCCTTCATTTTTCTTTTCTTGTTTTCTTTTCTTGAAAGAACGGTTGCAATGAATAGTTTATGTGTGCCAAAACAGAAAGTTGTCCGTCATGATTAAGTTCTGAAAGTCAAACTTTTACAAACATTGAACAGAATGAAAGATCTGCTCTAAATAAGCAACTATAGGAAGTTATTAACCCTGATGGCAATGGTTATTTTAGCTGCAGTTTTCTAAAAAGATGTGATATAAAATTAATGTTTTTTACAGTTAGGGCTTTTATTTTGAAGGACATACAATTAATGAGGTCACATGACCCTTTTGCCTCCCTCATATTGACATGTGAGCATCATTTTCATGCAATAGACGGTTGAATCTAGTAAATTCTCCTTCAATTTTTACATTTTTTAGTATTTTTTGACCCATTTAAATTATCTTGACTTTTTCTGCCGCCTCTTATTAAAATGAAAATATGATGATCGCTGCTCATATTAAGTTTTTGCTATATTTTTAATAAATCTATTATTTTGGCTATTTAAAGTAATAAGAGACATCAAACTTTTGTAAAAATTAAGCAGAAAACAGATTTAATTAAGCAACTTTTCTGACATTTCTAACTTCTTCTTTTTCTTAATGACTTTCTATAAAAAGCAGAGCAGACAAGCAAGTTAAAAATGATTATTTCCATCAGTGTGACTGGAATCAAAGGGACATTTATCTAAAAAGTAAAAGGTGCAACTGGAGACAGAATAAACTCTCTAAAAAAATCTGTCTGCTGATGCAAATATGAACCAGTCACACTTTTTTAGGCACATATGAAAAAATCCATATATCCAATATCTACACATTCAAGTCCATTAAACATTTAAAAAGCTTTAGAATAAATAAATACCACCCCAGACATAAAATAAAACCTGCTCCCTCGGCTCTGCACAATGTTTCTGCTGCAGCTTTTTTCACCTTTTCGATGTGTGTGAAGATTCTCAGTCGTCCGTGTCGTGGGATTATCCCTTTACCTGCAGCCTCCTTCCATCCCTTCCAGGAGCTTTAACAACCTTCCACCGACCGGCAGATGGTGACTTTTTGATTTCGTCGCGTAAACGCGTAAAAAGTACGTTTTGGCCTTATTAGCATTTCACCAAACGGCGCGCTGAGCGGCTGACGGGAATGCCATCAGATCGCAGGCTCAATTAAAGCCGGCACGGCGTGAAAAGTCAGACGATCGGCAGAGTCGTCACGATTCGACCCGGAGGCGACATGATGCACCAAATGTCACGGCAGTCGACGTTTCAGGGGACATTTCACTAAAACACACACACACACACACACACACACACACACAATGTGAAGCTCATGGTGCAGCCACAGGAACAGTCATGAGGATTTATCCTTTAGGCTGAAACTGATAAATAAAAAAATATATGTAATTTTAGATGTTGTTATAAAACACATTCAAACCAATTTCATGAGTCAGAAATTTTTATAACGACGTAAGATTGAATATGATGAATATGTTGTCATGTGGTGAAATACTCAAAACTTGGTACAAATAAAAACATGCTATCAACTAGTTTTATACATCAAATATCTAAAAATTATTATTTTTTACGGTTATTTGACATTTAAATGTAAATATAAATCTTTTTAATGACAAGAAATATATATATATATGTGTGTGTATATATATGTGTGTGTATACTGTACTGGGCAGGCACAGTAACACATGAATTTTCAGGTTTAGGTTTTGAGGTTAAGCTGGAAACATCATCATCTTCATCTTCATCTTCATCAGGGCAGAGGTCACGCTCCGTATCCTAACTCCAGTTCATGTTTCCTAAACAACAGATATTTATGACTCACTCTCCTCCTGTGTGTCCTACATATGATGTGTAAAATACATCAGATGTAAAAATAACTTCTGTTTATTCTCTACATCAGATTCTTTGTTGCTGTGTAGATGAAAACAGCTGAAGGAAAGAATTCACCTGAAGTTATCATCAATCAGATCAATTTAAAACCGATCAAATGACATAAGCTTTATATGAACACACACACACACACACAAACACACACACACACACACACACGCACATTTGAAAAATGATTTCCCGCTTCAATCCTTCGTTGCATTAACCCCAGATAATGAGTTCAATTTTTTAGTTATTGAAAATTTTGCCAAAATTCTGAATAAAAGTTAATGATGTAAACATGAGCTAAAGGAACTGGTCTTTCAAAATAAAAGCCCCCTTTTCACACCTAACTGTAAAAAACAGATTTTACATCACAGCTTTAATGCGATAAAGTAGATGTTGCATTATGGCAACAAGATAAAATAGAGGGTTAAAGAATCCTACATAAAATAACTAATGCACAAATAAGCTGGTAAAACGCTTAAGAAATAAAAACACATTTAATTAGTGAGATAATTATCTGCCTGATACCATTAAACAATTTGAAGTTAAGGGAAATAAACGTTAAAAGACGAGTTCACACACAGCAAAATATAAACACACACACACACACACACACACACACACACACACCTTCTCCCTGTGCTCCATGTGTCCTACATACGACGTGTAAAACATAATCTGGATTAGTTCAGGCGTCAACTCTGACCGATGCGTAAACGCCGCGGGGAGAATCCACGCGTTACGTAACCATGTTCACACGCAGCGAGACAAAGACACGTCGTGTAATGATGTCGTTTTTCACCGAGATCATGAACGTGCTTTTTACTGACGCCTCCAACTGACAGGAAGCTGCTCCCTTCTTTTTAATTTAATGCAAACTGTTCTTTTTATCCTGTGTTGTTTTCGACTGATTGAATCCGAGTCAGTTACCACGTTACTGACCTAAATGAGAGCTTCAGCTTCTCTGGATCATGTTCTAATTACCACAGAAAAAACATTCAGTTGTCGTGGCAATTAATTGAGCCACGTCCAATCTGAAGCACATTTCCATAAAGAAATGACCTGAACATTTCTCGGCTTCACTACATGCTTTTCTGGAAGGAGTCTGTGGCTTTATTGAACAAAAGTCATTTAAACGTCTTTTCACACACACACACACACACACACACACACACACACACACACAGCAGTGATTGCCTTTGCTGCTGCTACTTTACAGACCACGAAAAGAACAAATAGCACAATACCAATGAGCAATCTCTTAATTTTTTGTGGTTTTAAAACGCCACAAAAAACTGTGCTGCTGAACCTCAAATTAAAAGTGGCTTTCATTTAATTTTCATTTTTATTATGAGCATCCGTTTCAAGAAGGAGAAATATCACAGTTTTTTGTTTTTGGAAAAACTACATTTTGAAGGGTTTGTGCTTTCTAACGGTGGATAATAACACACTGGTGTGTTTTAAAGTTGTTTCTAGTTTTAATAGAATGAACGAGTAGTGGATCAGAGCTGCCTCCACAACAGTAGAAATACAGGATGAGGCTCTGAGATGGGAAGAGAGATGTGTGTGTTGGACCATGTCGAAGCTCCCAGAGCAAACGTCAGAGAGAATTCAGAGGTGCTGTGTTTGATTTACCTGAAAAACATTTCATTAAACCTAAAACCCAGATACAGTGTCAGTAAATGTGTGGGAGACTATAGACTTTTATTACTTCTACAACCAACAAACCATCGAAAAGAGGATTGTGTTTTACTGTTGTGTTGTTTTATGTTTTTTAGACGTTTACGTCAGTATCAGCTTCACCTGCTTCTGTTATTTCTTTCATCACTAAATGATGACTGAGATGTCGTTGTGAACCAGAACCAGCAAATATTTTATCAATTTTAACATTAAACCATGCTTCAGATTCATCTTTTTTCTCCAGTTTTACTCCTTATCAACCAGGGTTTAGTATTGAGGTGACAGCCTCTAAATACAATAAGTTATGGAGTTCCACAAGGTTCTGTGCTTGAACCAATACTTTTCACTCTTTATATGCTCCCATTGGTAAAATTATTACTATTAATTTCCACCATTATGTGGATGAAACATTCAACTCTGCATCAGATTAATCTTTTTCTCCAGTTTTTACTCCTTATCAACCAGGGTTTAGTATTGAGGTGACAGCCTCTAAATACAATAATTTATGGAGTTCCACAAGGTTCTGTGCTTGAACCAATACTTTTCACTCTTTATATGCTCCCATTGGTAAAATTATTACTATTAATTTCCACCATTATGTGGATGAAACATTCAACTCTGCATCAGATTCATCTTTTTCTCCAGTTTTTACTACTCCAACCAGGGTTTAGTATTGAGGTGACAGCCTCTAAATTCCTTCATTTCCTAACACTTTGTTTCATCCATTCAGTCCACACTAGTAGCAGCTGCAGAATATTCTCCAAAGCTGCAGCTTAAATGGTGTTTACTGGTAAAATAAAAGCAGGACTGTAGTCCTTAAGGTTCAGTCTGGGTCAGTACTGACTTCTCCATCACATTGTGTTAATGCTCATAGCTGTGGTGCTGCCTTCCTCCATGCTCCTGGCTGTTGCTCTGTGTTTTATGACGTATTTGTTAGTGTGACGTGGTTTTCAGCTACATGTTAAGGTCTGTTCATTGGGAGTTTTATCTGGGTTTTTAACCTGGAAGGATCTAATGGAATCTGAGTTCTGCTATGAGAGAGCAGCATTCACAGCCAGAATGAACGATTATCAGGAGAAAAACAGAACGTTCAGGTCACGTTTAACCAGAATATGAAGGAGTTCATGATCAGTCTTTCATTAAATGTGTTCAGGCAGCTGTTGAGCGTGAAAACTGTGCAACGATCGACTCTAAATTCCAGCCACGATGCACCAAGTACACAGTGCACATTGTTCACTCGCTGCTAAATGTGAACACACTTATGTACTTAAAGCATTAAGTGTAAGCTTTAACGTGGTTTAGGACACACCACAAGTCATTATGGATAAATTACAAAAATCCACAGTGTCTGTAAATAGGGGAAAGAGGAAGTGCTTCTGGTTCATCCATGTCAGTGTATTTAATCATGCACACTTACTCTAACCACCTAGGAGTGGAACCTACACCTGTAATTAGGCTCTGTCAAAAACACAGACTGGATATAAATTCTATTTAGGGATCAACCTCATTTCTGAGGATTTACTCTCTTGTTCATCCAGAGATTTTCCTTCTATCCCTTTTATTTGCTTAGAGATCCTAATCTTGTTCCGTGACCGATGGCAAGACAAGAGAGCAGGTGATTAGGGACTGAATGCAACCCCCCCGAAACATCCCTCTACAGCCTTTTCTAATCAAGAAAACAAAAGGAATTCTTTCTCCTTTGCAGTCGGCCGTTGGCAGGAAGTCAGGATGCACATACCGTGACCACGCGTCCGTTTTCAGATAAGCTACTGGCTGTCTGCCTGAGCAGGAACAGCGGAGGTCGCACAATCGCGGCCTTGATTCGGTTCGGGGAGTCAGACGCTGTCCGGGAGGCCTGAGGTTTCTCAGCATCACGACCGGGAGAAACCCCTAATTCGTAATTGCCCCTGACGTCCCGTTCGTTGTCTCTGGCAGCGTTTTTAAAGATAAAGAGAGCACTCCTGTTTAACTCGGTTTGTTTGGTCTATTGTGCATAGGTCTACAGCCACGAGGTTATGTAAGTCAACAAATAAGATGCATCCTGTCTGTAATCATGTTTACGGCTGCGTGCTGCTTCAAATATCACGAATGACGAGGAAGAGGAGCCGATGATCCTGGTGAAGTTTATTTGTTTATTAGGTATGTGTCCACCAGACAAAAGGAACAAGAGCCTAATTAAAAAATAAAAGATCAGCATAACATCAAAGTTTAGGAGCAAAATAACGGGGATGTGCGTTATGCAGAACATCGTTGTTTTAACAACCTGAAAATGGTAAAGAGACACGCTGATAAAGCACAGTTTAAACTGAAGGAAATCAGCTACACAGCTGAGTTTAAGACATAAGACAGGTGGTACGAGTTGGAGGAAAGACTGGATCAGTGGATCACAGAGCAGAGACTGGATCAGTGGATCACAGAGCAGAGACTGAATCAGTGGATCACAGAGCAGACTGGATCTGTGGATCACAGAGCAAAGAGCGAGTAGAAGAAGCGTTCTGATGGTCACCATTAGACTAAAAGCAGTAAAGCAGCAGAAGAAATGAAAATTGAACATTTCCGTCTTGGTGCTTTCGTTTCGGTGCCATTTCTCCATCCAGACCAGGACTACGGTAGCGCAGCAACTTCCAGCGGATTATAACGCATCATTTAGAGGAAAGTGACTCTGATGGTGAAGAAAGTGAAGCTGGCATGTTTGATGGAGATTTAGCTGCTGTTGGAATCAGAAACAGAGGATGAGGACTTTGATGGTTTGATTGATGACATTACCCCGCTCTATTTTTAAATACACAAACTGTGTGCTTGTTTTATCCGTGTGTTTTACCATGATTAAAAAATGTTAGTGCTTTGTTATCAATACTTAAATAAAGCACAACCAAACTCAGTTTAGCTCCCGCTCTATTTGTGTATATATCTATTTGTGTCTATATATATATATAAATGTGTGTATATAAACCCTCCCCGATTAATTAAAATAAATAAATAAATAAATAAATAAATAAGTAAATAAATAAATAAAAGATCAGGGTAACATCAAAGCTCAGAACACACATCTTGCTCCCCCCACCCTCTAAAATCTGTACCAACCCTTTCCAACCATCTCACCAGTGGTTTCAGCCTGTTAAAACTTTATGCTCCACCATTACTGGATTACTGATTTATCCTTTCCAAGGGGGACAAGCAGCCCAGCGACCCCTTGGTGTAAAAAAAAAAAAAAAAAAAAAAAAAAAAAAAAAGTCCTCCAAGAAGGAGGTTATAGCAGCCTGAGAGAACACAAACCGTGACAAGTGGCTATTGGCGAAGTGGAGGGAGATGATGCCGTCAAGTGTCCACTCAGTAAAGACTTAGATCCACGGTCCAGTGTAGTTGTGTGATGCAAAAAAAAAAAATGTAAAGAATCTGCCTGAAGCTCATCAAAGATTTGGCAGAAATATTCTCTTTGGTAAAGAGAATTCCAGGATCCATGTAGGAATTAAAGACCTTGATCTTTGCTGCAGAACCAGGACACAAGTACTAGTATCTGACCAGAAACTCTTGGGTCATTGCATCAAACAAGGCTGGAATAATAAGAACACTTAAAAAAAAAAAACCTTCACCTGCTCCTAATAGGATTTATAGGCAGGAGAAATCATTCAATTAAGTTGACAGCATAAAATGTTTTCCCCTGTATTAACAACAATGTGATTTAACGCTGGTTATAAATAAAATAAGTTCACCTGTACCAAACCCAAAACGAGAATTAACTTCTAATACAAGTCTGAACAAACGATTGACAGCAAGTGATGACAAAAATAATATGTAATATATAAGTGTTAGCAAACACATATGTACAGTTTTGCCTGATGCTGAATTTTGATGTGACTCTTGTAAAATTAAATGGTAAAATTTGAGTTTTAAATGACGAAGACAACATCATTAAAACAAAATTGACCTTCTCATTCTGGAAACAAACGAGTAGCAGCCAAAATAATAGTAAAATTCTATGTGCAAAAATAATTGGAAAATGCAGCACAGTGATTTTATTATTTAGATTTAGAGTTTTTTTAAAGAACCACAATCCTGACCCTTTAGAACACAAGAATACAACGAATAATGTAGGTAACAACACAAACTGAATCTTTAATCAATATATATTAATATATCATAGTGTTATAGTGTTACCATATGGCAACAATTACTTATTGTTTTTAAAAAGCTTTGATATAAAATCTATATTTTTACAGTTTGGTTTGGATTTTATTTTGAAGAACGTACAATTTATGAGGTCACATGACCAGTCCCTTTAGCTCATGGACATTTAACATGTGAACATCATTGTCTCACAACCAAAGTTGAATTTTATATTAAATACTAGAAAATTTCTTTCTGTGAACAACAGTATGTGGACAATAAAACTCATGTGGTGTAACCATAGAAACTTAATTACTGCATAGTTTAACTCAATTAAAAACACATGTTATCAACTAGTTTCATATTCTAGGTGGATTATATATTTACAATTTATCATTCTTTTTCAATTACGACATCTGACATTTAGTCTCAAAAATATTTTAAAACCTTAATAGCATAAAAATATTATATATATATATATATATATATATATATATATATATATATATATATATATATATATATATGTGTATATGTATATGTATGTGTATATATATATATATGTATATATATATATATATATATGTGTATATGTATATGTATATGTATATGTATGTGTATATATGTATATCTATGTATATATATATATATATATGGACAAGCCCCTACATGGGATGTACCACCGGAACATAACTGAAGTGGCTGATCTCAAGAAATCCTACCAGTGGCTCGAAAGGGCTGGACTGAAGGACAGCACAGAGGCACTCATCCTGGCTGCACAGGAACAGGCCCTGAGCACCAGAGCAATAGAGGCCCAGATCTACCACACCAGACAGGACCCAAGGTGTAGGTTGTGCAAGGAGGCCCCTGAGACAATCCAGCACATAACTGCAGGATGTAAGATGCTGGCAGGTAAAGCATACATGGAACGCCATAACCAAGTGGCTGGAATAGTGTACAGGAACATCTGTGCAGAGTATGGGCTGGCAACCCCAAGGTCAAAGTGGGAAACACCTCCAAAGGTGGTGGAGAATGACCGAGCTAAGATCCTGTGGGACTTCCAGATCCAGACTGATAAAATGGTAATGGCAAACCAACCAGACATTGTGGTGGTGGATAAAGAGCAGAGGAAAGCCATGGTGGTGGATGTGGCAATACCAAGTGATGGCAACATCAGGAAAAAGGAGCACGAGAAATTGGAAAAAAAACAAGGGCTCAGAGAAGAGCTGGAGAAGGCTTGGGAGGTGAAGGCGACAGTGGTGCCCGTGGTGATCGGAGCACTCGGGGCAGTGACCCCCAAACTGGAGGAGTGGCTACAACAGATCCCTGGAAAAACATCAGACATCTCAGTTCAGAAAAGTGCAGTCCTTGGAACAGCAAGGATACTGTGGAGAACCCTCAAGCTCCCTGGCCTCTGGTAGAGGACCCGAGCTTGGAAAGGGGATGAGACCACCCGTGGAAGGGTGAGAAGGGATTTTTTTTTTTTTTATGTATGTATGTATGTATGTATGTATATATATGTATATGTATGTATGTGTATATATATATGTATATGTATGTATATATGTATATATGTATATGTGTATATATATATATATATATATATATATATATTAGGGATGCACCGATGTGAAAATTTCGGCCGATATCGATATCCGATATACATATCGGCAGTCACTGCCGATACCGATATTTGCCGATATCGATATATGTAGAGAAAAAAAGTTTTCTGTAGTGTCACAAATTTAGTACAGACCAGAAAAAACACTGTACATTTGAAAAGCACAACAGTGCTGTTTATTTAAAGGAAGGCTCACTGTAAAACTCTGTCATGTGGTTAGAGGAAGTACGGCGGAGCGGACCCGATGGAGCTCCGCGAAGGCGGCGATGTCGGCGGCCGCGGCGGAGGAGGTGGCGGCCGGTGATGAGAAGGCGGCAGGACGGCGTCCGACACCCCGGAGCAACGTTCCGCGCGTTTTTTTGTCTTTTCGGGCGATGCGATGTGACGGAGGAGCCCGCTAGGAGAAACCGCTACAGTTAGTTGGGTCACTGTCTGCGTGTCTCACGGCGACGCGCTAAGCTAGCTGGTCCTAGCGGGCTCCTCCGTCACATCGCATCGCCCGAAAAGACAAAAAAAATGCGCGGAGCGTTGCTCCGCCGCGGCCGCCGACGAGAAGGCGGCAGGACGGCGTCCGACTCCCCGGAGCAACGCTCCGCGCATTTTTTTTGTCTTTTCGGGCGATGCGATGTGACGGAGGAGCCCGCTAGGACCAGCTAGCTTAGCGCGTCGCCGAGAGACACGCAGACAGTGACCCAACTAACTGTAGGTTTAACTCTGCCAATTGTTGACATATCGGCCAGAATTTGTTGATATCGGACCGATACCGATAAGTTAAAAAACGTTCATATCGGCCGATATATATCGGTTGGCCGATATATCGTGCATCACTAATATATATATATATATATATATATATATATATATATATATGAGGTTACAAGGATAAACCTTCCTTTGTATAGTGGTGTCATAAGGCAATAATTACTTCATCTTCATTCTTTAAAAAAAACCCAGATGATTTCACAGTTGGTTGTAAAGGGGGCTTTTATTTTGAAGGACATACAATTTTTGAGGTCAGAACATCATTATCATATTATTTTTTCTAATATGCTAAAGATTTGTTGCCGCATTGTATCAATAATATCATTAATGTTAAAGTATGTAATGTAAAATTCCTAGTTCAACAACCTAATATATTCCCATTGACTTGATTCTTAGCATGAAACTATCGTGAAACTATTTAAAAAAAATTTTACTTTTTCTATGTAATATTCATGCAATAGAGGCTTAAATCTTAACGTCATCACTGTCCTTATAAAGCATATTGTCAACCTACCATTTACATTATCTTGACCCTTATTAGCATGAATAGATGATGGCTGCTCACACTGAGCAGGGGGTGATCGTCCTGGTGCAGAAACGTCATTCATTGCTGACAGGAGACGACGGCTGGAGACGTGAGAGTGGAATCAGCCACGAGGATAATGAGCCACATCTCAATGTGACTCCGTCATCTTCTGCCAGCAAAACAATCCGTCCGTCACCCCAACACGGCAGCTCAGTCTGCAGTTTATTCAACAAGCCAGGTTGGTCTTTGTGACCTTCATTACTGTCACTTAGTCCCACTAATTCTGCTAAGTGTTTCTGACGCTCAGCACGCCTCGCAATCTGCTCGCCACTTCCACTGGGCGTGAAAAAAACACACAATAAATGTAAGAGGCGTTGGAGGAAGAGTGAAATACGCCTGATTCACAGCTGAAGAAGAGACAGAGGAGGCTTCCTGGACCAATGAGATGTGGGTCAATGACAAATTATAGTCGCCAAGACCTTTGTGTTGGCGACTATAATCCATTTGTACCATTTATAATTTGACTATAAATGGTACAAATGGACTTTTAAATGACAAGAAACCAACATTAACACAAAAATTTTAAGAAAGTTAAACTATCTGGTTTTCAGTTTTTCTGGGTTGTGAATGACAAAACATTTCTTGATCTGTTGTCTTTAAGCCTCCTTCGAAGAAATAAATAGAAATAAAAAGAAATGGCCGACGTCTCCCTGAAATGTTGCCTTGTCTATGATGTAAAAAGTAAAAAAAAACGCGGATGAAGCTGAAGGAAAATGCTGCATTTCTCCTCCAGGATCAGAGCTCATCACCTGCAGCCAGAAAGTGACACGTCCACAATGGTTGTTTTCACCTTCGCTTTCCTCCAGAAGAATGAAGAAGAATGAACGCTCAGGTTCAGAATAACAGAGACGATTCGAAAGCCCTGAAACGGCACAGAAAACTTTCTGAATGTATGCAATTTGTGAGAGTGAAGCGAGACGAGCGTTTGTGGTTTTCAGCGAACACACAATGGGCCTCGGATTGAAGGTTGGAGACGGTGAATGGTGTGTTGGGATGGGGGGGGCAGAAACCACATAATGCATCAAACTATTCAGCAGCTCTGTCTTAAAGTTGAATTCTTGGAGACTTAAAGGTGACTTGAGGACTTCGGTTCGGTTTTTCAGATGATAAAAGTGATACGAACAATTACATTTTCATTAGAATCAATAGGATATTGAATATGAATATGATCTTCAGTGTAAACCAGCACTTCTCAAATATTTCTTTTCTCTTTGTCTCTTTATCTCCGTCTCTCTCCGCCTGTCTTCTCATCCCTGTTAAATATGTTTTCATGGTGTCACTTGGTGTCTACACTTCATACTCATACTCTGTGCTGTATGCTCCCTGTGAACACTCTGCTGCCCCCTAATGGAGTGGAGGGGAATTTCACTATATTCTTGGACAGTAAAATATGCTGATGATGCTGATGTAGAAATTCATACACAGAATTCTCTTCTTTCTTTTCTTTCCTCTCGGGGTAAAAAGGAGTTTATTTGTTGAGTATCTGAAATAGTTTATTGAGCCTCTGAAACAACCGCTTAATGTTAGATATCCTCTCCATTAAAGGCGATTTAATTCTGCCGTGTGTTTATTTAGTCCAAACTCTGCGTTTTCTCTCTTTTTTTAAAGTGTCTCGTGTGTTTGTACGGATCCCTTAACGGCACTGATGGGTTTCACATATTTGTTGTGTTGCGTGTTTGTTAATTAGCCACAAAGGAACTCGAATGATGGAGTTTTTAATTCATTTTTTTTTTTTATTTGTGCTGTAATACAGAATCTTCACTCCGGCGTCTCAGGGCTTTTTACTTGAATTTGCTGCAAGAATTCTGTTTGTTGAACTAACCATGTAGTTATGGAACAGAAGAAAACTGCCTTTAACCATCGACTGAATTAAATATCACTTACGTACTTTGACTTTGAAAAAAAAATATTACTTAGAAATTCTAAAATGTTTTTAGTGTTTTTGTTGGTTAAAATGTCCTAAATATTAGATATATAAAAAAAGAAAGAATTTTACATATTTTCTATTTCAGCATACTAAAAAAAAAAAAAGAATCAAATAAAAATAATAACAATAATAATTTGAATATTTTGATTATCCCAGATAGTGAGTTACATTTTTTATTTGGTGAAAATTTTCCAAAATTCAGAATAAAAATCAAGAGACAATGATGTTCACATGTTAAATGTCCACGAGCTAAAGGGACTGGTCATGTGACCTCATAGATTGGATGTCCTTCAAAATAAAAGCCCACTTTTCACACATAACTGTAAAAACAGATTTTATATCACAGCTTTTTAGCTGTGTTGAATAATAAAGTAATTGCTATGAAAATAGAGGGTTAAAATGTAAATGACTTCTAGTAAAACTACACAGAGACAAGATAAGGCAGAAGGTTGATTGATTGATTGATCGGCTTCTGTCCAGCTGGAGATTTAATTCCACACATTTGCTGCTGTGAACACGTTTCACTCGGTTATCTCCTGGAAACCTTAACAGGACTTTTCACACGGCATGAAAAGTGAATATGATGAGTTCCTGTAACACACAGAGGACGTTTATCAGTTTTAGCGACTAACTCGCTCTTTGCAGCCGTGCGTTTTCACGATATTAACGTGAACGTCAGGCCAAAAGTTAAATAAGATTGTGTCCACAGGAGGAAAGTGTGTTTTTTATCTTTTATCAGAGAGATATACAACATTATGTTCAGTGGCAGCATAAAATAAACAGGACTCACTGGTTTGTAGAATTCAATCCTCTATTTAATAGTGTTCAATAAGGAAACAATTAATTTATCTTCATTTTTCTAAAAAGCTGTGATGTAAAAACAATGTTTTTACAGTTAGGTGTTAAAAGGGGGCTTTTATTTTGAAGGACATACAGTGTATGAGGTCACATTGTCATTGTCTCATAAATAAAAAAATTAACTCAAGGAGTAAAAATAAATAAATAACTTATACAATTCCTAGATAAAATTATATATATATATATATGAATAGCTGTACACAGAGATTCTGTGAATTGTCAATGTGTGGATGTGAATGTTGGTCTCACACACCCCCTTGAGGTCAGTAAACACAACAAATATCTCACACATGAGAAAAAATGCAGTTTTTGAAGCATTCGTCAGGTTTTTAAAAATATTCATGTTGGTTTCTTGTCATTTAAAAGTCAATTTGTATATTTTTTTACACAAAATGTTAAATAGTGTAACAGAAAAAGTGATAAATTATAAATATTTAATCCACCTACAATAAAAAAAAAACTATTTGTATAGTTGCATGTGTTTTTAATGTTTTAAAAGCTTGTTATGGTTTAAGGAGTTAAACTAGGATCATTTTGACATTGACCCACATCCAGCCTGTAACCTGCTGCAGGTCACAGGGTGTTTTATGGGGGGGGGCACTTTCTGTCCTTTATCGTCTCACTGAATAAGCAAAAAAGATCCTGTGACCATTAGTCACTGTTTACACCTTTTATTTAATTGTGAATGAACAGTCCCTATTACCCTTCCCTCGCCTTTTTTTTTTTTTTTTATTACGTCGGGAAGGAGATTAAAAGCAGAAAACGATCGTCCTCATCTCGTACTCTTATGTTTTTATTCTCATCTCGGCCCTGCAGGATGAAGCAATCGCGGCCATGATCCATTTTGTCATAAATCGTGGAGATTTCCAACGTCTCCTGCGGGAAAGCGCGCCCCTCGTCACGCAGCAAAGGTCTGCTCGTACTGTGATAGAACTCTGACAGAATACTGATAGAAGGTAAAGGTCACAGGGAAGACGACTGTAAATGATCCATCATCTGAATGTGCTGCAGGTGGACTCGGCTCGTCATTCCTAATGAATGAAGGGGAGAGTTCACGACGTGGAAAGGACAGATAAAAAGAAGGAAGCGGGCTGTTTGGATAACAGCGATTAGTGGTAATAACAGCTTATAAAGCTCTGTCTTATTAGCTGATGAAGTTAGACACTGGAAATCGCTGCCCTTACTGTTAAAACACTGACACACATTCATCAGACACCGTGTCAACAGGTTTATTTCTGAATCCCTGAAGAACATTTGTGCAAAAACAAAGAAGTGCCTGATTATCAGCATTTTGTCAGCCTGAGCTCACTGTTAGATATGCACCAACATGGTGGTTCAGAAGCAGCTTTCAGAGTTTACTCTTACGTGTTAATTGGATTCGGTTTTATGAAGCTGCAGACAGATAGATGGTTCACTTCTTTGAAGAATTAATTTATGCATTGGAAACCCAGTGCTGCGACATTCCGTGTTGCAGGAATAATATAATATAGTAATGATATCGCTGGAAACAAATTATTTAATGTTGGAGTAATGGAAGCACGCTTGGCAGGGAAGAAAGTGCTGCCGTTATTTCTGCAGTGTTTGCTTTATCTTTTCATGCCAGTGAAAGTTGACACATTAAAACATTAAATTAACAAGCACAGAGACAAAATCAGGCTGTAAAACGCATTATGTTAGAGCCCACAGTGTTCATTCATCCTGGGTTTAACCTTAAGATTTGATATCCTTCATATCTCTGTGTGTGTGTGTGTGTGTGTGTGTGTGTGTGTGTGTGTTTGTGTGTATATATGTATATGTTTATATATATGTATATGTTTATATATATATGTATATGTATGTATGTATATGTATATATAATAATTCCCTTCTCACCCTTCCACGGGTGGTCTCATCCACTTTCCAAGCTCGGGTCCTCTACCAGAGACCAGGGAGCTTGAGGGTTCTGCGCAGTATCCTTGCTGTTCCAAGGACTGCGCTCTTCTGAACTGAGATGTCTGATGTTTTTCCAGGGATCTGTTGTAGCCACTCCTCCAGTTTGGGGGTCACTGCCCCGAGTGCTCCGATCACCACGGGCACCACTGTCGCCTTCACCTTCCAAGCCTTCTCCAGCTCTTCTCTGAGCCCTTGATACTTTTCCAGTTTCTCGTGCTCCTTTTTCCTGATGTTGCCATCACTTGGTATTGCCACATCCACCACCACGGCTTTCCTCTGCTCTTTATCCACCACCACAATGTCTGGTTGGTTTGCCATTACCATTTTATCAGTCTGGATCTGGAAGTCCCACAGGATCTTAGCTCGGTCATTCTCCACCACCTTTGGAGGTGTTTCCCACTTTGACCTTGGGGTTGCCAGCCCATACTCCGCACAGATGTTCCTGTACACTATTCCAGCCACTTGGTTATGGCGTTCCATGTATGCTTTACCTGCCAGCATCTTACATCCTGCAGTTATGTGCTGGATTGTCTCAGGGGCCTCCTTGCACAACCTACACCTTGGGTCCTGTCTGGTGTGGTAGATCTGGGCCTCTATTGCTCTGGTGCTCAGGGCCTGTTCCTGTGCAGCCAGGATGAGTGCCTCTGTGCTGTTCTTCAGTCCAGCCCTTTCGAGCCACTGGTAGGATTTCTTGAGATCAGCCACTTCAGTTAAGTTAAGTTAGGCTGAGATATATGTATATATATATATATATATATATATATATATATATATATATATATATATATATATATATATATATATATATATATATTGATATAAAATCTATATTTTTACAGTTTGGTTTGGCTTTTATTTTGAAGGACCTACTATTTATGAGGTCACATGACCAGTCCCTTTAGCTCATGGGCATTTGACATGTGAACATCATTGTCTACAACCAAAGGTTGAATTTATTCATGATTTTGGAAAATTTCTCTCTGTGAACAACAGTATGTGGAAAATGTTAAAACTGTCATGTGGTGTAACCATAAAAACTTAGTTACTACATAGTTTAACTATTAAAAAAAAAATGTTTTAAACACATGCTATCAACTAGTTTTATATTCCAGTAAAATTTATCCTTCTTTTTCAATTATGACATTTGACATTTTGTGTCAAAAATAACATAAAATAAATGATATAAATGGACTTTTAAATAACAATAAACCAACATGAACACTGAATGTACATTTTCACAGACCTGATGAATGATTCTTAAATCTGTATTTTAAAAACTTTTTGACTTTCTCATCTTGTCAAACGAGAGTTTCGTCTGATTTCTTTGTGTCGTTGGTCCTGAACAAAAGGACAAATGACTTTGCAAAGACGCCTGCAGCAGGTTTTTTTTGCAGCAGAGACTTTGACCACAGACTTTCATCTCTACACGTATGACTGTGATGAAGCTTCCTGCTTCTTCTGTCTCTCACACCACGTCTGCATCGCTGCTCTTCAACCACAGTCGACACCGTCTCGCTTCTCTTTCATCAAATCCCCTGAAAGCTCAGGTTGATCCTCATAAAGCTGGAACATGGCTGGAGGAGCAGGGACGGCCTTCTACCTGCTGCTGCTCTCTGTCACACAAGGTAATGCTGCTCCACGTGTGATGAGGATGTGATGACAATGGCTCAGTGACTGGCACCATGTGGTGTGATCGAAAAACTTGGTACCAGACAGGTTAAGTCTCTAAAAAGGGTTCAGGTGGATTGAATATGTAAAATTCTTTTTTAGTTTTCGGTTACATCATTCAACTTTTTGTGTCAGAAATGCATATAATACAAAATGTACATTTAGTGTTCATGTTGGTTTCTTGTCATTTGTCAAGTCCATTTGAACCGTTTTTTTCATGAAAATCGTAATTTTGTGTGATTTTCTTTATTTTTTTTTGGCATAAAATCTCAAATGGTGTCACCTGAAAAGAATAATAATTTAAAATATAAATAACACATAATCCACCTGGAATATAAAACTAGTAAATAATTTTTCTTTTTTCAAGAATTAACCTATTATATCTGATCTTTAGAGTCAAACCATGACAGTATTGAAATTGTCCTCACAACCTGCGATGTCCTCACAACGTACGTGTGATGTCCTCGCAACATTTGACGTCCTCACAACGTGTGACGTCCTCACAACGTACGTGTGATGTCCTCGCAACATGTGACGTCCTCACAACGTGTGACGTCCTCACAACGTACGTGTGATGTCCCCGCAACGTGTGACGTCCTCACAACGTACATGTGACGTCCTCACAACGTACGTGTGATGTCCTCGCAACATGTGACGTCCTCACAACGTACGTGTGACGTCCTCACAACTTACGTGTGACGTCCTCACAACTTACGTGTGACGTCCTCACAACTTACGTGTGACGTCCTCACAACGTGTGACGTCCTCACAACATGTGATGTCCTCACAACGTACGTGTGACGTCCTCACAACATACGTGTGACGTCCTCACAACGTACGTGTGACGTCTCACAATGTGTGACGTCCTCACAACGTACGTGTGACGTCCTCACAATGTGTGACGTCCTCACAACGTACTTGTGACGTCCTCACAACGTACGTGTGACGTCCTCACAACGTACGTGTGTCGTCACAACATACGTGTGACGTCCTCACAACGTACGTGTGACGTCCTCACAATGTACGTGTGACGTCCTCACAACGTACGTGTGACGTCCTCACAACGTACGTGTGACGTCCTCACAACGTGTGACGTCCTCACAACGTACGTGTGACGTCCTCACAACGTACGTGTGACGTCTCACAATGTGTGACGTCCTCACAACGTGTGACGTCCTCACAACGTGTGACGTCCTCACAACGTATGTGTGATGTCCTCACAACGTACGTGTGATGTCCTCGCAACATGTGACGTCCTCACAACGTGTGACGTCCTCACAACGTACGTGTGATGTCCTCGCAACATGTGACGTCCTCACAACGTGTG
>JAYKQN010000007.1:600000-710000 GCA_036785175.1 Eupleurogrammus muticus
ATGAGGTCACATGACCAGCCCCTTTGAGTTTTAGAAAATTTGTCTCACGATCTGCAGTAATAAACTCTTTTTTTCTTTTGTTTTTACATTGAATTAAATTTTGATGTTATAAGTGTAAGTGTTTTTCTAATATTCTAAAATATGAATTAATTGCACATTTCCTTGTTTCTCCTCAGGTCTGGTGACGGCGTCGCCGTGGTTTAACGTGACCGAAGACGACCTGCAGAGGTCAGCAGGTCGCAGCCTCTCCACCGAGCTCGCTGACACCACTGGAACCCTGACCACGAGTCCTGGTCCTGGTCCTGGTCCTGGTACTGGTCCTGGTCCTAGTACTGGTCCTGGTGCTGGTCCTGGTCCTAGTACTGTTCCTGGTCCTGGTCCTGGTTCTGGTCCTAGTACTGATCCTGGTTCTAGTACTGGTCCTAGTACTGGTCCTGGTCCTGGTACTGGTCCGACAGATGCTGATCCAGGACCCAGCAGCACCGCTGTCTCCCCCCACCCGACCAACGTTGGGGGGTCACAGGGGTCAAACACAGTGGGACGGACTGAGGAAAACCCTGAAGATCCTGGTGTCACCACAGCGCTGAGCACAGGAAGTACAGGCAGCACGGGGGGTAAAGGTAACGAGTCATTAGCCAATCACAGTGGACGGATTGATGCTGGGAAATATATCTGCTGAGTGATTAAAATTAATTATTCGATCAGTGATTAATTATTAATTTTTAATTTTTTAAATGTAGCATTTTTTGAGTCACACAATTTGATATTTTCACACGTAATTGTGATTTTTGTCAAATAAATGGAACAAATGGAGACATAAAGAAAAAATGTACATATGTAATATACAACACATTTGTAATGTACAACATAATTTATCACTGACCAGTATAACACTACAGTTTAGTTTGTAAATGGCTTTTCTAGCTGCAAATATCATATCTGCATAGATTAATGTATAAAGGCCCATTTCTCCAGTGTTCTAATGGTGAATTGTGTTCTATAATTACATTAGAAGTATAAATAATCATTATTTCTAACCTTGCCAATGTCCTAACTTTATTTTCTATTCATGTTCCATGTCTGAGTGACCCCAGTAGAACAGTGTATGTGCACCGTGTCTGGATTTACAACAAAAAAACGGAAATAAAACCTGTAAATAACGCTGGTGCAGCCTGGCTAATCCTCTACAGACAGGATAAGTTACCTGATAACCTGGTTCCCTATCTTCTCTCTGTTTGCTATAATAAAGACTTTAAATCCTCCAAATCAGGCGAATAAGCTGTTTGTCCACATTCTCTTCACCAGCAGCCGAACGGATTCAGCCTGAGGCTCAAACGGCTTCTAAAGGCAGAAAAATCATTAAAGTGAAAGTCGGCTTCTGAACTTTGCTGTGAGATGAGAAATTAAAAAACTCTTTAACATCAGGTCCTTCTACATGTACGTTCTGTCTTCATGTTGTTTTTTTGTCATTTAAAAGTCAAATTTATTGTTTTTTTCTACAAAAATCACCATTTAGTGTGAGGTTTTACACTAAATATTAAATGATGTCAACGTCACATTAATTATCCCATTATAAATATAGTTTGTGATTAATTTTGAATATTTAAATAGTGTAACTGAAAAAGAATAATGAAATTATTATATTTAATCCACCTAGTGTATAAAGGGCAGTGTCAAAAATGTCACATGGTGTGACATTAAAAACTTGGTACCAGAGGGTTTGACTCTTAAAAAGGTTCTAAAACATAAAAAAACACACGGTATCAACTACTTTTCTAGATTGGATTAATTCTATTCAAGATGGCTTAAATATTTAACATTTATCATCATTTTGTGGTCCCACTATTTGACATTTCATGTCAAAAATGGCACAAAATCATGATTTTTATGAAAACAAATGGACTTTAAATGACAATAAACCAACATGAACACTAAAGGTACATTTATAGACCTGATGGATGCTTCTTAAAGCTGTATTTTATCATTTTAATGACTTTTTCATCTTTTTTTTGTCCGTCTTCTGCCGCCGTTTCCTCTGATTCTGCTCCTCAGAAACACAAAGTCGTTCGTTCCCGCAGATCCTGGTGGTTCTGGTTCTGGTCTTGATCCTGGTTCTGGTTCTGGTGTGCGTGGCCGGCGTTCTCTACAGGAGACGACGCATGAAGCTGAGGTGAAGCCAGTTCCTGCCTGTATGTTTTACTACAGCGTCTGCGTCGTCTTACTCTCTCGCTCTGGTCTTTAGGATGGACGCCCCCCCTCCCTTCAAACCCCCCCCTCCTCCAGCTAAATACACACCAGCCAGACGTCAGGACGTTCACACGCCAACATTCCCCGTCGGCCGCTGTAACTCTGGGATGGAATTTAACCTGAACCACATCTAGTGGATAATAATACAAGGTCTGATCCATTTTGGCTTCAAGCTGAATCACAGACCCGATCACACACCTGATCACACACCTGATCACACACCTGATAACAGACCTGATCACACACCTGATAACAGACCTGATCACACACCTGATCACACACCCGATCACACACCTGATAACAGACCTGATCACACACCCGATCACAGACCTGTTCACACACCTGATCACACACCTGATCACAGACCTGATCACACACCCGATCACACACCAGATCACACACCAGATCACACACCCGATCACACACCTGATCACACACCCAATCACAGACCCGTTCACACACCTGATCACAGACCTGAATCACAGACCTGTTCACACACCTGATCACAGACCTGTTCACACACCTGATCACACACCTGATCACACACCTGATCACACACCCGATCACACACCCGATCACACACCCGATCACACACCCGATCACACACCCGATCACAGACCTGTTCACACACCTGATCACACACCTGATCACAGACCTGATCACACACCCGATCACACACCAGATCACACACCAGATCACACACCCGATCACACACCTGATCACACACCTGATCACAGACCCGATCACATATACATATATATATATATATATATATATATGTGTGTGTGTGTGTATACATGTATATGTGAAATATTCTACTGTTTGAAAATAAAAGTTCATTTAAATTGTCTCACATTTGTTTCTCTACTCTTGTATTGCAGCTGCTTTCTGAGAATAAGTAGATATTCTTATACTATAAGAAACATTATCAAACTGACATGTGGTGTAATCTTTAAAACGGGACAGTTTCACTATTAAAAAGGTTCAGATTTGAGCTTTTTTTATTGGGTAAAATGTATTGGTTGTGAGACAAAGCTGCTCACATGGTAAATGTTGTATGTTCTTCAAAATAAAAGCCTCCTTTTCACAACTACCCGTAAAAACAACAGATTTTATAGCACAACTTTTAAGATAAATGGAGATAAACTTACTTAATAAACAAATTTTCTATAATTTTGAAAAAAAGCTATGTTCAGTTGAAAGAAGCTTGGGAAAGTCAAAACTGACATGTGTTGTAATCCTAAAAATTCAGAACCAGATAGTTTAATTCTATTAAAAAGGTTCAGATTTAAGCTTTTTTTTATTAAGTGAACTTTTTTGGTTGTGAGAGAATGATGCTCACATGGTAAATGTTGTATGTCCTTCAAAATAAAAGCTTCCTTTTCACAACTAACTGTAAAAACAACAGATTTTATATCACAATGTTTTAGAAAAAAAAAGATAAACTCATTCTTGATAAACTCATTTTCCAAAATTCTGAAAAAATAGAATGTTCAGTTGTGAGATGAAAAAATTAAACAGATAGTTTAACACTCCTAAAACAATTTAACAAATGCTGTCAACTAGTCTTATATTCTAGGTGAATCAAATAGTACATGTTATTATATCACTTCTCTTTTCACATTTAGTGTTTTTGTGTTAAAAAGCACCAAACCATGGTTGTTATAGTAATAACAGGAGAAGCCAGCCGCTCTCTACCTGTCTACCTGTAATTCTGCCTTTTATCTTTACAACGTGTGACTCACGACTTCCTGTGATGCAGATGTGAAATGGCACAGCTGTTCAGTTCAGACACCAGTGACCGTTTTTGGGCAACATACTATAGTATGACATATTTTGAGCGACATTCTATAGTATGACCTATTTTGAGTGACATAGTATAGTATGACCTTTTTTGAGCGACATACTATAGTATGACCTTTTTTGAGCGACATACTATAGTATGACCTATTTTGAGTGACATACTATAGTATGACCTATTTTGAGCGACATACTATAGTATGACCTTTTTTGAGCGACATACTATAGTATGACCTTTTTTGAGCGACATACTATAGTATGACCTATTTTGAGCGACATAGTATAGTATGACCTATTTTGAGCGACATAGTATAGTATGACCTTTTTTTAGCGACATACTATAGTATGACCTATTTTGAGCGACATACTATAGTATGACCTATTTTGAGCGACATACTATAGTATGACCTTTTTTGAGCGACATAGTATAGTATGACCTATTTTGAGCGACATACTATAGTATGACCTATTTTGAGCGACATACTTTAGTATGACCTTTTTTGAGCGACATACTATAGTATGACCTTTTTTGAGCGACATACTATAGTATGACCTTTTTTGAGCGACATACTATAGTATGACCTATTTTGAGCGACATAGTATAGTATGACCTATTTTGAGCGACATACTATAGTATGACCTATTTTGAGGTACATACTATAGTATGACCTATTTTGAGCGACATACTATAGTATGACCTATTTTGAGGTACATACTATAGTATGACCTATTTTGAGCGACATACTATAGTATGAACTATTTTGAGCGACATACTATAGTATGACCTTTTTTGAGCGACATACTATAGTATGACCTATTTTGAGCGACATACTATAGTATGACCTTTTTTGAGCGACATACTATAGTATGACCTATTTTGAGCGACATAGTATAGTATGACCTATTTTGAGCGACATACTATAGTATGACCTTTTTTGAGCGACATACTATATTATGACCTATTTTGAGCGACATACTATAGTATGACCTATTTTGAGCGACATAGTATAGTATGACCTATTTTGAGCGACATACTATAGTATGACCTATTTTGAGCGACATAGTATAGTATGACCTATTTTGAGCGACATAGTGTAAAGTGTAAATTGTTCAATTAAAAGCATTTTATCCCGATTTGGCAAAAGAAAAAAAAAAAAAAAAAAAAAAAACACTGACAAAAAGTTAAATGGCCTAAGTAAAATGACCATTCTTGGCATAAATAGTATGATGTTTTAAATTCAGGATTGAAGTGTTTTTACCAGAAGTTGCAGCATTTACCATTTTGTCCACCAGGGAGCAGCATTTCACTATGAAGAGATCAGCTGGGTGAGCGATAAAACTCAGTGTTGTTAAACGATTCAATATCCTGAAGGATGAAGATGTCACCAATCAAACATCAGATAAAAAAAGACAGGAAAAAAAATTCAGGTTATTTTTTCCTTTTTACTTAACATAATTAAAACAGTGCTTTTACATCACACGCAGCCGCTGCTTGATAAATCTCAAGGGTCAAGCTGCGGCAGCCGTCATTATGATCACTAATAACCAAGAAAACAACAGCGAGAGTATCAGTCTGCTGAGATTTTAGATTTTTTTCATGTGGAAAGTCAAATCTACAATAAAATTGTCGACTAACAAATATGGAGTGTGATGCTCTAGAAATCGGACTCGCTCATATTTTAACATTATTTGATCACACAGAAAATGTTTTTTGCTTTTTCTTGACGTATTTTGAGTGACATAGTATAGTATGACCTTTTTAGAGCGACATACTATAGTATGACTTTTTTTGATCGACATACTATAGTATGACCTATTTTGAGTGACATACTATAGTATGACCTATTTTGAGCGACATAGTATAGTATGACCTATTTTGAGTGACATACTATAGTATGACCTATTTTGAGCGACATACTATAGTATGACCTTTTTTGAGCGACATACTATAGTATGACCTTTTTTGAGCGACATACTATAGTATGACCTATTTTGAGCGACATACTATAGTATGACCTATTTTGAGCGACATACTATAGTATGACCTATTTTGAGCGACATACTATAGTATGACCTTTTTTGAGCGACATACTATAGTATGACCTTTTTTGAGCGACATACTATAGTATGACCTATTTTGAGCGACATACTATAGTATGACCTATTTTGAGCGACATAGTATAGTATGACCTATTTTGAGCGACATAGTATAGTATGACCTTTTTTGAGCGACATACTATAGTATGACCTATTTTGAGCGACATACTATAGTATGACCTTTTTTGAGCGACATACTATAGTATGACCTTTTTTGAGCGACATACTATAGTATGACCTATTTTGAGCGACATACTATAGTATGACCTATTTTGAGCGACATACTATAGTATGACCTTTTTTGAGCGACATACTATAGGATGACCTATTTTGAGCGACATAGTATAGTATGACCTATTTTGAGTGACATAGTATAGTATGACCTTTTTTGAGCGACATACTATATTATGACCTATTTTGAGCGACATACTATAGTATGACCTATTTTGAGTGACATACTATAGTATGACCTATTTTGAGCGACATACTATAGTATGACCTTTTTTGAGCGACATACTATAGTATGACCTATTTTGAGCGACATAGTATAGTATGACCTTTTTTGAGCGACATACTATAGTATGACCTATTTTGAGCGACATAGTATAGTATGACCTTTTTTGAGCGACATACTATATTATGACCTATTTTGAGCGACATACTATAGTATGACCTATTTTGAGCGACATACTATAGTATGACCTATTTTGAGCGACATACTATAGTATGACCTATTTTGAGCGACATACTATAGTATGACCTATTTTGAGCGACATAGTATAGTATGACCTATTTTGAGCGACATAGTGTAAAGTGTAAATTGTTCAATTAAAAGCATTTTATCCCGATTTGGCAAAAGAAAAAAAAAAAAAAAAAAAAAAAACACTGACAAAAAGTTAAATGGCCTAAGTAAAATGACCATTCTTGGCATAAATAGTATGATGTTTTAAATTCAGGATTGAAGTGTTTTTACCAGAAGTTGCAGCATTTACCATTTTGTCCACCAGGGAGCAGCATTTCACTATGAAGAGATCAGCTGGGTGAGCGATAAAACTCAGTGTTGTTAAACAATTCAATATCCTGAAGGATGAAGATGTCACCAATCAAACATCAGATAAAAAAAGACAGGAAAAAAAATTCAGGTTATTTTTTCCTTTTTACTTAACATAATTAAAACAGTGCTTTTACATCACACGCAGCCACTGATTGATAAATCTCAAGGGTCAAGCTGCGGCAGCCGTCATTATGATCACTAATAACCAAGAAAACAACAGCGAGAGTATCAGTCTGCTGAGATTTTAGATTTTTTTCATGTGGAAAGTCAAATCTACAATAAAATTGTCGACTAACAAATATGGAGTGTGATGCTCTAGAAATCGGACTCGCTCATATTTTAACATTATTTGATCACACAGAAAATGTTTTTTGCTTTTTCTTGACGTATTTTGAGTGACATAGTATAGTATGACCTTTTTAGAGCGACATACTATAGTATGACTTTTTTTGATCGACATACTATAGTATGACCTATTTTGAGTGACATACTATAGTATGACCTATTTTGAGCGACATAGTATAGTATGACCTATTTTGAGCGACATAGTATAGTATGACCTTTTTTGAGCGACATACTATAGTATGACCTTTTTTGATCGATATACTATAGTATGACCTTTTTTGAGTGACATACTATAGTATGACCTATTTTGAGCGACATAGTATAGTATGACCTATTTTGAGTGACATAGTATAGTATGACCTATTTTGAGTGACATAGTATAGTATGACCTTTTTTGATCGATATACTATAGTATGACCTATTTTGAGTGACATAGTATAGTATGACGTATTTTGAGCGACATACTATAGTATGACCTTTTTTGATCGACATATTATAGTATGACCTATTTTGAGCGACATAGTATAGTATGACCTATTTTGAGCGACATACTATAGTATGACATATTTTGAGCGACATATTATAGTATGACATATTTTGAGCGACATAGTATAGTAAGACCTTTTTAGAGCACCATACTATAGTATGACCATTTTTGAGCGACATACTATAGTATGACCTTTTTTGAGCCACATAGTATAGTATGACGTATTTTGAGCAACATACTATATTATGACCTATTTTGAGCGACATACTATAGTATGACCTATTTTGAGCAAAATACTATAGTATGACTTTTTTTGAGCGACATAGTATAGTATGACGTATTTTGAGCGACATACTATATTATGACCTATTTTGAGCGACATACTATAGTATGACCTATTTTGAGCAAAATACTATAGTATGACTTTTTTTGAGCGACATACTATAGTATGACCTTTTTAGAGCGACATACTATAGTATGAACTTTTTTGAGCGACATACTATAGTATGAACTTTTTTGAGCGACATACTATAGTATGACTTTTTTTGAGCGACATACTATAGTATGACCATTTTTAAAGCCACATACTATAGTATGACCATTTTTGGGCAACAAACTATAGTATGACCATTTTTGGGCAATATACTATAGTATGACCTATTTTGAGCGACATAGTATAGTATGACCTTTTTTGAGCAACATATTATAGTATGACTTTTTTTGAGCGACATACTATAGTATGACCTTTTTAGAGCGCCATACTATAGTATGACTTTTTTTGATCGACATAGTATAGTATGACGTATTTTGAGCGACATACTATATTATGACCTATTTTGAGCGACATACTATAGTATGACCTATTTTGAGCAAAATACTATAGTATGACTTTTTTTGAGCGACATACTATAGTATGACCTTTTTAGAGCGACATACTATAGTATGACCTTTTTTGAGCGACATACTAAAGTATGAACTTTTTTGAGCGACATACTATAGTATGACTTTTTTTGAGCGACATACTATAGTATGACCATTTTTAAAGCCACATACTATAGTATGACCATTTTTGGGCAACAAACTATAGTATGACCATTTTTGGGCAATATACTATAGTATGACCTATTTTGAGCGACATAGTATAGTATGACCTTTTTTGAGCGACATACTATAGTATGACTTTTTTTGAGCGACATACTATAGTATGACCTTTTTAGAGCGCCATACTATAGTATGACTTTTTTTGATCGACATACTATAGTATGACCTATTTTGAGCGACATAGTATAGTATGACCTATTTTGAGTGACAAAGTATAGTATGACCATTTTTGGGAAACATACTATAGTATGACCTATTTTGAGTGACATACTATAGTATGACCTATTTTGAGTGACATAGTATAGTATGACGTATTTTGAGCCACATAGTATAGTATGACCTTTTTAGAGCGACATACTATAGTATGACCTTTTTAGAGCGACATACTATAGTATGACCTTTTTTGAGCCACATAGTATAGTATGACCTATTTTGAGCGACATAGTATAGTATGACCATTTTTGGGCAACATACTATAGTATGACCTATTTTGAGCGACATACTATAGTATGACATATTTTGAGCGACATATTATAGTATGACCTATTTTGAGCGACATAGTATAGTATGACCTTTTTTGATCGACATAGTATAGTATGACCATTTTTGGGCAACATACTATAGTATGACCTATTTTGAGCGACATTCTATAGTATGACATATTTTGAGCGACATAGTATAGTAAGACCTTTTTAGAGCGCCATACTATAGTATGACCATTTTTGAGGGACATACTATAGTATGACGTATTTTGAGCGACATAGTATAGTATGACGTATTTTGAGCGACATACTATATTATGACCTATTTTGAGCATAATACTATAGTATGACTTTTTTTGAGCGACATACTATAGTATGACCTTTTTTGATCGACATACTATAGTATGACCTATTTTGAGCGACATAGTATAGTATGACCTATTTTGAGTGACAAAGTATAGTATGACCATTTTTGGGAAACATACTATAGTATGACCTATTTTGAGTGACATACTATAGTATGACGTATTTTGAGCGAGATAGTATAGTATGACGTATTTTGAGCCACATAGTATAGTATGACCTTTTTAGAGCGACATACTATAGTATGACTTTTTTTGAGCGACATACTATAGTATGACTTTTTTTGAGCAACATACTATAGTATGACCTTTTTAGAGCGACATACTATAGTATGACCTTTTTTGAGCCACATAGTATAGTATGACCTTTTTAGAGCGACATACTATAGTATGACCTATTTTGAGCGACATAGTATAGTATGACCATTTTTGGGCAACATACTATAGTATGACCTTTTTTTAACGACATAGTATAGTATGACCATTTTTGGGCAACATACTATAGTATGACCTATTTTGAGCGACATAGTATAATATGACCTTTTTTGAGCGACATACTATAGTATGACTTTTTTTGAGCGACATACTATAGTATGACCTATTTTGAGCGACATAGTATAGTATGACCATTTTTGGGCAACATACTATAGTATGACCTATTTTGAGCGACATACTATAGTATGACATATTTTGAGCGACATATTATAGTATGACCTATTTTGAGCGACATAGTATAGTATGACCTTTTTTGATCGACATAGTATAGTATGACCATTTTTGGGCAACATACTATAGTATGACCTATTTTGAGCGACATTCTATAGTATGACATATTTTGAGCGACATAGTATAGTAAGACCTTTTTAGAGCGCCATACTATAGTATGACCATTTTTGAGGGACATACTATAGTATGACGTATTTTGAGCGACATAGTATAGTATGACGTATTTTGAGCGACATACTATATTATGACCTATTTTGAGCATAATACTATAGTATGACTTTTTTTGAGCGACATACTATAGTATGACCTTTTTTGAGCGACATACTATAGTATGACTTTTTTTGAGCGACATACTATAGTATGACTTTTTTTGATCGACATACTATAGTATGACCTATTTTGAGCGACATAGTATAGTATGACCTATTTTGAGTGACAAAGTATAGTATGACCATTTTTGGGAAACATACTATAGTATGACCTATTTTGAGTGACATACTATAGTATGACGTATTTTGAGCGAGATAGTATAGTATGACGTATTTTGAGCCACATAGTATAGTATGACCTTTTTAGAGCGACATACTATAGTATGACTTTTTTTGAGCGACATACTATAGTATGACTTTTTTTGAGCAACATACTATAGTATGACCTTTTTAGAGCGACATACTATAGTATGACCTTTTTTGAGCCACATAGTATAGTATGACCTTTTTAGAGCGACATACTATAGTATGACTTTTTTTGAGCGACATACTATAGTATGACTTTTTTTGAGCAACATACTATAGTATGACCTTTTTAGAGCGACATACTATAGTATGACCTATTTTGAGCGACATAGTATAGTATGACCATTTTTGGGCAACATACTATAGTATGACCTTTTTTTAACGACATAGTATAGTATGACCATTTTTGGGCAACATACTATAGTATGACCTATTTTGAGCGACATAGTATAATATGACCTTTTTTGAGCGACATACTATAGTATGACCTTTTTTGGGCAACATACTATAGTATGACCTATTCTGAGCGACATAGTATAGTATGACCTATTTTGAGCGACATACTGTAGTATGACTTTTTTTTGAGCGACATACTATAGTATGACGTATTTTGAGCGACATAGTATAGTATGACCTTTTTTGAGCGACATAGTATAGTATGACGTATTTTGAGCGACATACTATAGTATGACTTTTTTTGAGCGACATACTATAGTATGACGTATTTTGAGCGACATACTATAGTATGACCTTTTTTGAGCGACATAGTATAGTATGACGTATTTTGAGCGACATACTATAGTATGACGTATTTTGAGCGACATAGTATAGTATGACCTTTTTTGAGCGACATACTATAGTATGACCTATTTTGAGCGACATACTATAGTATGACCATTTTTGGGCAACATACTATAGTATGACCTATTTTGAGCGACATACTATAGTATGACGTATTTTGAGCGACATAGTATAGTATGACGTATTTTGAGCGACATACTATAGTATGACGTATTTTGAGCGACATAGTATAGTATGACGTATTTTGAGCGACATACTATAGTATGACGTATTTTGAGCGACATAGTATAGTATGACTTTTTTTGAGCAGCATACTATATTATGACCTATTTTGAGCGACATACTATAGTATGACCATTTTTGGGCAACATACTATAGTATGACCTATTTTGAGCGACATAGTATAGTATGACGTATTTTGAGCGAGATAGTATAGTATGACGTATTTTGAGCCACATAGTATAGTGAGACCTTTTTAGAGCGACATACTATAGTATGACCTTTTTTGAGCCACATACTATAGTATGACCTATTTTGAGCGACATACTATATTATGACCTATTTTGAGCGACATACTATAGTATGACCTATTTTGAGCGAGATAGTATAGTATGACGTATTTTGAGCAACATACTATAGTATGACCTTTTTTGAACAACATACTATAGTATGACCTTTTTTGAGCGACATACTATAGTATGACCATTTTTGGGCAACATACTATAGTATGACCTATTTTGAGCGACATACTATAGTATGACCTTTTTTGAGCCACATACTATAGTATGACCTTTTTTGAGCGACATACTATAGTATGACCTTTTTCCCCAAAAAAAAACATTTTTTGCATTATGTTGTAGTCATTATGCCTCAGTTACCAGTGTTTGTGTTTAAACAATCAAGTAAAAAGTGTAAATTGTTCAATTAAAAGCATTTTATCCCATATTGGCAAAAAAAAAAAAAACACTGACAAAAAGTTAAATGGCCTAAGTAAAATGACCATTCTTGGCATAAATAGTATGATGTTTTAAATTCAGGATTGAAGTGTTTTTACCAGAAGTTGCAGCATTTACCATTTTGTCCACCAGGGAGCAGCATTTCACTATGAAGAGATCAGCTGGGTGAGCAATAAAACTCAGTGTTGTTAAACAAATCAATATCCTGAAGCATGAAGATGTCACCAATCAAACATCAGATAAAAAAGACAGGAGAAAAGTTCAGGTTATTTTTTCCTTTTTACTTAACATAATTAAAACAGTGCTTTTACATCACACGCAGCCGCTGATTGATAAATCTCAAGGGTCAAGCTGCGGCAGCCGTCATTATGATCACTAATAACCAAGAAAACAACAGTGAGAGTATCAGTCTGCTGAGATTTTAGATTTTTTTCATGTGGAAAGTCAAATCTACAATAAAATTATCGACTAACAAGTATGGAGTGTGATGCTCTTGAAATTTGACTCGCTCATATTTTAACATTATTTGATCACACAGAAAATCGTTTTTGCTTTTTCTTGACGTATTTTGAGTGACCTATTTTGATCGACATACTATTGTATGACCTATTTTGAGCGACATACTATAGTATGACCTTTTTTGGGCAACATACTATATTATGACCTATTTTGAGCGACATAGTATAGTAAGACCTTTTTAGAGCGCCATACTATAGTATGACCTATTTTGAGCGACATACTATATTATGACCTATTTTGAGCGACATACTATAGTATGTTCTTTTTCCCCAAACAAAAACATTTTTTGCATTATGTTGTAGTCATTATGCCTCAGTTACCAATGTTTGTGTGTAAACATCCATCCATCCATCCATTTTCTATCCCGCTTATTCCCTTTCGGGGTCGCAGGGGTCTGCTGGAGCCTATCCCAGCGCATTTATGGCGAGAGGCAGGGGGATACACCCCAGATGGTCGCCAGCCAATCGTGGGGCACACACACCATTCACACCTATGGGCAATTTAGATTTGCCAATTAACCTGAGCATGTTTTGTATTGTGGGAGGAAGCCGGAGTACCCGGTGAAAACCCATGCAGACACGGGGAGAACATGCAAACTCCACACAGAAAGGTCCCAGACCCAGGCCCCAAGGCGGTCTTGAACCTGCGACCTTCTTGCTGTGAGGCAACAGTGCTACCCACTGCTCCACCGTGTCGCCCTGTGTGTAAACAATCAAGTAAAAAGTGTAAATTGTTCAATTAAAAGCATTTTATCCCGATTTGGCAAAAGAAAAAAAAAAAAAAAAAAAAAAAACACTGACAAAAAGTTAAATGGCCTAAGTAAAATGACCATTCTTGGCATAAATAGTATGATGTTTTAAATTCAGGATTGAAGTGTTTTTACCAGAAGTTGCAGCATTTACCATTTTGTCCACCAGGGAGCAGCATTTCACTATGTAGAGATCAGCTAGGTGAGCAATAAAACTCAGTGTTGTTAAACAAATCAATATCCTGAAGGATGAAGATGTCACCAATCAAACATCAGATAAAAAAAGACAGGAAAAAAAATTCAGGTTATTTTTTCCTTTTTACTTAACATAATTAAAACAGTGCTTTTACATCACACGCAGCCACTGATTGATAAATCTCAAGGGTCAAGCTGCGGCAGCCGTCATTATGATCACTAATAACCAAGAAAACAACAGCGAGAGTATCAGTCTGCTGAGATTTTAGATTTTTTTCATGTGGAAAGTCAAATCTACAATAAAATTGTCGACTAACAAATATGGAGTGTGATGCTCTAGAAATTTGACTCGCTCATATTTTAACATTATTTGATCACACAGAAAATGTTTTTTGGCTTTTTCTTGACGTATTTCGAGTGACATATTATAGTATGACCTATTTTGAGCGACATAGTATAGTTTGACCTTTTTTGAGCGACATAGTATAGTATAACCTATTTTGAGCGACATAGTATAGTATGACCTATTTTGAGCGACATACTATAGTATGACCTTTTTTGATCGACATAGTATAGTATGACCTATTTTGAGCGACATAGTATAGTATGACCTATTTTGATCGATATACTATAGTATGACCTATTTTGAGCGACATAGTATAGTATGACCTATTTTGATCGATATACTATAGTATGACCTATTTTGAGTGACATACTATAGTATGACCTATTTTGAGCGACATACTATAGTATGACCTTTTTTGAGCGACATAGTATAGTATGACCTATTTTGAGCGACATACTATAGTATGACCTTTTTTGAGCGACATACTATAGTATGACCTATTTTGAGCAACATACTATAGTATGTTCTTTTTCCCCAAACAAAAACATTTTTTGCATTATCTTGTAGTCATTATGCCTCAGTTACCAGTGTTTGTGTTTAAACAATCAAGTAAAAAGTGTAAATTGTTCAATTAAAAGCATTTTATCCCGATTTGGCAAAAGAAAAAAAAAAAACACTGACAAAAAGTTAAATGGCCTAAGTAAAATGACCATTCTTGGCATAAATAGTATGATGTTTTAAATTCAGGATTGAAGTGTTTTTACCAGAAGTTGCAGCATTTACCATTTTGTCCACCAGGGAGCAGCATTTCACTATGAAGAGATCAGCTGGGTGAGCGATAAAACTCAGTGTTGTTAAACAAATCAATATCCTGAAGGATGAAGATGTCACCAATCAAACATCAGATAAAAAAAGACAGGAGAAAAGTTCAGGTTATTTTTTCCTTTTTACTTAACATAATTAAAACAGTGCTTTTACATCACACGCAGCCGCTGATTGATAAATCTCAAGGGTCAAGCTGCGGCAGCCGTCATTATGATCACTAATAACCAAGAAAACAACAGTGAGAGTATCAGTCTGCTGAGATTTTAGATTTTTTTCATGTGGAAAGTCAAATCTACAATAAAGTGTGATGCTCTGGAAATTTGACTCGCTCATATTTTAACATTATTTGATCACACAGAAAATGTTTTTTGCTTTTCTGACTAAATGAATTTCAGACACAAATTTTTTAGAGATACAGCTTTCAAATTATTTTTAACATTTCTCCTTTGCTAACTTCTAAAAAATTAACACATTTTTTTTAAGGATGTTATCGGTTACTTTGGTTATACTATGCAGCTGCAAAGAAAACAGAAAATGCCATGTCAAGGAATGGCAGGAAGTTTTCCAAATATTGTCTTATTTATTTTTCCAAAATCAGAAGCCGTCAAACTGGAGCTCCCATGCAGACTGAGGCAGCAAATTATAACTTTAAGGGAATGTGATTTGAAGTACTGACGGGAAAAAAAAATAATTTCAATGATTGATCGGCTAAATTCTCCGCTGGCACCATTATTTCTCCACATTCAAGCACCTCTACATGTCGATGAAAATAAAAACGGACAGATTTAAGCTCTTTTCTTTTTTTCCCCTGACTTTGTGTGATTTTCTAAAACTTCTACAACTCAGGAAATAACTTTCCGGACAAAAATCAACGGGGATGAAAACATAATTCTGCTCCAAAATTCATCATTTGCTACTAAAAATAAAGAAAAATCCCGACCAAAAGGCCATTATTCATCAAGCGAGTCACCTGCTTTCACTAAAAACAACGTAAAATAAAATAAATTGTGTCACTTTGCTCAATGTGAAGAGAAGTTTGGGTCTCCTACTTCAGATACTTGTCTTTTAGAATGCTTCTGACTTAAAAATGAACTTAGATGAACGTCAAATAAAAGAAAAAAATAAAGGTTTGTGACGGCTCGATATGATGATTCTGGAAGTTTCTCCTGGAGTCAGCTGGAAGGGTAAAGGTCAGCGGGACAGAAGGGGGAGGTCACTGGAGTTCATGATGAGGCTGGAGTCCAGGTTGAGGCTCTCTGTGGAGACAAGACAGACTATCACCACAAAATAATAAAAAGAAGTTTAACGGTTAGTGGATTAAAAATTGTGAAAACTTGAAGCATCTGGTGTAAAAACACTGAATGAAGGATTATGAAGAAGTTGTTGGAAGCAGAGAATCTTCCAGACACCGACCTTGATCAAAGTTGAGTTTCTTGTTGGACGAGCCGTCGCCGAGTCCTTCGATGTCCACCAGGTCACTGTTCACGTCCGAGTCGTTCAGAGCGCTGAGCGTCACGTCTGCGGAGGAAGGAGAGCTCATCATCATCGTCTTCATCAGGCCTAATCCCATCTAAGGAAAGTCACCTCCTGCCGTTTCTCACCTCCCGTCTTCTGCTTCTTGATGGGTGGAGCCAGAGAGGGGCTGCTCTGCATTCCCGTCGCCACGACGACCTGCGAGGTCGGCACGGAGATCATGGCCGGAGTGGCGGGGGCCGGCGTCGACGTCATGGCGACAGCAGCTTTCTTGACGGTCTTCTTGGGGGATTCAGAGGAAATGGGGACTCTGCTGTCCTCGTACAACTTCCTCTTCACCGTGCTCTTTATCTGAGCCCTGCAGGAGACAAAAAAGAAAATCTGCAGTGTTTAGGTAGAAGCTGATTTACCAGTTGCCATAAAGATGCTCTGAATGTGCTGGTAAAATATCCTGAACTTTTCTATCAAGGCGCAGATTTAGAGGATCTTTTTTCTTTTTTTTACTACTCTAAATGTTCAATAACACGAGCAGTAACACCTGAATCTGCTCTTATGTTGGAAGCTTTAGGAATCACTTTCATTATTCATTGATTTATGAATTATTTAAAGCTCAGCAACATCTTCAAATGCCTCAACCCACAGATTCACTTTACTATTATATATGACCAAGCTGAAACATACAGTTTGACACTTTTAGATAAGAATTGTCTAAATTGATTGTTCAAGACCTAAATATTTCTGGATCAATTTTCACAAAATTAAGTAATCGTTGCAGATTTTAAAAGCTTGATTATTCCTCAGATTCACGGGTGTTGAAGCAAAAATCATCAACATGATCAGAAATCAGAGCGTACTGATCACTGGGGTGAATCCTAAATACAATAAAGCCTGTAGGTGGTGAAGACAAACATGCAGAGAATGACGAACTGCTCCTTTAAAACAGTCAGACTTACACAGTGCGTTCTTTGATCACAGTGCTGATGTTGTTGAGGTCGTCGCCAAACCGCCGCACTGCCAAACGCAGCATCTCGATCTCTGTCTCCGTCCATTTGGCTCTGAGGGACAAAAACAGACAATTTATACCCAATATTCAGCATAAATATCTCTTCCTCTGCCTGTCAGCAACGAATCACTGCTCCCAAGGGAAAAAGCAACATCTAAAAATCGAAATGAAACATTGTGTGTGTGTGTGTGTGTGTGTGTGTGTGTGTGTGTGTGTGTGTGTGTGTGTGTGTGTCGCACCCTGCAGGACTGGAGTCAGACACCGGGTGCAGCTGCATGGTCAGTTCTCCCAACTTGGTGAAGGCAGCTCCTGCTGCAGAGAAAATCTCCCCAACCTGCAAATAAACAGAAGAACACAAGTTGATATTTGTAGTAACTGCATAATCAGTTGTTAATTAACAAACATCTTTATTATACCTTTTTAAAGAGCATTTATAAATTGTGAGTGTGATCCACCAAGCAGCACTTTGAACGTTACTGAATGTCACAAGAACTCAGATCCTTCAGTAAAAGTTGTATAATTATTCCATTACAAGTAAATGTACTGCATAATAAATCCTATGTATTGTGATATAATGTAGTATTGCATTAAAGTATTGACTTGGTCCTCTGACTGATAATTATAATTATATAGGACATCTTTAAATTATTATTATGCAGCATCAGTGTTAGAGCAGCATGTTACCATTGGAGAAGCTAGTTTAACTACATTATACACAGTTAACTAGTTTAATCCAGTGGTTTCAAACCCAAAGGTCCAACGGGTCAGCGGATAAATGTGCAGGGTTCCTTAGAAAAAGGAAAGAATAACAAACAAAGTTATATTTCATTTATCCGTTTTCATTTTTTCTCTGATCTTTGATTTTTGGTGAAATATTGGATCCATGTGTATTTATTAAAAGGAAACCACGTGAGTACTTAGAGAAAATCCCACTACAAACTGTGGATTATAAGACATCAACAACTACATGGTGGTATTTCAAATGAGTCAAATCTGCATCTGAAATTAATTAAAGCTGTTATATAAAGGTAGTTGAGGTCGAAGTATATCCAGTATGAAATTTGGTGAAATAAAGTTAGAAAAACAAAACTATCCAATAATGTACTTAGTAACATGATTATTATTGGATACTTCACATCACAGCTTGTACAGAAAGTAGTTCCTATTTAAAAAGGAAATCTAAAAGGTGTTTTGGTTGAATGTTGAATCGACAAACAACATTCAGTTTATTTAACAGAAACAAAGTTAAATCGCTTTACATTTACATAAACATCAGAACCATCAAGACAAGATTTGTGAATGGAGCGTTGTTTGCAGCGTTAACGCTACGGTTCCGTTCGGTTCGCTGCACGTGTCACTGGGACCAGGTGTAACTCACCTTAGCGGAGGCTGACGTCATGTCGGCGAAGACGATGAAGCGGTTTTATTTGAACTTTTTTCTTCAGTCAAAACAAAAACACCGAACCGCTCGGCTAGCTGCTAGCGGCTAGCTCCAGTTAGCGCCTAGCTTCGCTGTGGTTAGCGGGCTTCCATCAGAGCAGCCGGCGAGATTTCTCCACAGCGGAAGCTCGGGGAAATGCGCATCCGGTTCGACAACGTGGATTTGTTAGGATGTATTTATAAATAACATATTCAGGAGAAAATATTAAAGATATCGAACAACAAAGGTAGACTGGATAAAGGAAATGTTGCGCGAGTTTGCGAGTTGAACGCCATTGGTCAGTTTGAGCGGAAAAGGCGGGGCGTGTTACGTTAGAAGTTCTGATTGGCCGCTTTGCTGCGGGTGACGAGAGTGACCGAGTGAAGCCGAGTGAAGCCGAGTAAAGCCGAGTGAACAGAGGTCAGCTGACTGAGAGGCTCGGTCAGCCGATGGAACGATTCTCCGTTTCCTGAATCAAGAATAAAATACCTTTTTTTGATTGAACGACCATCCCGGACACAGGCATGCCGTCGCTCCTGTTCTGCGGGCCAAAGATGGCCGCGTGCGGGATCGTGATCAGTATCTGGGGCGTCATCATGCTGGTAAGAAACATGGACCTCCATCGGGGGTTCTGGCTATTTCCTGGAGCAGTACAGCTTATCCAGCTGACAGTTGTCCGTCGTGTTGTTTCTATACAAATTCATCTATTCAGATCAATTTTAGTATTTCAAGTCTTTATTAAAATTAGTGTAAACCTCACTATGATGAGGCTAAACACGTATCTTCACCTTCTCTAACGAAAATTATCCTTCTATAGACGGAGCCCATTCAGGCCAACATTTACGTAAATAAATAATAAATATTATTGCGGTCAATGTAAACCAATAAATGACATTGTTATTTTTATCATTAATATTATTATAAACCTATGCATGTGTAATATCGTTTTGCAGGCGGCTACAATTTTATCTGAAGTTTACATCGCCTAGGTTTTTATACATATTAAATCACTTTAAAATTATTTAAATGCATTTTATTCGTATAATTAATTGCAAAAACTTTACTAAAACATTGGAATATTGAAATCCTACAATCTGATATATGCTGAGGTGAGTAGGGTTATTGATCACCACTATTTAAATCCTGATTATCATTATTATAGTTAACAACCTGCTGATCGATTGGAAACATTTTCCCTTCTTGTTGATTAAATCTATTCTATCAAATTGCATATATATATATATCTAATCCAGGAATGTGAGTGACGGACAATCCCTTTTTAAACTAATCATGTGACTATTTCTGCTCTCATGTGATGCTTCAGAAGAGGAAGCCAGTTCCAGTCAGGAAAAAATATATTATAAAACAAAAAGGAGGAACTTGTTTTACTCACAATCAGACATGACACATTGCTAAAAAGTAACAGAGTACATTAACTGTACTTAATTATTTCCATTTTATAATACTATATACTTAATTACAATCATTTTATTGGTTTGTAGAGCTTCACACAATAGCAACAATGGATAACATAAGGTTAGAAATAATGATTTTTATTTGACATAATTTCTTCTGTCAGAGAATGCTCCATCTAACCAGCTAAATTGTTTTTAGCTGTGCTAACATCATTGCATAAAGGTTTTCTAATCATTCATTAGCTTCTAATGCAGATAACAAACACAATGTACCATTAGAACAATGGAGAAATTGGCCTCTATTCACCTATGTAGATATTCTATTTAAATCAGACATTTGCAGCCAGAATAGTCATTTACCACATTAACAATGTAGAGTATATTTCTGATTAGTTGTAGTTATCTTCATTAAAAAAGACACTGCATTTCTTTCAAAAGTAAGGATATTTCTAAGTGACACCAACCCTGTGAATGGTAGCATATTTTGTGACAGTAAGAGACAGACCTGTGACCTCCGCTGTGTCCCTGAGCCAGAGGTTGACCCACCTTCTCTTTCGTTTTTTTTTGTTTGTTTTTTTTTCTTGCAGGCGATGTTAGGAATCTTCTTCAGTGCGAAGTCGGCCGTGCTGATAGAAGACGTCCCGTTTACGGAGGAGGACATTCGTAACGAGTGAGTGAACTAAATAAATGCTATTGAACAGAAAGTAGCAATGCTATTTTTTTGGGAGATTTACAATTTTATTGTGTATAAATATAAAATGTACTCAACCGAGGTAAACCGATCACATCATCGTTCTTCTCTCCTGCAGTAAAAATCCTCCTCAGAACATCTACAGCCTGTACAACCAGGTCGGCATCAACTGCTTCATCGCCGCCGCCATCTACGTGGCGGTGGGCGCCGTCTCGCTCTGCCAGGTCCGGCTCAACAAACGCCAGGAGTACATGGTCACATAAACTGCCCTCCGACCCCCTCCCCCGGACATCAGCAGCGAAGATCCACGTGACGCTGTCGCAAAACTTCGATAACTGACCCTGAAATGATTAAAAAAAAAAAAAAAGTGAAGATTCAGTGATATTTAATGGGAGTGGAGGCGTCACGCGAGTTATTTATTTTAAGGTTAAACTGTCGTGTTTGTTGTTTGTCGTGATGATTGTTGTTGTTGCATCATTCCTTTTGAGCAAATTATTCATTAAAACGACCAAATGTTGGAACACTTCCTGCATGCACACATCTACTGAATCAGATTAAAAATTAGAAGGTATTTAACTTTTAAGCCGATGCAGCAAATCACCTTCTTTCTTGTATTCTGTTCTTGAAGCTGAACCTTCGCTGTGTAAGTTGGATTTTATTTTCTACTTATATATCCTCATTCGCTGGTGTGATTGAGGATATATATAACGTGACGTTTATTCAGGAAGTTGTCGACAGGTTCTCTTCCACCAGGCGTCAGCTCCTCCTGCTGATTTCTGAACAAAGTGTTCCGTTCGTTTGTCGTTAATGGTACTGTGGATCAAACTGGACGCTGTTTAATGTGATAAAAGTTTAATGGTGGGTAATTCTTTGCAATAAAGCGTGTGTGTAAATACTAGATTATTGTCTCCTTTTTTAGGAATTTTGTCTCATACTTTGATTTGATTAGTCTTAAGAATTTCAAGTGTGAAATACTGTAAGTGACCAAAGGGAAATTCAATATAGTGGAGGACATGAATACAAGGGGTTTTAGATTTGTGATATAAATGTAATATTCATTAGGTCTTTTTTATATCATGCTTTATGGTCCAAAAGCACCAAGATAGTCAGTGTTCAAGACGGGTAAATTAGAGTGGTTCAGAGAGATTCAGAAGTAAAACAGATTCTAAATATATTTTTTTTAAATGAAAAATGCGAGCAGTTGTAGTTGATATATTATGTTTTGATAAAATACATTTGGTCTGAAGATATTAAAGTTTTACTACGGAAATCTGTCAAAACTGTCTCAAGATTATAAGTAAAAACAACCCACCTTTATTTAAACTAAATTCACTGCATCAGAGAGGTCAGAAAATTAAACCAAATGTCAAGAAATAAAAAAAAAAAACAGTTTATTTCTACTTGACTTTATTAAAAAAAGACCAACAAAATCATCAAAAACATGCACACACACACACAAGTATCTGTTCAGACATGGGAGAGAATCCTGTTTGCTGAGAAACAAAGTGATTTTACTTTGAAAAGAAATCTTGGCAAGCTGACAGTGAATCTACAGCAAAAAGAAAAAAAATGCCATTCAATCGATCAAAGAGTGAAGGGTTTCATTCCAAAACATTTTTTAATCCAATTTATTAATAATTAAAGGTGGAGGATAAAAATGACCTGACATTTCCTGTTTGATTTTCCAAAAATATACAGTTTTTTTTTTTTTTAATATAATTACATGCAGCTCGTTTTGGAAGGAAATTCTTCACTTTAGAAAATCTGACGACCCGACATCCAAATGCAATCAAGTGCCAATAAAAAAAAAAATTCTCGTTTAGATCCAGTAACGTCCACACACTCTTCTGATTCATATTCAAACTAAACAGAAAAACAAGAAATCTACAAAAATAGACCATTAGGCATTTTACACTTTGCATGTTGAGTTTTCCTCTGAGTCACGTCCCCAAAAAAGACAAACTTGTGCACATCGTTGTGCACATCACCGCTCTTCTTTAATATTAAGATAAGATCTTTATTCACATATTGACAGATGAACAAATGCGACTGTCGCACTATTCTAACACTAACAGCTGCTTGGACTTATGATAAAACCAAATCTTTGAATAGAAAAATAAGAGGAAATGGAGTCAACACAGCAACGGAACTGCAGGTCAAAGGTCAAACGAGTCATTCAGAGTCACATTTCCGAAGAGGTTGTTTAAAGCAGAAAGGAAGTTTTTTTTGGAGCATTTAAGATGAATAAACAGCAGACTTTGAATTGATTCACTGAGAATCTTGGACAAATAATTTAAAAAAAAAGGAGCATAGTGTGTTTGAAAGTTTTTACTCAACTGTAGATCAGAATTTTTTGTTTTTATTTATTTTATTTTTTTAAGAAATGTGTGTTTAGTTACTTTTATTTCTGCCTCTCTAAATTCTGGATAATTTAAAATCGAGAGACTGGTACTACCGTTCGTGATTTGAGCAGAGATCATCTAAAGGAAGCAGCAGATCATCTTTTTAACACTGTTTCGACCTATTTAATGCAACTGAAGGGAGTTTCAATAGTCTATTAAAGGATGATTGCGTTGTGGTTCTGTTGAATGTCACGTCGAAGTCATTTAAAATAAAAATGCCAAATATGATGGATCGAGGTTGTCAAATGTACACGTGCGCTTTTTTTTTTTTTCAGTATTCTACTTTAGTAAACTGAAGAGCTTGATCCTTTAATGTGAAATTAGGAGTTCAAGTTGTTTAAGGTTGATTTTCCTTGAAAACATTCCCTGAATCAAACAAACAGGCACACTCACACTCACACAAACACACTGAGGAATGAAATATCGAAGCTTTGTGTCCATTTTCTACATGAAAAACCGAAGAAGCTCAAACAGACGAAGAACTGAATAAATTTAAAGTTTTTCAGCAGCCGCAGAAACGGGATGAAAAGACTCATTCAGGGTGGAGTTTCCGCTCCTTTTCTTTCTTTCTGTAAAATATTCCGTGTCCGTGAGGCGATGGCGACGCGTCCCTCAGTGGCAGAGGAGCTGCTGCAGGTAGAGCTGCGTGAGGCCACGCAGCTCCTCCAGCGTGTAGTCCTCCGGCATCGGCAGGCGGGTGATGTGCGGCGCCAGCTGGGCGAGCGGGATGCTGAGGGAGTCGGACGCCGCGTCGCCCTGCTGCAGGCTCAGCACCACGCGCAGGATGTTGGCCACACGCTTCGCCATCTCTGCAGGGGAGAGGAGGAGGGGGAGAAGGAGGAGGAGGAGGAGGAGCTCCGTTAGGTCAGAGAAGCAGCCGCGTGTCGTGGAAGCTTCTGCAGGTTTTTCCCCCCATTCTCGGCAAACAGAAGCAGCAGCAGCTGGTTCCACTGGTTAAGCTGCAAAACTCACCAATGTATGTACCTTCAGGAAGTCCCTCACTCTGTGTTTATCAACCCCGTCCGTAAAGAATATGAAAATACACAAGGAGTGGCAGAAGAACAGGAAATCTCATCCTGCAGAAATCCTGTTTCCTTTTCCACTGCAGCACAACTGTCTCAATTTTTTTTTTTTATTACCAACGAGCTGTGTCAGATATTTGTTAAATTCACTGAATGTGTTCGTTTATACCACTAGTGTTGGGAAATGCGTGTTAAATTTTAAGAGAGATATGATTGTGATGTTAATCCAGACGCTGTTTAGCTGGATGGAGCCAAGTCCTCACTGTCTAGAAATCAGCAGCAAAGATAAAAACCTCAACACCTGCAGGTTCTGTTTTTTTTTTTAATATACTGAGACACATTAAACCAGGACAGAGGACCTCGCGTGTTGTTGGTGAAACCACGAAGCGGTTGCAGGTCTTACCTGACTGTGCGAGACGGTCTCTGGCCGTGCTGCAGGGCAGCAGCTCGATTCTGCTGCACAGAGACGTCACTTCAGTGTAAAGACGCTCCAGCTCGTAGCCGGGGTTCTCCATCTGACGGGAAGGAGAGGAAAACAACACATCAACCTCAAACACTTCACACCCTGAAGTCTGTTTCCGCCCAAACGCTCTGAACTTTGGCGCCAGAAGAACTAATATCAGGAAACCAGGTGATTAGACTCACACACAGGAAGGAGGAAACACAGATTTGTTCTTTTGATTTTCTGCCACGTGAGTTTGATATGAAGAACAAACAAAAAGCAGAAATGCTGCAAATGTCTGTCTCCACAGTGAATCATTTTCTGAGGGTTTGATGCTTTTTATTTATGCTCTGTTTCATTTCTCTTTATAAATTAAACTGTATGAGATGAAGCAGTGTACTCAAGTATGATACTTCCCACATCTACTCTACTACAGTTCTGAGGGAATATATCACCAAATGTGTGTTGTTAAAAAACTATTTTTGAATATCTCTGTAAACATGCATTTAGAAACGAACAGTCCGTACCTGCTGAATGTCCTGCAGACTCTTTATGACTCGGATGTAGTCCAGGTAAACCTTCCCCGCCGTGTCCCAGTCCTGGATGGTGGCGCTGTGTTCAGGGACCGCCAGACCCTCCAGAAACTCCAGCAGATAGTTGTGGTTGTCGTTGATGATGCAATCTACAAAATTTTTAAAAAATTAGGAAACCTGGGACTTTGTGCATGGCTACTTCCTGTAATTCCTACAGACGTAAACGTTTTTTAAATAAAGGAGACAATGACATAATTGAAGTCAAACTAAGTCGTCACCAGACCTGAGGCCAGGTGCCGGATGAGCAGCCGGTGACACTGGTTCCAGTATCCAGCTCTGTACAGGTGCAGCGCCTCCTGCTGCCGGTCGCCCTCGCAGCGGGCCCGGGTGGCCTTGGCCTCGTGGATCCAGTGCTCCGGGATCAGCAGCCTCTCGATCAGGAAGCGCTCCCGCCGGACCGTCTCGTCCGTCTCCTGCAGGGGGCAGTGGAGGGTCAGCAGCTCCCTCACCGCTCGCTCCCGCTGACTAAACACACACAGGAAGATCATTAACATCACACCTCCCGGCTGCTGCATTTCAGCCCGTATAATACAAATAATGCTATTTAAATAATTTATATATCGTGATAAAATACAGTGGTTTAGTGTGCATCAAGATCATATGGACTTCTAGCAACAAGCTGTACCTGCTGTTTAGAGCTGCAACTAATGATTATTTATATTGAGATGGATAAAAGTAACCTTCCAAAAAAGGCCATGATATTGTTAGAGATATAGAGAACTGAAGAAACCAGGAAATGTTCATATCTTAATCCATAAGAACCCAGACCCATTTTTCCTTAAAGGAAAATTCTGTTGGTCATGCCACATAAAATACTTTAATACTTTTTATTCCCAAAGATCTGTATTTTAACATATGTAACATTGGGCATTAGTGGTAAAGATATGCCATATTAGGATGCTAAATGAACTTAATGAGTTAAATTCAGACATAAAAACTTAGAATGGATTCAAAGTTCTTGTTACACCGGTTTCACTGTGGGTTAAGAAGCAAGAACCTTTTCCTCAAAATAGTAAAAAGTATCAAATAGATGTTAAAATAATCAACTAATTTTTAGAGCTGTGTTAAACTTCACTCATGTTTTATCCATTTTAACAAATCAATGAAGTGAGATTAACACACGTGTGATCGGGGATGTGTAGCAGGATGAAGACGGCCATGTGCCACAGGCCGGCGCTCTCCAGCTGGGCGGCGTAGCTGGCGTGGAGGAGGCCCTGCCGCGAGGTGCTCAGGTGGCTGTAGTGCAACGCCTGCAGGACGCCCCACAGGTGCCAGCTCAGACGGTAATCCAGCCGCTCCCAGGTGACCGTCAGAGGGTCCAGCAGCTGCTGCAGGCTGTAGTGTCTGCGGGGGGGGCATGGATGGTCGTAAATTAATTGATTAAATGACATCGACAAAATAAAAAAATAAAAAAAACAACAGAGAAAAGATGTTAAGATGTGAAGTTGACTTTTTTTTTTAATTAATTAATAAAAACCAACATTGTTTCACATAATAAAGTAACTACAGATGCAGGAAACAAATGCCAACAGTTTCATGGTCATTTTGGAGGTTGTAGTAATGTGCTGCTGTTGTGTTGCAATGATATTTAATCTCCTCTCACTTCAACAGCAGCTATGAGATGAGTTATGAGTTATGCTGACCTGTCACTGTAGAGCTTGAGCAGGTGGAAGCAGAGGTCATACAGTTGTGGTTTCGCCTCCTCCTGCTGCTGCTCTTCCTCCTCATCACCCACATCTGGCTGCCCCGCCTCCAGGTACGGAGGCAGTGGGGCAGAGGCGTATTTCCCCCCCTCACATGAACCCTGCAGGATGGAAATAAACTCGGGTCAGTTAGAAGGGATTTAGAGGGGATTTCTATACATTAAATATACACATCATGTGACCAATGCGAGGCAGCAGGTAGCGGTTCACCTGGAAGGCAGCTTCGTATTTGTCAAGAGCATCGGCCACGGAGGCAGTGGGAGGCAACATGAACCAAAGGTGGACGGCCACACAGCGCTTCCAGTCCAACTCCGAGCACACGTTCACCACAAAGTCAGACGACTGCCAAACCTGCAGGGATGAAAGAAACGCTGTAGGCATCAAACAGTTTACGGCAGTGAAGCAACAAAACAGACCTGTTGCAAGCCTGAAACCGTTTTTTTCCCCTCCACTGCAAATATGTGACAAGCATAGCAACAAATATTTCACTCATTAGCCAAGATAATAGTAACAAAGATAATTAGCAATACATGTAAAGTTGTTGGCTCAGTATACATCAGAGGATAAAGACAGAAAATATGAATTCCTTCTAATCGGCCAATTCAATTCATTTTCTTTCTTTTTTTTTCATCCCCTCTACATAGATATATTAGCTGCCGCTCTTGGCATTTTATGATTATATAATACGTGTGCATCTGCTGAAAATGTCCATATCCAGACACCAGCACCAGAAACCAGAAAACAGCTGGATGTTAGCAGGTCAGGGCCTTACAATAGGACAGAATCTAGGGATTGCAGATAAATATTATAAATGCAATAATAGTAATTCTGTGTTATTTTTTTCAAATTTAAGAAAAAAAACAAAAAAAAACAAATGCGACATACAGGTTTTCCAGAGAGCAATGTGTAGATTCGCAGCCGCTCCTCGGGCAGGCAGCTGTCGGTCTGCATGTGGTTCCAGTCGGCGAGCTGAAGGGCCAGCAGCTCCCGGCAGTACTGGGACCCCATGGCCTGAGACAGCAGCAGGGACAGGCGGTGGTCTCCTGAGGAAACAGCTGGATGTTAGCAGTGCTGGCGCCATTAGAAGATATTTAACAACAGACGCTCTCTTTATATCATATATCTACTTCACTTGACTTTTAAGAAAGCAGCGATGACTTAAAGCAGCTTTTAAATCTGATTAGACTGCAGCTGCTTTTATAGGTGCCCAGTGTAGATGAGCAGATTATTTCATTTGTTCATTGTCGGGTATGAAATTTACAACCCTGGTTTGAACAAACTTTCTCAGATCTCAGTTATAGAATCAGATCACATTTCATGAACAGATGCAGAGCAATTTTACAGATGAGGACTTTAATTGGTGTCTTCCTACATTTCTGACACCGTCACCTTAGTTTTAAACCTCCAGTGTCATCCTCACCTTCCTTCTGTGCGAGCCGACACGCCTCACTGATGCGGTTTCCCGTCAGGTAGCTGAAGATGGCACTGGTGTGGCGCCCTTTTGCTGCCAGGGCCACCTCCTCCTCCACCCTGCAGGTGGCGCCGCGGGACAGCCAGGCCGAGAAGGTCCGCCTCCTGTCCAGCTGCAGCTGATACTCACTGGACATCTCCACATCCGGCTCCTGGTCGGCGGGGCCCAGTCGGCCCCAAAGGGCCTCACACAGTGTCCAGACCTCGGACCAGTAACCCAGCAGAGCTGGAGGAGAGAATTATGAATAAAACCAAATTTTTTCCTACATTGATACTTCAGCTGGTTTCTGTCCACAAATCATTTCTCACATTTTCTGTTCCTCCTCCCTTCTAACGCTCCCTCACTTACGCTCCGTGTCACCCTGCTTGTCGTTTAACTCCATGATCCACTCAGCGTACTCGTGCAGCGCCATCACGCCGGGCTGCGGTTGGACCAGAGGGCAGGTGGAGGCGTCTGGGATGCTGACGGTGCTGTGCTTCAGGCAGATCTCCAGCGGGCGCTGCAGCGCCACCTGGCTCTCCTCATCCTCCTCCTCCTCCTCAGTGGGCTTCCCTCCCGGAGGCTCCAGACCCTCCAGCTGCTCCAACACCACCTTATAGGGACTTTCTGTCAATCTGCAGAGGAGAACAGATTTGTTGCATTAGAAAAATGAGTGAGTTTGGGAATTGAAACCCTTTCAGTTTAACGATTTAACTATCTGCATGTGTGTGCGTGTCTCTCTCTTACGGTTTGTTCCTGGAAGGTTTTGGCAGGAAGCTGAAGTCTGTCTTATTGGTGAGCTCCAGCAGTTTGGACGACGGGGAGCTCAGCCGGTGGCCGCAGTGCGCCAGAGTCCAGCCGGGACCCCACCCGACCCGGAACGAACGACCCGCAAACAGCCCGGCGTCCATCAACAAACGTCCCTGCAGCAGCAACAAGAGTCGTCATAATTATGGCGAATAGTTCCTTTGCGATATCTCTGGGTGACAAGTCAAGACAAAAATGTGACAAAGATGTTGCATGAAAAGATTTAACAATTACTTACTAATAGAATATTTGTTTCTATGTGAATCTGTCTTACTCTCTAAAGGTTTTAGAAATGTTGTTTGTGCCTTTAATTGCTTTCAGACCTGATGATTTAACATTTTCTCTCTGCAGATCTGAAAACAAATCGATTAGGAAGGACAAAAAAAAGAACCGTTTATACTATTTAATCATTTTAGAAGCTTCTATATTATAAATGTTTGCTGTGTTTCTTTGACAAACATGATAGTAAATAAAATATTGGACATTTGGTTGGACAAAACAAGAAATGCTACCTTGGATTTTTAATGACATTGGAAAAACAAATGATTAAACAAAAACAACTGATGATTAATTAATCAATAACGAAACAGATTGAAATTGAAAGAAAGATAATTTATCTATTTTAGTCCAAACTTTTCTACTTCTGTGTCACTTCTCTATAAAGCCCTTACAGACACTTCACATGTTCGAAGCATACCGACCTTTCCCTGAGTGACTGACTCTTTGAGGGGGACAGGACCGCCCAGCCGTCGGGCCCCCACCGTCCGGACTGTGGGCTCCGGGGGTCGGGACGGCAGCAGGAAGGAGGGGGGTATCGACCGGGAGAGTTCGGCTGCCGCCGCCGGAGACGCCCCCCCGGGCAGAGGAGCGAGAGAAGGGCGAGGAGAGTCTGAGAGCTGAGAGAAGAGCCCCGAGGTGAACCGAGCCTGAAGGAGACCCCCCACTGAGAGAGAGAGAGGGGAAGTATTTGAATTAGGATTTTTTTCCTTTTTTAATATTACACCACTGTTCAAAAGCTTGGGTTCACTTAAAATATCCTTATTTTCAAAAGAAAAGCACCTTTTTTAATGAAGATAACATTAAACTAATTAGAAATACAATATATCGTTAATGTGGTAAATTACTATTCTAGGTGTAAATGTGTGGTTTTTAAAACAATTCCTACATAGGTGTATAGACGCCCATTTCTCCATTGTTATAATGGTACATTGTGTTAATTAAGCTAATGGATGATTATTAAATAGTGCAATTATGTTTGCACAGCTGAATACAGTTCAGGTGGTTATATGGAACATTCTTTAATGAAAGCAAAGTTTGAAGGTTAAAATTGTTATTTCAAATAAAAATCACTATTTTTAACCATGTCATTGTGTTGACTATATTTTTTTATTCATTTGATAAATTAAACTTCAATCATGGAAAATACAGAACTGTCTGGGTGACCCAAAACTTTTGAACAGTAGTGCACATAAATGTAGAAATTTGTACCTAAAAGGTATATATGAGCAATCTGAGAATTTCACATTTGCATTATTCTATTATTTGATATTAAGCTCATAGCAAACCACTGTGTGTTAATATCCATTGTAAAACTAAACAATAGCAGGAACTGGCAGCTTGTGTTTTCGTACCAGAGGACCGGCTCTGAGCTCCAGGCAGGACGAGGCGAGGCGACGAGACGTCAGCGGAGGCCTTCATCGCTCCCTGAGCGTGGAACATGTCGCTCTCCTCCTCATCCTCGGCAAACAGGGACGCCTTCATGATCTGCCCACACCGAAAAAGGAAAGACCGTTTTATTGTGGCGGTGCGCCGATGAAGCGACAAGCTTCCTGTCCTGACTCTGACCTGCAGGGTGTGAGGATTGATCCCCATCGAAGACGCGATGTGGCTGGAAGCGCAGATGGTGTCGTGCTCCGCCGAGATCAAACCGCCGAGCTTCACGCTCGTCATGTCCATGTCCACCGTCAGCAGGTCGCGGTCCTCCTCTCCTCCCAGCATGCTCTCCGGCGGGAAGCTCTGGGTGATGTCGGCCATGTCGCTGTCCAGTTCTGCCATGCCCCCCGGAAGATCCACGACAACGGTGGACTGAAGACACACAAGAGGAGACAGTGAATACAAAAATAAACCAAATAAATCGAACTGCATTCAGACAGGAAGAGTAAATTCAGATTTGGTCTGGGTTAACTCAGCCCAGATTAAATATTACTCATGTGATATTAGCTTCATACGACTTTTTACACACAGGCTGGTTTATTTGGAATAATATTTTACTGCACTGGGGGAAGTAACTATGCAAATATCTTCAAGTTACTAGATTTAGATGCAGATTAGACAATCATTATGTCACCCCACATTCTTATCTACTGAGCCTTTGGAGGGGCATAACCCCTCTGTTGGGAATCATTGGACGACACAAACTACTGAAACTTCATAATAATATTCTAATTATGTGATTTAGAGTCAGGGGACCCAAACTCAGAATACTTGTGTAATTTTACTGTAGCTGACTGTTTTCATGGAGGATTTGTACACTGTAGAAAACCTAAAGGTTGACAACAGTTTCAGATGGATTTTGAGGAGCTTTAAAAACCAAAACATAATGTTTAAATGGAACTGAAAATTTAAAAAAAAGTCACTGGCATATATGTACAAAATATAAGCAAAATATGTTTTATATGTATCTTTTAACAATAGTTTGATTATCAGTGAACTTTATTCATTTAATAAGTATAGGACATGCGATTAATGAACAAACTAAATAAAGCAGCAACTTATTTCCAACTACTAAGATGAATTGTTCTTTACACAAACTGTGCAGACAAAGGTTAAATTCAATTAACTTTATTATTTTACTTTTATTGTCAGCATGAAAATCAATACAAAGTATGTCACACATTCTAAAATGTTTTTCCCTGCTTGAACTTTTCAACATCATATCAAACTCATTTATCAAATTATAAGTTTATATATTTACTGTTAATACAAAAACAAAAAAAACTAAATTATTATAATCTCTAATGATAAAAAGTGATACAAACATATTGTATATTCTTTGTGTAAGAAACACTGAAGAAGAAAAAAACAAACAAAGTGTGTGCATGGTAAAAAACTATACTAATAAGGTAAAGTAAAAGCAGCAGTCAGGTCAGATTCTGTTGTGACATTATCAGTTTCCTCAATTCATTCAAAGATGTAAAACAAGAAAAAAAATAATTGATAAAAGTAGCAACTCTATAATAAATTTCTAATTCAGTTAAAACTGGTTATTTTAAGCATTTTTTCCTAAAGCCTATCAAATCTATTTATCTATTGTAGAGCTGCAAAAGGTCATTTAATTGCAATCAGTTTTCAACTAATAAATTACTCACCAACTGTTTGAAAATCGATATTTTAAATATGACTTTTATGGCATTTAAAAACAGGATAATTTAAAATCTGAAAAATTTAAGATCCATTCCTCACAAATTAATGAATATGTATTATTACATTCAGGAAGTTGACCAACATGGCATTTTTTTCCTGTATCAATGCTTTCATGTCTATTTTCACTGATTATGACTAAATATGTGTAGATTTGTACCTGTGTACTATTTATTTGAGTTTGTGCTGTGGGGCAAGGGGCATTGAAATGGAGAGAAGCCAAAAAAAAAAGAAAATCATGTGATTTTAATCTTGTGATAATCAACCCTCATCCATGATCCTCTCATGTCTAACCACATTCTGACATCAAGCAAAATGAACTTATCTCACACACACACACACACACACACACACACACACACACACACACACACACACACACACACACACACACACACACACACACACACACACACACACACACACACACACACACACACACACACACACACACACACACACACACACACACACACACACACACACACACACACACACACACACACACACACACACACACACACACACACACACACACACACACACACACACTCCCAGATCTCTGAACACATTCAATATATCCTACTGTTGCACTGAATAATCAACAGCGTAACAGATAACCACAAATCAACTTAATCAATTCCTCAGTCCCAAGTCTTAAGGTGGTCTGACATTTAAGGTGGAAAAGCTATTCTAATTGTAGCAACAAGCTGCAACGTGAAACCTCTGATGGCGCACACTACACACTATAAATACAGAATCGCAGAAAACAGAGTCCCTGTAATGTTACGGTATTGAAAATCATATCAACTAGTTTTATAAATACCCTGTACAATAACTCACAATATTTGGCAAAAAAGACAAAAAGCTAATGCTTGCAAATATTGTAGGTGCTATAGCAAAAATAAAAAGGAAAACAAATTATTCTAAGGCATAAAAGTTTAATGACAGCATTTCAAATTTAACTAGATAAAAAAGCACCCCTGTTCATCTGGGAACATTGACTCCAGATGAAAACATTTTTTGCATTGCACATTTTTGCAAAAGTAGATGAGAACTCAGGAAGCATATTCAGCTGGACACAAATCTCTATTCAACTCAAAATTTAATAAATGAGGTGCTGCCAAAGAGGTTTGAGTGACATGCTCCTTTAATTATCTCAGGTGTGTCAGTGAAGATGATGAGGATGAGTGTAGATGAGCGCAGGCAGCTCTACCTGGGCCTGTGGCGCCACCTGCTGCTGGGTGGGGGGAAGTTGCTGCTGCAGCCTGGAGGGAGGAAGCATCGTCTTCAGCTTCTTGGGGTCGGCCGTTAGAGGGACGTCATCCTCCTCGTCAGAATCCTGGAGGCCGTATTTGGAGAAGTGGGCCACCTGGGAGAGAGGGGGAGGAGTCAGTCACATGCAGGCACTGATCATATTGTTTCACAGCTGTAAACTGAGACTGTACAAATTAACTTAATTTGATCTAAGCAACGCTTATATCAGCTACCAAATGCCCTTTGTCATCGGTTTCTTGCAGCAACATTAGAAAACGCACCGTTTATGATGCCACCATGTGGTTAATGTGAATACTGTTTTAAAGGGTGTGAATTTATCCCGTATTTGGTAGATCATTTGTTTAATTTGGACCTACAGCATATTAAGTGGATATAGTTTAGACAAGTGTTTTAAGGTTGTTCCTGTTTCAGAGGCAAGATTCACAGTAGCTTCTTATGTCTTCCAGGTTTGACGCTCCTGTATAAAACAGCCTGACATGTCAGTGAAAACAACAGGAAACACATTCTGACTCAAACCGGCTGAGGGTGATTTCTCTGAAACTGACCTCGAACACCCAGGATCCGGTCTCGGGCCTGTACTCGAGGAAACGAGCTCCCTGTTTGCGGGAGGCTTTCTCCAGCCGGCCCTCGTAGTTCATGTCGGTCAGACGCTCGGGGCTCCTGATCTGAGTGCAGCTCGTCTTGTCATTTGGCCAAACGCCATCCAGGGTCACTTCTGCCCGCCTATGGCCACACAGAGAGAGATCAGACAGGATATGGTTAGCTGAGGAATGGAGATGGATGGAAGAGAAGGCTTAACACTTTTCTAACATCTGCAGATAACCCGTCACCAGCCCACCAGTATAAACATTTTCCCAATTCCGACGTATTTTACTTGGTTACTCGCCTATTCAGCCCCTCCCCTTCTGGTGGCTTGTTTTTGTCGTCCGGGTACACGATAACCTCTTTGCGCCTGAAGTGGACGATCTCGTCGAGGTTCAGTCCCGTCACGTTCACCTCGCCAGGAAAGAAGATAGAGCCGTAGCCTGCGATGACGAATCAGAGAAGAGCAGTGAGATGTCTGTCCAATCAGAGCTCACCTGCATAACGTGGCATGACATGACAGGCAGAAGTGTTCCAAGTATAATTGCGACGTTTTGGGAGAGCTATTCCTTAATCTGCCAATTCAGTGATATCTAATAGATGACCTCTCCCCTTCACAATCACAAAATACATCCCAAAATTAATTTTACAACCAAAAGGCCAGATGACTCCACACACTCATGCAATTCATTCAGAGCTGATTCACCTTTCCTGCCAACAGAGAAGTTGTCCACCACACACTCCCCGTTTTCATCCACCATCTCTGCTAGCTCCTCCATGGAGGGGATGGTGTAATAAGCAACACGGTTCAGAACAATGCCTGTAAAAAGAGAAACGAGACATGATTAATTTATTCTGCAATCACAGGATTTCATAGGATCATTTCTGACATGCTGTTAAGGAATTTCTTTCATGTCAGCTGATACGAGATGCAGCACCTAACCGGTGTCATACACTAGCATTAAAAAGTTTGGAGTCACTTGAAATGTCCTTATATTTTTTTAAAGAAAAACGTTTTTTCAATGAGGGTAACATTCAACTAATCAGAAACAGTATACATTGTTAACGTGGTAAATGACTTAGTGGCAAATATCTGTTTTAATGCAATATCTACATAGTTGTATAGAGGCATATTTCTCCACATAGGTACACTGTGTGTGCTAATCGCATTAGGAGCTAATGGATAATTAAAAAAACCCTTGTTTAATTATGTTTGCACAACTGAAAGCAGTTTAGCTGGTTAGATTGAGCATTTTTTAACAAAAGCAGAGTTTTAGGGAGAAAATTATTTTCAGATAAAAATAATTTCCTTACAATGCCTTGACTATATTTTATCACTTTGCTTTGATAAATAAAAATGTGACCTTCAATGATAAGCACAGTAGTCTAGGTCACCCCAAACTTTTAAACAGTAGTGTAAATAATAATATTAGTTTAAACAAGTATTTTTTATGCTCATTATGAAACAATTCATAAGACCAATAGCACACACCTTGATTCTCGATACAAGCAATGTTAGCAGTCAACAAGTTTGTTTTCGAGGTTTGTATCTGACCTGCAGGGTGAGGAGTTTGCGACTCCTGCTGCTCTTCCTCTCGATCATCCAGCAGAGACTCCTCGCCCAAAGATGCAGACACATCCTCACTGCTCAGCTGAGGAGAAAATAGTAAAAGTTCATTAAAAAGCTGAAATCATTTACAGGAAAATGCTCCTAATGTACAGTACATGACGTCAGATGATAATTTAGATTTGTCACTGTAATATAAATGTGGATGTCAAAGCTTCACATGCACATGTTCCCTCTCAACAGTCGACACTGCAACTTAAATTTTAAGAAAACATGAGAAATGTGTCCGCCAAACCTCCAGGCCGTTCCTGGCAGGTTTGTGCATGTTGAGGTCGCTGATGGTGTCCTGCAGGCTGGTCTGGTTGCGGCCCTGTGGGATCGGCTTGGCGATGGGGTTGACGTAAAACTGGGTGACTTCCGGGTCGTCATCAGCCCGGCCGCTGGCGCCCGGCAACTCCCGCAGCTCATCCTCATCGTCCACATGGCTGCAGAGAGGAGAAAGAAGAGAGTGCTGCATTAATATTATTATATTATCCATATTATTCAACTTAACATACAACTACTTGAGCACATTAGGGAGCTCATCATTTAACCCCACACTGTGGAGGTTTCTGCTTCAACTGTTGCTTCCTACTAATTTAATATGGATCCGTTAAGAATAAATGTATTAATACCTTGTGTAAACTCATTTTTACTGAGGCATTGCCAAAGAACACCAACAATGCGTTTCCTCTAGATTCTTCATACTAAAAGGTTATGTGTGTGCAGAGACCTGTGTCCGTTCTGTGGATACTCTGATGGTGAAGCGAGGTCGTCCGTCTCTTTGGTGATGGGACTGCTGTACTGACTGCTGTTCAGGTTCTTCAGCACAAGTTTCTTGATGCTCTTCCTGAGAATCAAACAAACACACCACTACATTAAAGTCCACTTTTGTGCTGTGGTAGAAAACTGAAGTTGAGTAAGTTTTTATTTGTATTTTTTGTTCTGATCTATGCTGTATCCTCCACATATACCAGAATTTAATATATTTATATTATTCTATTCAACGTCATATTTAACTTTTCCTGTTCAAATATATGCCTCTGTCCTAAAAGAGAGAACCCATTAATAGGATTTTTTATGGAGTTTCTCCTTGTACAATACCAGGATCTAAGGACATGTGATGCTGTGTTTTTATACTGCAAAGCAATACATAGTCCACAATAATCATAATTGAACATTTTCATCAAATTCTGCAGCACTAGATATTAGTCTATATAAATAATATATTAATAACAATAACAACTTTGTTAAAAAAACGTTAAGTGATGAAACCTTTTCTCTCAGTTAAGCCCTACTGAGTAGAGGTAGGCAGGGGTGGGGGGGGGGGCCAAAGACGGTTACTATGGTGACAATACAGGAGTGTTGCTGATGCGTACCTGGGTATAAAGGCTCCGTTGGTGAGTGACGGCTCATCATCATCCAGGCCATCAAACAACTGCGCCTTGGAAGAGCCCGATGATGTGAGCGCTTTGGGGCGGACACGGGTTGCAGGGCGAGGCGTCAACTTGTAGTGGGTGGGCGTGGTCAGGGCCTTCTGGGCCGTCGGATTGGTTGGTTTAAGACGCTGTGATAACACACAGAACAGTTGGTTTCAATTATACCTTTTATCTGGAACTAAAAAGCTTTTATAATTTCCAAAAAAACATGTAAGTGCTCTGCTGAATTCAAAATATATTACTGGGCGGCTCACGTGTCTCCTTGCCAGCTCAAGACCCCCATAAAGTCAAGAATCCATATTACAGTAACAGCTTTGTAATTAATTACACTATATGAACAGAGGAGCAGATGCAAATGAATATTAAGGCCCCAAATACCTACATAGTAAAAAAAAATATATAGATATAGAATATCTACGTAATGTACAAAAATGTTTGGTGAATGTGGGAAGCAAACCCTTTAAAGTTTAAAATATTACACAGATTATACTATTTACAGGAGAAACCACAGCTAAAAGACAAAAAACAGTGAGAGCATTTAGAGATGTTTCAATTCAGTCTCTCACCTCCTCTTTCTTCTTGGGGTCTGACAGTGGGTTTCTGAACAGTGGCGAGTCCCCATATGGTGAATATGCCAGCACACTGAGCTGCTGCTGTAGCATGGCCTGTTGAGCAGCTGCTGCGTTCGGATCAGTGAGCGCTGTAAGAGAAGAAAGATTATTAGTTTAATCTTTATCTAGATTTCTCTGCAATATAAAAGGTGTAGCAAAGATCGTGACTTCTGTTTTTGCTCTTAGACAAAAAATGTTAAATGTCAAACTATTAATTTCATCCAAATTATCTGCTGCAGCTTTTGAATGCTTCTGGTTGGACAGTCACTGTCCATATGCTCACCGACAGGTTGCTGTGGAGCTCCAAAGCCCACTGTGCTGGTTCCACTGTTGAACCCAGTTGCTCCGAACGTTCCCATCGTTCCCAATGTGGTTCCTAGTTTGTTCTGGTTATTCCCAAACAGAGAAGGCTGTCCTGTGCCTACTGCTGAACAAACACAACTTTGCGTTATCAATAACAACAATAATAATAATAATATCCCCCCATATGTGTAATTTGTGTAAAATGTTTACAAAAATTACTTGTTCATCTTTCTTGCTTTCATAGTTCCACTCTTACCTGCTCCGAAGCTGGTGCCCAATGTGGACCCCAGTCCACCAGTGGCTGGCTTGTTCCCAAACAGACTTCCTGCAGCTGGATTTGCCCCAAAAGCTACAGTCAGGAAAAACAAAAAACAATACCATGTTTACACTGATCCAGTTACATTTTTTAAGTGCTTCCTGTGAAACTGTAATGTCAAAGGTGAAAATAGAATTGTGTTTTAGAATTTAGAGAGCTTAATGTAGACACACAAAAAAAAAAAAGAGTTACATAAATGCCAACAGAGACGTTTTTGCTATGGTACAAACAAATACTTGAAACCAGGTGCACTGGTGGACGTACCAAAAGTGTTGGTTCCAGTTCCCAGCGTGAGAGCCGGCTTGTTGCCAAAGAGCCCGGTGCCGGCGCCAAAGGACGGAGCGCTGGTGGTGGTGGTGCCGAACCCGGTCGTCTTATTGCCGAACAAACTTGGCTTTTAAAGACAAAAAGCAGAAAATGTTAAAATCAGATAATCCTCATTTTATTCCTTCAAACCTGCAAAGTCTAGACAGTGTCTATTAAACAGAAATAGCTGAATTACCCAAATTCTTGGTCCATTTTCCAAGAGTAAATCTGTTTCAGTTCTAATAATGGCTCATGACTCATCTAACGACTACAATAACCGACTAATAAAACTCCCAGTGTCCAGTTGGTACCTGTGTGCCAACATTTCCAAATCCAGTGTTCTGTTGGCCAAACAGTCCAGTGGCCGTCCCAAAACCAGTGGCTGCACTGGTCTGAGCTGCACCAAATAATCCGCCTGCTTGAGGTGCTGCAGCATTTCCAAATAAACCCTGAAACACAAACACAGAGAAATCCTCAACACTCAGACTGAGACAATTACTATTCTTTCAATACATTTTCAAACTCCAACTTATTAAGTGTAGTTGAGCCCATTTAAAGCATCAGGCTTGAAAAGGAGCAAGGTTGCATGCAGTATCGGTATAAGCCAGATACTGAGGAGTCTCACCATGCTGCTGGTATTGGCCTGTCCCATGGTGTTGGTGTTACCGAAGGAGAAGCTAGTGCTCTGTGTGGTGGTTGGCTGTCCGAAAGGCTTAAAAAGACTTGAAGCGGCTTGCTGCTGTGCGTTCTGTGCACCAAACAGACCGCCTGTTGTCGTGTTGAAACCGGTGGCAGGTGCTAGAAAGAAGACAAGCACATGACAGGTGAATTCACTAGGTTGAATTACATTGCTCATTTATGGTTGATATGAAGAGGTTTACACAAGACGTCGGTTACTTTAAAGAGCTCCCATTTTGACATGGTGTGTGGTCCATTTACAAAATATAGCATGTTTTTCCTGATCTAAAACCACCAAATGCCATCTAAATACTACCCACATGGCTAAGAATAACTAGTTTAAACACTTACCTGCACCAAAGGTGCTCTTGTTCTGTCCGAAGGAAAAGCTGGTGTTGGGGGCAGAGGTCCCGAACAGGCCAGTGGTGGCACTAGGTGTCGCCGTGGCTGTACCAAACAGACTGCCCGTCCCTGCAGCTATCGGGTTGGCCGGGCCCTTCCTGCCTGCCTGGTAGTCCTCCAGCCTCAACTCCTGCAAGGAAAAAAAACAAAACAGAGGACATGTAAAAACTGGGAATATGAAGACAAGAATGAAAGGAGACAGATTTTATCAGGTCACAATTAACTAATCTCTTCATAAGTCTGATATTTTACACAATCACAAAAACCTGTTCAGTCTTGAACAAGCCTGGCATCTATTAGTGAACAACCAAACAGCTGCAGCAGCTGATACATCTGTCTGAGTGACACCCTACAAACTCACCTCCAACGATTTGTTCTCATACTCCTTCATGGCTGTGATGCACTGGTGCTTGGTGTTGATGCTCGTGGTCACGCCTGCTTTCACCATTGTGTCACTTCCTGTTGGAGGCTGATGGGATAAAAAATAAAATAAAATAAAGAAAAGGCTCTGTGTCAAAATGATTATTTCAAACACTATTCAAGTAAATTTTTAAAACACTTCTTGTAGATGAGTCAATGGTGTTACAGAGCAGTGACGAGTATAAACCCTGGGCCCCATTGGCACAGGCGGAAGTTTACATTACACATGCTCAGACAAGTTAAAAAAAAAAAAAAAAAAAAAAAATAGTGTGTGGTCTGTAACTATTTGTCTCTAATACAAACAGCTCCCCACACATCAAGAATTGATTCTTACTGATTTTGCATGGAGTATGGTGTTGGAACACAGTTACAGCGATAAGTACAAATTTGTATCCAGATTCTCTAAACTTGAAGTACTCACGTTGAATTTAACGGTTGTTCCTGGCTGCTGTGCCGCTGAGAACCCAGTGCTTCCGAACAGGGAGGTTGTCCCACCAAAAGGGTTGGCGGCAGTGTTGGTTGCTCCGAACAGCCCACTGCTGCTGGTGCTCGTCCCGAAGCCTTGGGGACACAATAAGAGTCATGTGGAATTATGTCTCTGATAAAACATTTGACAGCTGGAGAGGAAGCGAGAGGAAACTTAACTGGTGTGCTGGATATAATTTTGGACAGTATGTCTGAAGGCTATCATTCATCCAGGTCATTTTTTTCTTGCGGAGATGTCGAGAAAAGCTTGTTTGAAGATGTTTCAAGTAAATTTGGTTTCACACCTACTCTTGGGTTTTAAATACCTGGGGTTTCTGCACTAAGTCTCAGAACTGAAAATGCCTCTTAAACGAGAGGTAAAACATTGTAAAACAACGTAAAAAGTCTGGTTGCTTTTCTCTACAACATCACAAAAATTTGTGTCAGTAGAAGCAGGCTGTCATTACTGATCTAATCTGATGAAAATCAAGTACAGAGGGTTCTCACTTCCAAAAGTTGAGGGTTTGGTGGCTCCGAAAGCATTGTTCTGCTGGGAGAAGAGTCCTCCAGTGGTTCCTGTTCCAGTGCTGCCAAACAGACTGGTGGAAGTGCCACTGGCTGCACCAAAACCAAAGCCAGTGCTTGCAGAGGATGCGGCAGGCTGACTGAAAGTACTGGAGCCAAACAAACCGCCTACAGAAGAAAAAAACAATAATACCTTTAAATTTTAATTATTTGTTTCTAATATCTTTAAATTCAAACTGGTGCAAAACAACACACACATTTGTGTACTGATACAACTGGCCCACCTATAACCTGGTAAACTACTCAATTAAAAATAAAAGGTTTGAAATCTAAACCCTTTCCCAAAGAGGAAGTGATCACTTCTAGAGTTCTGAGACACCAAACAAAAACATCTGACTGTTTCACTTGAAAGCAAGAGTGAAAAAGAAAATCAACAAACCAGGTTTATTCTGTGTGGAACCAAAGAGACCTCCAGTGTTGGTTGTAGCCCCAAATGCAGACGTCCCAAAGCCTCCTGTTGTCCCGAAACCTGCGTCTGCATATACAAAGTTCATATCAGGTCAGACTGCTGCATTTTCACTCACCAGATTAAAACACAGGACACTGAAATTTCAAACTGTATTTCAGTCACAACAGCATCAACCTTATATGAAAAATAGTGCCCAATAGTTCCTTTTTTTATGTTGGCTCATTTCCAACATGTTTGTACAGGCTTTTTTTTATATGTATTTCAGACGTGCCATTTTATTTCAAGACCCATGTATAAAGAATCTAATCTTTTCTCTAGTGACTTTGAACCTGAATTAAATATATTTACTTACTTTGCTGTCCAAAGGTCGATGAGGTGCCAAATCCCCCTGTCCCTCCACCGAAGGGTGTACCAAATGACTTGTTGAACATCTTGCCCTGCTAGCAGGACAGCATAAGTCTTGTATGGAGAAAAACAAGAAAACCAACTTCATTTAAAAGGCCACTTTTACTATTTTAGTGACATTTCAGTGAACCTCTGAAGCACTGCTGTTGGGTGAAACATCACTCAAACATTGTTTTTTTGTCAAAATGTCGAAAAACATTTTGAAATAGGGGTTAGGGGCAGTAGAGGGTGAGCATGATGCATGTATTTGTTATAGGTTTTGTGTGTCTGTATGTATATTGTTGCATTGAGACAATTAATCTCTAGATTAGTTGTTTGCTTTTTAAAACATCCAAAATGCTAGAAAAATGCTTATTTAAAGACTGAAAGATATTTAGATTACTGTCATATAGGATGAAAGACACCACAAAACAAGAAACTCAAGAAGCTGGCATCAGAGAATTTGCACATTTTTCTGTGGAGAAAAGCTCCAATATTCCTGTATTTTTAGTGGAGCCAGTGGATATCCAATCCAAGATTCCTGTTTATTGGTCATTGTTTACTGCCCAATTTACTCTCACAAAACCACAGACTAAAACCAATAAAAAAACTAAACCAATGTATTGTAAAAAGGTTCTGGAAACCGTTTTCTGTCACAAAATGAGTGTCCCTTACCTACAGACCCTGCATGTTCACATGCAGATATCAGTTTATAGAGATTATACAACATGCAGTATTGGTGAAGACAGCAAGAGTTGTTAGCATTAGAAGATCTATTTTTATTTGTCAACTTCACATATTTTTTAAGGAGGTCCTATCACTCAGATTTTAAGATGAAACACGTTACGTTTTACCATGTATTTTTTTCAGGTCTGGAAAAGGGCTTAAATATAATTCCATACAGCGTAGGAGCCCTGCAAAAAAACTAAAATAAAACCTAAATAAAACTTAAGTGAGGGTCAATTGGCCTGAAACAGGGACCTGATCTGGTTTCCTGCTCCACGTGCAGCTAACCAAGCCGTGCTGTCAGTCAACAGTATTGATCACAAACAACTAACGTTGCTCTGATGGGTCCGGACTAGTCAAGAACCGAGCCCGGAACTAAGCTGCTCAGAGCCGGGTAAAACCAGTTATGACCTGCAGGTAAACAAACGTTCCTAAGTGTTTCCGTTTAGCTGACATGTTAGCTAAAAATGCTCACCACACACCCAGCTCACAACAATTGAACTTTTCGTTACCAACAAGTAGTGATGGTTTTAAAATCAAGCCTGAATGAGCTCCTATTGTCGATCGACATTTATTAAGTGGCGGACAGCTGCAAGTTTGAAGTTAGCTGCGTTTTCGGGCTAATGTTAGCCTGCTAGCTCAACCGCTAGCCCCTGCTACACAAACGTTAGCAAAACAAAAGTAAAACTGACAAAGAACAAGTGTGCTTTTCTCGAACATTCACCGTGAACAACGTTGCTCTGGGCGCTCGTTTCGTTATCGACCTCTCCCCTACGGTGTTGAAGCGTCTGTGTTCAAAATGTCCAGCTCCAAGTCTCTTTAGCTCAACATTGGAATAGCCGGTTAGCCTCGCCAACGAGGAGGGAAAAACTGAGGCGCTGCAACCGTAACTACGTACTTTCATACGTCTTACGTCACACGTCGTGACGGAAACGTTCCGACGTTATTTTTTTAAATTGTTTTTGTCCCTCAAAACTTTATTGAAAACAACATTCACCACATTGAAAACGTATTATGACAAAGCATTAGTACTTAAATGAGAAAAATATATAATTATTTGAATTTTTACGCTTATAAAATTAAACATTTATTTGAATATTATTGTAATTTTTTGTAATATTATGATTTAATTTCTTTAATGTTGCAATCTAGTAATTAAAAAAAGGAAGATGCAATTACATTTCTCCAAATTCTCCATTGTAACATGAAATAACATGGTAGGTCCAGTTTAATATGCAACCAGTTACTGGGGAGTGAGAGACATTTCCATCAGCTGAGTGGAACCTGTTAGGTGCATTGGTGTCAGGTGGTGGATTTGGAACTATTTCTCACTCTGAATAGGAGGTTAAAACATGATCTGTCAGATCACATTTTTACCGGACAGACCAGACAGAATTGCCTAAAACAAAACCCATTTTGTTGATATTTTAATTTGCCTAAAACATTAATTCTAGGTCAGAAATTAAGGCATCATTAGTGGGAGCAGGACTTGTAAACAGGGGCGGCTCTAGGGGGCCCAACAGGTGCCACACACCAAAACAAATTACAGGTAGGGAACATTACACTCGTGCTTATGGTGTGTGATATGAAATATAAATTTAATACAACTCTTAACTACTAAAATGCTATTAATCCAAGGGTCTAGAATTCTAGAAGATCATGTGATTTAATATATTATGGGGGGAATAATTTGCATGTAATAACTGTGTCCTTTTGGCTAGCTCCTTTTGCCCTTAATCTGTTCATATGTCATGCATTAACATATTTTGTAAGGTGACAAACAGTAAAGAGACTGGGGGAAATTAATGATAGGCTGCAAGAGAGGATGGAGGAGGTAGAGAAGGAGAAGCTGCAGTTACCTCTTTGTCTTTCATCACATGCTTTATCCTGTAACACCTGCATGATGTGAAATTACGATTGCTAAGGGGAAATAAATTTGGTTAAAATACTTTAATTGATGGACAACCCTATCTTTTCCCTTCAGCCTTAGTTCTTATTATTTATTTATTTACTTATTCATTCTCATACAAACTCTGAAGAATTGGGCTCGGAATGTTACATACGAGAAGCAAACTCACATAAAACACAAAATTTTAAGTGAAATGAAAGTACTTTGAAAAATGTTTCATCTTTTCAATCATTTATGAGTAAAGAATGATAAGTTTAACAGATTTGTATCAGTGGATTTCCAGAAATACTGACTGCAGAATATTTAATATATTTTATTTTAATTTCTTTCTTTCCCTATTTTATGCTGAACTTCAGTCTGATTACAGCAAGAGTAGAAACATGTAGAAAGGTTCATATCATGTGTGACTCAAAAGAGTTTCAACCGACAGCATAAATGGTATAGAAGAACAGGCCTGATGGTCTGATCTCTGAGCCCATAGATAAGAGCACTCAGACATCTGGGGAGGATGATAATAAATACATAAAAAACATTCAGGATACGTGAAAGGACTACCCTCGTGACTATTCTTGAAATGGCTATAATGATTGGGTTGTGCATGGTTGACAACAGACTGAAGCCCAGCTGCACCATGTGCAGCAGCAGTGTTTTACGAGCTTTACTGGCTGAAGCTTTGTCTGTGGAGGCCGACCTGGCTGCTATCATCACACCGATATAAGAAGAAATGACTGCCACTGTGGCGGATATGAACAGAAAACAAGTGTAGGCTTTGTCATAATGGTCAGAAATTGGCACGAGAAACATGATAAGTGTGCCACAAAAATTTTTCATTTGCAGGCTCTCCAGATCTTGAAATGGAAAATTCAACAGCAAAATAACTCGGACGAGGACATTCAATGAACAAAAAGCCCAAACCAAAAGGATGGCCACCCCTGTGTTTCTGATGGTGATGATGGTAGCGTGCCTCAGTGGGTAGCACACAGCTACAAACCTCTCCAGAGACATCACCACCAGCGTGAGAGGAGAGACTTCATTTGTGAGATTTGCGAGCATGACAAGAACACCACATACAGGATATGTCAAAAATATTCTACAAATAGACAGTATGTACAGCAGCTGGCTCAGTGCCATCTGTACAGTGTCTGCAAAAAGGAGGTTATACAGAAGGATGTAACGGGAAACCTCACAAAACACACGTTTAGTCCTCAAGGTGAACAGCATGGTCACATTAACGATGAAGAATATACAACATGGCACAGTCGTCAGAATGGTAAGTGTCACTCTCTCCACAAACCCTAGTCCAACAGGGATGTTGGTCTGAGACGCATTGATTGCATCTGGCATCTCAGAGAAACATTTAAGACATGATAATTATAAACCAGTTGATGTCATTGGAACATACAAGCACACAAAATCTCTTCCTGGTTGTATTTTGTATTCTGAGAACAATGCAAATCCGACATCATGAAAGTACAAATAAATGTTAAATCACACTAAAAACCTCAAATCAAATCATCAAAATACATTTTCCCTGCACAGTACCAAGTTGATACTTGTTTTTCTGTAGGCAGAAATGGTCTGCAGGGTCTGCCTGGTCTCACATACCATATATCTGCTTTCTCTTACACCAACGTCATGTGACACTGACATGTGAGCTTGCTGTACAGTTTAGGCACAACAGGTACGTGATCACGTCTCACACAGTGTGGACTCAGTAAATTGGACCATTTCATGAATGCACATTGTAGAGTAAGTTTCTAATGTATGAGTATTATTATTTCTTTATTAAATGTGTATTGTTTTGTTTAATATGGAAAATGTATTCTCGTGTATATGCTAGAGATGTAGCCTTTAAATTTAGACTTAGAATTAAGCATTGTTCCCCCTATCATGAACAGACCTGCTCAGAGCAGAGAGTGAAATGAATTTCAGTGTGACTGGTAACTCTTTAAAGATGCAAACACGTTGTGCAAAAACAGCCAAAGCACAAAAATACATGTGTGTTTTTCAATACACAGTTTATATTGCAGGGAATAAGTTTTATAGTATATTTTCTTTGCAATATCACCTATGAGGTTTTAAGAGACTAAGTTACCTTCTTTTAGTGAGTTCTTTACAGCATTTGTTAAATTGACTTTAACTCTCTCCCAACCCGTTCACTATAAAAACCACTGCAAACTTCATGCAATAAGCTGCTTAGAGCAGAGAGGCAAACGAATCTTGGTGTGACAGGTAACTCTATAGGCCCTATTTAAAGATACAAATGCATAAGGCCCTATTTTGACAGAGCAAAAACAGTCAAAGCACTGAAACACATGTGTGGAGCATCTACATCCAGCCTCATTGTGTGTACCCATGATAATCACTGACAATTTAAGTGTTCCCCTCAATCCTCTGAGTAGTCACATCAATAATAACATCGGTGTGTGCCAGCCACAAAATTTACATTTAATGGTGTTACACCGTATGGGAAAGGTTCCAGAAACCAACCAGCTTTAAACTTTAAGAAATTATAATTTGCACACACATAAAAAAGGTCTTTTCTTCAGTTCCTGTTTTTATTAATGCCACACTATTTATTGCAGGGGAATAAGGTTTTACAACAGACTCTGACACTGTCAGATATATTTGACTTTCTTTTAATGAGTTCTATACAGCATTTGTAAATTGCATTTTAGTGACATATATTCACTGTGCTCTCCCGCACTGCATTAACTCTCTTCCTACATCCTAACCCATTTATTATATCATCACTGAAGGAGTCTGGGAGCTTATATAACAAAAATGAAACTACAGCACTCTGCCCTAGTATAAACTTGGTTTTTACATGAACCCCTGTGCACCAAATGCATGTTTTCACAACCTATTACCTCATTATCTGAATGAATGAATGTGTCACACTTGCTCAGAGTGCTGTCCTGAACACATCTACATGTCAATATTAAGTGACAGTCAGGTTTATTGTTATTCATAATAATGCATCTAACTGTATGCTCCCTCTTCATACTCCTTGAATTAAAAAAATATGTTGAGAATATTACATGATTACAACTTGCCATCCTCGTCAAATCATTAATAGTGAAGCTGGTTGTTAGAATAATTATTATGACTGGTTTGTATCAATGAATTTCAAGAAATACTGACAGAAATGCAGGAAAAATGTTATTTATTTATGTATTTTTTTTGCCATATTCTATGGTGAGCTATGAAGGATATTCTAAATACAGCATGAGTTGAATAAACATGTACAGAGGTCCATTTCATGTATCCTAGGATGAGACTTCAGCTTTAGTCGAGTTGAAAGAGAGTTTCAGTCGACAGCATAGATAGTATAGAAGAACAGGCCTGATGGTCTGATCCCTGAGCCCATAGATGAGAACACTTAGACATCTGGGAAAAATGATAATTAACACATACATAACAGTCAGGATACGCAAAAATACCACCCTCGTGACAATAGTTGAGATGGCGAGAGCAAGTGAGTTGTGTAAAGTTGACAACAGACTGAAGCCCAGCTGCACCATGTGCAGCAGCAGTGTGTTACGAGCTTTACTGGCTGAAGCTTTGTCTGTGGAGGCCGACCTGGCTGCTATTATTACACCAACATAAGTAGAAATGACTGCCAAAGTAGACGATATAAACAGAAAAATAGTGTAAGCTTTGGCATATTGAGCAGATACTGGTACAAAATATATGATATCCGTGGTACAAAAGTTGTCCATTTGCAGGTTGTCCAGCTCTTGAAATGGAAAATCTAACAGCAAAATAACACGGACGAGGACATTTAATGAACAAAAAGCCCAAACCAAAAGGATGGCCACCCCCGTGTTTCTGATGGTGATGATGGTAGCGTGCCTCAGTGGGTAGCACACAGCTACAAACCTCTCCAGAGACATCACCACCAGCGTGAGAGGAGAGATTTCATTTGTGAGATTGGCGAGCATGACAAGAACACCACACACAGGATACGTCAATAAAATTCTACAGATGTATAGTATGTACATAATCTGGCTCACTGCCATCTGTAGAGTGTCTGCAAAAAGGAGGTTATACAGAAGGATGTAACGGGAAGTCTCACAAAACACACGTTTAGTTCTCAAGGTGAATAACATGGTCAAGTTAATGATGAAAAATATACAACATGGTATTATCGCTGGAATGCCAAGGATCACTCTTTCCACTAACCCCAGTCTAACAGGGACGTTGATCTGAGACTGATTGATTGCATCGGGCATCTCAGAGAAACATTTAAAACATAATAATTTTCAACCCGTTGATGTTATTTTAACATATAAGCACACACAATTCTTTCCTGTTTCTATTCTGATAAAAATGAAAACACAGTCTTTGAAGAGCAAAAATGTTAATTCACATTATAAACCTCAAATCAATTCATCATAATACATTTTACCTTCACAGATATTCACCAAGTTGGAGGTGGCACTTGTTTACATGTATGTAGGGAGAAATGGTCTGAAGGGTCTGCCTGCCCTCACTAGATATATATCAGCTTTCTCCTACACCAACGTCATGTGACACTGGGATCTGTGAGCATGTTGAACACATTAGAGATAACAGGTCTATGTGAGAATTTCTTATACAGTGTTAACTTAGGAAATTAGAACATTTTATTTATATATATAAATAGTAAGTTGTTAATGTATGAGCATTATTATTGCTTTATTAAATGTGTATCGTTTTGTTCAATATGGAACATGTATTCATGTATATATATATATATTACAGATATAGCATTTATATTTAGACTGAGAACAGACTCTTACACGGTAATGCTATGAGCCCTATTTTGAGATGCATGGGGCCCTATTTTGACAGCATAAAGATGTCAAAGCAATGACAGATCCACTCCATCCATTGATCCGGCGGGTTGGTTCGCTGGGGCATCAGGGAGAAAAGCCTAGGCTTCCCACTCTCTGGCCACTCCGTCCAGGTCTTCCAAAGGGATTCGAAGGTGTTCCCAGGCCAGCCTAGAGACATGGTCTCTTCTGCGTGTCCTAGGTCCTCCCCATGGCCACAACCCAGAAGGACATGCCCTTAACATCTCACCAGTGAGACCTCCTTACTAGATGCTTGATCCAACTCGTCTGGCTCTCTTAGATGTGGAGAAGCAGTGGTCGTAATCTGAGATCTTCCCCTTGACTGAAAGCTCATGACCATAGAGGAAGGTTGGAATGTAGACTGACTGGTAAAACGAGAGCTTCGTCTTTCAGCCAATCTCCTTCAATCACAATGATGGACCAGTGCAGAGTCATTACTGCAGAGGCTGCACCTATCTACCTGCCAGTTTCCACCGACCACCCCAATCCTTTCCTCACTCGTGAACAAGGCCCAGAGATAGTTGAACTCCTATTTCTGGCCGAGAACCATGGCCTCAGATTTTGGGGTGCTAATTCTTATCGCCACTACTTCAGATTCAGAAGCAACGGTCACGGTCCAATGAAGCCAACAGGACCACACATCATATGCAAAAAGCACAGACTGAACTCTGAGGCCACCTAGAAATTCTGTCCATAAATATGAACAGAATTGGGGACAAAATACCTAGTCTAACTCTCACTGGAAACAAGTCAGACTTACTACCATCAATGTGGATCAAGCACCAACACCAGATGTACCGGGACCAGACGGCCCGTACTAATACGTCCAGAACCCCATACCCTAACAACCCCCCTACAGGACAGAGTTGAATGCCTTTTCCAAGTCCCTAAATCACATACAGTACATAGTGGTTGGTCAAACACCTATGCACCCACCAGGACTGCCTTAAAGGTATTAACTGATCCAAGTTTCACAACCAGGACAAAAACCATGTTGCTCCTTTTGGTTCCGAGGTTCAACTTTTACATGTACTTTCCAGGACCCCTGAATAGACCTTCCCAGGGAGGCTGAGAAGTGATCATGAGATTGTTGCTTCAGTTTTGTTGTACTATATAATGCCTTATATGAAGAAAGTTCATTATACTGCACTCTTAGAATAGTTACTAGTCTCAAGTTGACAATTTTCTAGCTCTTCCATCTGTGAGGTGAGCTCCTTGACTCTTTTTTGTGCACCATCAGCTCTCGTAGTTAGAGAGGCGAACTGGTCTTCTGCTGATCTAATGTGAGTTTCTGCTGTTGCAAGTCTTCTGCTATGCTAAGCTTCCAATAGCACCTTTATTCTTTCAATTAAAAAAAGTACTTGATGTAACTGAGTGGAAAATTCATTCCATAAGGTGTGTATGGCCTGTATATTCTTTATGCCATATCTGAAAGTCCTGAACACATCTACATGGACTGGTGATTGCAGATACAGAGCCTCTGAACTCTTTACCAATATAACACCTCCCAAAAGACCCATGCCTTGTTGACACTACATGACTTTCACCCTGATCAGCTGCATCCATATTTGTAATTTGGCTTGTGCATTTCAGTAAAAACCATTGATTATCAACCATTCGTCTTTACTTTGTGAAAGATCCCTGAATATCATGGTTTAAGATGAGGGCTGCTACTTTTATTACATTATAATAGACCGATAAGACACAGCACAAGGTTTACAGGCAGTGTTTTCTAGCTTTTTTGATTTTATGATAACAGCATTGCTCACATAGTAAAAGGTGAAGTCTCCTTTGGAGGCAGCAGGATGCATGGAAACAAGTCAAGAATATTACAGATGGGTATGTTCAAATTTTAAAGCAAAAAAAAGTAAAATGAAGGCAACTTGAACAATTTGTCATCCTCACTAATTATTAGTGATGCTGGTTGTAACGATGGGTTTCAAGAAATACTGACAAAACGGATTCTCAAAATTGTGTGGTTTTTTAATCATTTCCCTATTTTATGCTGATCTATGAAGGATAGTCCATCTACAGCATGTGTTAAAAAAACATGCACAAAGCCTCAATCCATGTATCCTACGATGAGACTTTAACCTTAGTTGAGACGACAGAGAGTTTCAGTCGACAGCATAGATAGTATAGAAGAACAGGCCTGATGGTCTGATCTCTGAGCCCATAGATGAGAGCACTCAGACATCTTGGGAGAATGATAATAAAAACATACATAACATTCAGGATACGTATAAATACCACCCTTGTGACAATTGTTGAGATGACGACAGCAACTGAGTTGTGCATAGTTGACAACAGACTGAAGCCCAGCTGCACCATGTGCAGCAGCAGTGTTTTACGAGCTTTACTGGCTGAAGCTTTGTCTGTGGAGGCCGACCTGGCTGCTATCATCACACCGATATAAGAAGAAATGACTGCAACAGTGGCCGTTATGAACAGAAAACAAGTGTAGGCTTTGGCATATTCAGTAGACACTGGCACAAGATACACAATGTGTGTGCTACAAAAATGTTTCATTTGCAGGCTCTCCAGCTCATGAAATGGATAATTTAACAGCAAAATAATCCGGACGAGGACATTTAAGAAACAAAAAGCCCAAACGAAAAGGATGGCCAACCCGGTGTTTCTGATGGTGATGATGGTAGCGTGCCTCAGTGGGTAGCACACAGCTACAAACCTCTCCAGAGACATCACCACCAGTGTGAGAGGAGAGACTTCATTTGTGAGATTGGAGAGCATGACAAGAACACCACATACAGGATATGTCAGCATTATTATACAAATAGACAGTATGTACATTACCTGGCTCACTGCCATCTGTGCAGTGTCTGCAAAAAGGAGGTTATACAGTAGAATGTAACGGGAAGTCTCACGAAACACACGTTTAGTTCTCAAGGCGAAAAGCATGGTCACATTAACAATGAAGAATATACAACATGGCACAGTTGTCAGAATGGTAAGAATCACTCTTTCCACAAACCCTAGTCCAACAGGAATGTTGGTCTGGGATTGAGTTGCATTGGACATCTCAGAGAAATATTTAAGACATGATTACTATAAACCACAAAAAATCTTTTTCTGTATCCTGAGAACGATAAAAACACAGTCTTTGAAGCACAAATGAATGTTGAATCACTTTAAAAACCCCTAATCAAATCATCAAAATCCACTTTCCCTCCATAGATATGAACCAAGTTGCAGTTGGTGCTTTTTTTCCATGTAGGCAGAAATGGTCTGCAGGGTTTGCCTGCCCTCACATACTATATATCAGCTTTCTCCTACCCCGACATCATGTGATGCTCCAAGAATGTGAACATGTTCAACAAGTTTAGGGATAACTGGTCTATGTAATCAAAGCTTACACTGTGTAAACTTTATTAAATGTGGGGCGAAAAGCAGATATGTCTAACCTTTATGAAATGTGGATTATTTTGTTCAATATGGAAAATGTGTTCATGTATATAAAAGCTGAGCAAAGAGTTATAACAAAGCCATTTACAGGAGTGCCTTATTTGCAAGGAACATGCATTTATGGGATGAGCAGCACAGCTGAGTATGTGCGTTTCACTCGTGTTTTACGTTTACATTATAGATGGGGAAGGGGAGTCAAGTCAAACTCACTTTAGTTCATGGGCACATACAACACAATCAATCAAGTAAAAATACCTTCAAACTTGTCATGACTAATACATTTAATGAACTTTCAGTTTACACAACAGAAGAACTGACTTAAGAAAAAAAAGTGCAAAATCAACAACATGATGTCTCAGTTATTTCATATTCAGTCAGTCCATTGCTGCATGCATTGCAATTTAACATTTACTCACTGTACAATTTTTACTTTTTTTTTTTTTTTTTAAAGAAGCAGGTGAAGTTATCTTCTATCTTGGGAGACCCAGCCGTCTGTTTCGCTTTGTGAGAGTGAATCAAAGACACAAATCACATAGCTAATAGTAATCTTCTTTGTTTAAACACAGAGAGGACTCGTTTTCTTCCTGCATCCATATGTGTAATTTGGCTTGTGACCCACTGATGCTCAACCATTTATATTGACTTTTGTCCTTGAAAATATAGTTTATTACATAATAGATCAAGAAAGAACAGCACAAAGGTTTTCAGGCAGTGTTTGTTCTAGCTTTTTGAAGCATTTTATGATAATGATTGCTTACACAGTAAAAGTTAGTATTTATATCTATGGTCAGCATTAGGATCATTGGATAACAGCAAATATTACCTGATGTGCAGCAGTGAGGAAAAGTCTGTCAGTGCTGTGAATAAAGCTCCTAGAGGCCAAGAAATATTTATTCCCTCTGTAAGCAACAAAAATAAGGAAACTGGCCTGAGGCAGCAGGATGTATGACGAAAAAGTCCAGAATATTACATATGGGTATGCTCAAATTTTAAAAGCAAAAAAAGCAAATTAAAGTGAAATGAAGGCAACTTGAACAATTTATCATCCTCATTGAATTATTATGAGTGATGCTGGTTGTAACGATGGATTTTAAGAAATACTGACGAAACAGATTCTCGTAATTGTGTGGTTTTTAATTCATTTCTGGCCCCATTTTATGCTGATCTATGAGTTACATAAACATGTTTATAAACAAGGTTTATTTTCATGTATCCTAGGATCAGACTTAAGCCTTAGTTGAGACGACAGAGAGTTTAAGTCGACAGCATAGATAGTAGACAAGAACGGGCCTGATGGTCTGATCTCTGAGCCCATAGATGAGAGCACTCAGACATCTGGGGAGGATGATAATAAATACGTATAAAACATTCAGGATGCGCAAAAATACCAGCCTTGTGACAACTTTTAAGACAGCCATGATGATTGAGTTGTGCATGGTTGACAACAGACTGAAGCCCAGCTGCACCATGTGCAGCAGCAGTGTTTTACGAGCTTTACTGGCTGAAGCTTTGTCTGTGGAGGCCGACCTGGCTGCTATCATCACACCGATATAAGAAGAAATGACTGCCACTGTGGCGGATATGAACAGAAAACAAGTGTAGGCTTTGTCGTAGTGGTCAGATATGGGCACAAGAAACATGATGAGTGTGCCACAGTAGCTTTTCATTTGCAGGCTCTCCAGGTCTTGAAATGGAAAATCTAAGAGCAGGATAACTCGGACGAGGACATTTAATGAACAAAAAGCCCAAACCAAAAGGATGGCCACCCCCGTGTTTCTGATGGTGATGATGGTAGCGTGCCTCAGTGGGTAGCACACAGCTACAAACCTCTCCAGAGACATCACCACCAGCGTGAGAGGAGAGACTTCACTTGTGAGATTGGCGAGCATGACGAGAGCTCCACATAGAGGATATGTCAGCAACACTCTACACATAGACAGTATGTACAGCAGCTGGCTCAGTGCCATCTGTGCAGTGTCTGCAAAAAGGAGGTTATACAGTAGAATGTAACGGGAAGTCTCACAAAACACACGTTTAGTCCTCAAGGCGAACAGCATGGTCACATTAACGATGAAGAATATACAACATGGCACAGTCGTCAGAATGGTAAGTGTCACTCTCTCCACAAACCCCAGTCCAACAGGGATGTTGGTCTGAGACTCGTTGATTGCATCGGGCATCTCAGAGAAACATTTAAGACATGATAACTATTAACCTGTTGATGTTATCGTAACATACAAGCACACAAAATCTCTTCCTGATCGTGTTCTGAAAACAATGAAAATCCAGTAAATGTTGAGTCACATTACATTATTAACATCTTAAAAAACACAAATACATAAAAATACATGTTCCCTGTACATACATTTACCATGGAGTTGGTGCTTGTTTCTATGCAGGCAGAAAGGTTCTGCAGAGTCTGCCTGCCGCACATACTATATATCAATTTGTGTCCTACACTGACATCATGTGACACTGTGACGTAATTGTGGTGAACATTTTTTTTTAAATACCTTTATAATTAACTTGCCAAAAAAAGTTTGCAAATCCATGTTTTCTTGATCATATCTCTGAAGTCACTGCACTTTTAGGAATGTATTTGAATGCTCGTTCATTTTGCATCACTCTTACAAATACCATTTTCTTCTAATGGCATGTCATGTGCAATTTGTGTTATAGTGCACAGTGGTGTGTGTTGATGTTATACGTCACCTTTCCTGTTGGTGTTGATGCCTTTTGTGCATGAGAGTGTATTTCAGCTGTAAGAAATGTGTGTGTGTGCAGGTGTGTGTGTGTGTGTATGCTTTTGGGGCAGGGGTGCACAGTTCTCCACTGAAGGCCCTGACTGACTCATATCACACGCTGAATACAACTACAATGCTTTATGCTTAAATTTACCACTCGAATTATTATGCATGATGACAGCATGATCATCGCAGGTGTAATGGGATATATATATATATATATGTAAAACAAATAGCACAAATAATTCATAATGCTATATATATTTCTTTTACTTATGAATAAATGAATAATATCATTGTATTTCAAAACAAGCTCGTATTCAGTCAAAATGAATACATCTACTTACCCTAAATATTTCATGAGAAAATACTTTTCCCCAGAATAATACATATGAATTTGCAACTGCACTTTCAACATTTTAATATGGAATTAAAATAAAAATGAAACCATTTTCAAACTGTGGTAAATTGTTCTTTTCTGTTTTAGTCTTGTTTGATTTACACATCTGTTATGAACACATATGGTTATGTTTGTACAGTATGGGTATACATATATGATTGTCTTTGTGATGCACTGGTGGTGCAAAAGCTGGTTGATACAAATTGAAATAAATTATAATCATTTTTATAATCATTCACACCCTTTGTGCGCTGTCAGAATTTTAATATTATAGCAGACAAAAATACTGATAATGAACAATTTTATTATCATTATTTCTATATTTTTCAATCAAAGATATGCTTTTTTGTTGGGTTGTCCTATAATATATATCCAATATATTCCCTATTACATAAAATCCATAAATATTAAGGCAAGACCTCAGCTTTGGCTGGGGTGACTGAGAGTTTCAGTCGGCAGCACAGATGGTACAGGAGGGCAGGTCTGATGGCTTGGTCTCGGATGCCATATATGAGAGAGCTCAGACATCTGGGGAAAATGAAAATGCACACATAAAAAACATTCTGCACGCGCACAAATACTAACCTCGTTACAGTTTTCCAAAGGGCTATGAGGATGGGGTTGTAAATGGTCGAGGACAGACTGAGGCCCAGCTGCACCATGTGCAGCGCCAGCGTGTTACGAGCTTTACGGGCTGAAGCTTTGTCTGTGGAGGCCGACCTGGCTGCTATCATCACACCGATATAGGAGGAAGTTATCGCCACACTGGCTGATACAAAGAGAAAACAGGTGTAGGCTTTGTCATAATGATCAGACATTGGCCCAAGAAACATGGCTATGTCAGAGCAAAAGTCTGTCATCTGCAGGCTCTCCAGGTCCTCAAACGGATAATCTAACAACAAAAGAACTCTGATCAGAACATTTAGCGAACTGAACGCCCAAACCGCAACGATGGCCACCCCTGTGTTTCTCATGGTGATGATGGTGGCGTGCCTCAGTGGGTAGCACACAGCCACATATCTCTCCAGAGACATCAACACCAGAGTGAGAGGAGAGACTTCATTTGTGAGATCAGCGAGCATGGTGAGAACACCGCATACAGGATACGTCAGTTTCATTCTAAAAAAGGCCAATATGTACAGTAACTGGCTCAGCACCAGCTGCACAGTGTCCGCTAACAGCAGGTTATACAGGAGAACGTAACGAGAGGTCTCACAAAACACTGGTTTACTCCTCAAGGTAAAAAGCATAGTTCCGTTAATGAAGAGGAACACACAACATGGCACCGTCGTCAAGGTGGAAAACATCGCTCTCTCCATCAGCCCCTGATACTGCTGCTCAGCACTGACATTGTTCACAGATGTCATTTCAGAGAGGCAATAAAAAAGACATCAACCTACTGATTACATCGGAAAACACAACACAGCACAATTTCTGCCCAGTCAACGAAGACGCCCATCCAATTAACACGCGAAACCTGAAATCAAACACAAACGTTTTTCTCTGCAAACAGTTGAAGCAGGCAACAGTCAGTACTTGTTTCCATGTCAGCAGAACTGCTCTGCAGGGTTTGCCTGGCCCTCGCGCACTGTATATGAGCTCTGTCCTCACACCCACTCCACGTAGTATCATCACATGACACCGTTGCATTCCTAGTACCATGGTCCTGCTCATGATTTCATAGTGAAAAACAAATAGAAGAGCTTCTATCCATCTTAGTGGAATTATTAGAAATATGGTTATCACAATACAACAGGTTCAAACCCCCACATTCTTGCATGTTGCATGTATCCTGCCAGGTGCTCCGGCTTCCTCCCACCACCAAAAGACATGCATTTTACTCGCATCATTGCCTGCGCATATTGGCGGAAGTCACGTTTCTTTCATTTCAAGGTAACCTTTAAGCATCCAAGCAGTCTGTCATGTGTACGGTATTGGAAAAAAAAAAGCTTGGAAATATGTGTTAGGTTGATCATATCTCTGTTGTCACTGTATTTTTAGCATTGTATCTTATAGCATTAGAAACCTCGTTGAGTTCACTTTACAATATCCTATTAGTACGGATCACGGTATTAGGATGAGCACAGATGAGAAGTGGGTTGCGTCCAAACTGAAATGTGCCAATTTCCCTGCCACTGTCAAATCTTTTGAAGCTGGTCTGTAATTGCACGTGGGTCTCTGATCAGACAATCATGACAACGGATGCACACAGCTATCCCAGGTCTAAGACCGTGAGGCTGCCTGGAGGCCTGCACTGAAAGGCGTTGGCATAGTCTCACTTGGACTTCACTGACAATGACATTTTCCTTAAAGAAAAAAGCTCATTAAAATTCTTTTACATTTTTTAAATGTAAAATATGAAGTGCAAAGTTTATTCTCGGTGTTTGTGTATTGCACGTTTAAATTTCTACGTCACAGGTGTTTAAGTTGCATCTTTGACCAGGATGTAATTATATATTAAGGACTTTAACATAACTTAAAGTGATATGGTGTTGTTGCAGCACTCGAGGACATAGGTTATGGCTGGTGGGTGCAGGTGAGGGTTATGGGGAAACACATGTCGACTGGGGAATGGATTTACACAGAACACCTGTTCCAGGTGTCTTTGACACAGAGGGATAGTGAGCAGAGCTGTACTTTTGTAAGATATTGACCAACAACATGTACACGTTCACAGTATTAAATGTTGTGTAAGCTACATGAAATGCATAAGGGTGAAATTACATATAATTGTGTAAATATAACATGTCATAAAAGAAGAAGACAGCTGATCAGGAACTTAATCAAACCACAGATGCAGCAAAGATCCCAAACAGAGACACTGAACTACAACAATACAAATGATATTCTGCAAGCGTGCATAGTATTATATTTACAATTGGGAAAGTAGAGAGCAGACACTGGCACATACTGATGTTTGCTATGTCTTTTCACTCAACACTACAGTATTTGTCATTAAATATGAGACAGTGGCAATTTCCCCCCTTTTTCTGAGGCCATGAAATGATGTGAAGAGTCTTGTATGATCTTTGACAACATGAATGTTTATTAGAAATATAATTTTCACTTGTTAATTATTCAAACTGAAAAACCTCAATGCATTTCTGAGCCATTAAATCAGTTCGGAGTGATTCCAACGCGGTACATCTACAGATGAACACTGACCTCAGCCTTGGCTGGGGTGACTGAAAGGTTCATCCGACAGCCGAGATGGTACGTAAGGATAGGTCTGATGTTCTGATCTCTGAGCCCATAGATGAGAGCACTCAAACATCTGGGGAAGAGGATAATACACACATAAATGAAAATCTGGATACGCACCAGCACTACCCTGTTCACGAATTCTGAAATAGCTACGAGCAAAGGATTGTGCAAAGTCGAGGAGAGACTGAGGCCCAGCTGCACCAGATGCAGCAGCATGGTGTTTCGGGCTTTACGGGCCGACACTTCATTCGTGGAGGCCGACCTCGCCACTAAAATCACTCCGATATAGGAGCAAGTCACCGTCATGCCAGCGGTTATGAACAGAAAACAAGTGTAGGCTTTGTCATAGTGATCCGGCACGGCACCGAGCAACATGGCCACATCGGAGCAAAAGTCCTTCATCTGCAGGCTCTCCAGGTCTCTGAATGAATAATTTAGCAGTAATAATACTCGAATGAAGACATTTAGTGAACAAAAAAGCCAGACCCCAATCATAGCCATCCCCGTGTTTCTGGTGGTGATGATGGTGGCGTGCCTCAGCGGGTAGCACACAGCCACATACCTCTCCAGAGACATCAACACCAGCGTGAGGGGGGAGATTTCGTTCGTGAGATGAGCGAGCATGGTGAGAACACCGCACACGGGATACGTCAGTTTCATTCTACAAACAGCGAGTATGTACAGCAGCTGGCTCTGTGCTATCAACACGGTGTCTGCGAAAAGCAGGTTGTACAGAAGGATGTAACGAGAGGTCTCACGGAACATGGATTTACTCCTCAAGGTGAACAGCATGGTCCCGTTAATGAAGAGGAACACACAGCACGGCACTGAAGTCAGAATGCCACACAACACTACTCCCAGTAACTCCTGATACTGGTGTCCAACAGTGATGTTGGTCTGAGACTGATTTGCATATGGCATCTTAGAGAAAGATTACAGTCATGAACAGTGTTTTTGTCGTAATTGGTGCACGAAAGCGCTCGGTTCCAGTTTGCAGTCCTCTTTAGTAAAAAAACCCCAACTCATCCAAAAAAATATGTTTTCAGCGCAGCAACTTTGCAGGTTAGAGGCTGTGTTTGTCTCTGTGTGGGCAGAGCTGCTTCCCTACCCTCATTTATTGTTTATGAATCCTGTCCACAAACCAGCGATCACGTGGCACCATCACGTCACCTGTAGTGGAAGAGGAAGGTCGACTACTGCCATCTTTACAGTAATAATATTAATAATAATAATAATATTACGCTTCACATGCAGCGTTAAACAAAAAAAAGTTAAAATGTTGAGAACCAGGTAATACCGGTGGTGTGTGGAGATGGTCATAAGGGTTTTCCTAGGTGAGCAGTATATCAGGACATGTCAGTAAAGTGTTCAGACAACCTCAGATCCACGAAGCACTCCTTCACTTTTATCATTCAAATACTGTAAGACATTTAATGATACAGTACGAAACACAATTAAATCAAAATGTGATGCAGGCAATATAAATATATAGGAACATAAGATAAGATAAAACATGACTTTATTGATCCCACAACGGGGAAATTTGCTTGTTACTGCAGCGTACAGTGTAAAAAAAAATTAAAGGTAAAGAAATAAAAGCTAAAAAAAATAAAAAATACACAACACTATGTACAAAATTCGTAGAATTTGTTGATCAGCATACACAGTATGCATTATGGACATAGAATGGAGAAAAAATACTAATAAATAGCAAGAAAAAGGTATGCATAAGCAAAGCATATATACATACATACATGCACGTACGTACTTACATACATACACATACACACATGTACACATACATAGCTAATGCAGACTTAAGGTGCAGGATGTGTGTGTAGAGACATACATTTTTTTTTTTTTTAATCGCTAATAAGGTACAACTTATGTTCAGCTCTTCATCATATCTCCCTCCAGTCTGTCCAGATATGTTGTGCTGTAAAATCCTCTTATTGAGCTCCTATTTACATCTCCACTCATTTGGAATATTTCTACATAGCGAAATGCAGGAGGAAACCAAAAAAAATATTTTTGAAAACCCTTAAATCAACCCCTAAAAGATGATATTTCTGTTCCTGTATGTGGAGGTACGGGCTGGTGGCCAATCACCAGTAACGAGAAACAAACAAAACTAGTGGTTTACGTATGTGTAAATTGAAAACAACATAAATAAATAATCAAAAACTTAATTTTTTTTCTTCATGCATGAAGAACCGATATTTGTGGCTTAACCCTCTGTTTGGAGTGTGCCCCTAAAAACCCTACAACAATTGGATGGTGATAAAGAACTCAAACTTCCCTCCCTTGCATGATGAATTGGGATAAACTCCCTCTGAATACATGGCTTTAAAATATTCTAGAGTCCTAGAGAATGAATCATTCTGATATCAATCTGAGCCTGACCGTGTGCTGGTGGTCACTTTGGAAATGACTGCTTATTTAATAAATTTAAAGACTCATGGCTCGTTTAAAGAACAATAATTATGTTTTATTTTTCCTGAGAAACGCCTGTCATACATCCTGTGCTTCTACCTCATGCTGTAGTTTAGTATATACTGTATAAACCATTCAGACCACGGTTAGTGGGTAAGTCTTGATTATCTGTTACTACCTATAGTAAGTTGCTTTTCATCTATGTTTGCTGCTGTCTTCATCGTGGTAGTGGGACTAATATTAGCGTATTTCAACCCTAACCTTAAGTTTAATGTCACTTTACTATGATACCTGCTTTTCTTATTTAGTTGAAGTAATGTGATTTAGCAGGATGAGTTTTCAGAGTTGAAAGGAGACACTTTCCACGACATCTTTACATACAGTCTATATTAAAGACTTAACATAGTGCATAAAACTATCCTTGCAATGAACAGTCTGAGAAAGGGACAACAGATATTCTTTGGTGTAGTCACACTTTAGCCTTTTTAATTATTTGCACTTATGTCTGATTTATTTGCAGCTTTGTGCAACTTACTTGTGAGTTTGGCCATTTGAAGTGAACTTTTTAAAAGCTAAAGTTTTCTTTATTCATCACTCCCTCACCACTGCCGTGGCTAATGAACATCCATAGGAGGCTTTAATTATGTCAATATTTACCGAAAACATTAATGAGTGGGGGTGTGAATTTTTAATGTGTCTAAATGAGTCGCCGGGGGATTTCTGAGCGTGCGACACCTCGGAGTATGTCAGCAAACTAGAAACGTCATTGTCATAACACAACACACCTCCTCATTTAGTCAGAAGAAGTTTAACTTTCACCGACTTGCATCACACTGTTGCCCTGAAAGTGGAAATGCTGTCAAATCATTGAATATGAGGAAAGTGAATATAATCAGCTTTTATTTAATTAATCCTAGCAGCACAGACAATAAATTTTAATTGAGATTTATAAAATACTCTATGATCAGCTTTGGATATTTAATAGATTGGAGTTTGTCTGTTTATTTCAACTTGTTGAACTTTTACATAATTTATCTCCACAGAGAAACACACCATCTCCTTCCTGATCAACACCCATAAGGAATCATTAACCCCGGCGTTATTTACTAAAAACATTCATTAGTCAGGCTTTGAATATTTAATGCCCCGTCGGGGGAGCACATGGGGATTTCTCTCTGTGATACCCCAGAGTGTTTTTTTACTAGAAACATCTTTGCTGTATCAACAACAACACACCTCATTAGTTGGTTAGGACTCGTCCAGCTTTGACTGACTTGCATCATGTCACACTAACTCCCTGTAGCCCTAAAAAGTGAAATACTGGAAAAAGTTTTTACCTTTAAACCCATTTGAAGTGGAATCTACCATCTGTGTGACATTTGTGTAACATATAAATGTGGAAAATGTAATTTTAAGGATTTTAAAGTGATCATTATACTGATTTCCTCCCAGGAATAACAAGTTTATATTAGATATTTATTATTGTTAAGTGTTTTTGTATGTCTTGCATGTGCTTTTTTGGTTGCTGATAACTCAATCCACTTTTTTAAAACTTTGCACACAGTCTCTTTCACTAACACGCATGTCGGACAAACAACTAAAATATGCCAGACATGTCTTAGAATAACCTCAATCCTCTTTAATGTCTGCAACAACCTTTCACTAAGACGCTGTCACTCGTGAAACACTCCTGTTATTTGACAGTATAACACATTTTTACCTCATTGACTGCACTAAAGTTTGTGTTATTTAAAATATATATATATAATAAATAAATAAATATAATAAAATAGAATAATAAAAATGCAACATTATTCTCCAGACCAGCTGTTTCATGCAAACAAGCGTGGCCTCTGACCTCCTGACTTTGAGCGCTCAACACTGCTGAATAATTTGTGCTTCAACACACGTGTTGTGCTGATTTGTGATTTTTAACTGCATGACACATCATGATGATTTTGTCAAGTCAAGCCACAGATTTGCCTGAATGCGCTTTACATCTTCACATTATACAAGAAAGTATGTTATTCAGTTTTTCTTGTACAACTACTGCAAGCTAAATAAGCTTTTTTATTCACACATCACTGCTGGTGAGGTGACTAACATTCACTTCACAATGTCGTATCATTTCTGTGCTATCTCAAAGACCTTTGTGATGAAAAGGTATGAAAATGATGTTTTTGAGTGAAGGATGTGGGCGAAGAAAGTAGACTTTTTAAAAGTTCAACATACCACGTCCTGTCTGCACCAACTTCCGCCTGCTTCATTAGTGATTCACCCTTTAACACAGCTGCACAACCATAGTGACTCAGAGTCATAGCGCCCCTACTGGCAACAGGAAGTAGATGCAATGAAAACATCATCCGTGTTCCCCCCATGCTACGTGTTTGACGCATGAACGAAATGACCGTACCAGGGTCATAAAATACTGCTGACAGCTTTCATTGGATTTGTGTCTAGAATTTTGGGAAAATGAGGCATGAATTAAAAAGAAAAGATAAAACCTATAATAAGTTTTGAAGAGACATTTAAGGTGAAATAACATCACTCGTTTCCAAATGATAACCAAGATGATGTAATGGTGACCTGGGAAGTGGGAGTAAGTTAAAGGCATATATATATATACCCTTCCAATCTGGGAACGCCTGTGGCCTCTAACCTACTGTGACTGTTCAGCACAGCTGGGATCATTTCTGCTTTAACACTCATCAGGTGTTGTGCTGATGGGTGATTTCTAACTGCTTTTTTTCCCACCATGGTCGTGTGTCGTGTGTTGTGTGTTATGCAGCTTACTTGTGAAACTACAGCAAGCTAAATAAGCCATTCAACACGTTCTGTAATGTCTTCGCTGCAGCCTGTGGCTAACAGCACTAAGCAGTACCAAACACCGCAGGAGGTGATGATGTTTGGCATGTTATCTGTGGGGACGAGCTGCTCCTTTCTCTACATTGACAGCGTTCTGCTGTACACCCTGAGGAGCAAGCAGGTTTTCTGCGAGACGTCCCGTTACGTCCTGCTGTACAACCTGCTCTTCGCAGACACCGTGCAGATGGCAACGAGCCTCCTCCTTTACTTTCTGGCTTCCTTACGGGTGAAAATCTCATATTACACCTGCAGCTTCCTCGTCATGCTCACGATCGCCACAGGTTTGATCTCCCCTCTCACGCTGGCTGTAATGTCACTCGAGAGGTACGTGGCTGTGTGCCATCCGCTGAGGCACGCCAGCATCTTCACCATGAGGAGCACGGGGGTGTCCATTGCCCTGGTGTGGACCTTCAGTTTCGTCCACGTTCTCATTCGGGTTTCCATACTGTTATATCTGTTCACGAAAATCCCAATGAGGGAGATGGACGACTTTTGCTCCAGGGAGGCCATTTTTTTCGCGCCGCTGTTTTACGATTTCGAAAAGGTGTTCGGCAGCACTGTCTTTCTGCTGGTGGGCCTGGCGATCCTGGGCTCCTTCGTCGGCGTGGCACTCATAACCAGGTCCGTCTCGACGGACAAAGCCTCGGCCAAAAAGGCTCTTCAGACCCTCCTGCTGCACCTGATTCAGCTGAGCCTGATTCTGACTGCCAGCTTCTACTCCACCATCCTGTTAACCATCACTAAAACACTGGGGAGAATAGTCCTCATGCGGGTTTATAACGTGTGCTTTGTGTTCTTGTTCATCCTGCCGAGGTGTCTGAGTGCTCTCATCTATGGCCTCCGGGATCAGAACCTCAGACCCATCATCCTGCAGAATCTGTTCTGTTGCTGGAACTCAGGTTTCTTCGGCAAGAACCAGTAAAACAATGTAAATGCACGACATTCTTTTTGCATGACAAAAAGCAGGGGTCTTTAGACTTTTCACCTGTCAAGAAAAGAATCACTGTTCCTTAATTCATCATAAGACATTAGACCACATCTGTGTGTTGTTCTTACATGTCACAGTTAAATATTTCCAGATAGTTATGACCATGAAGCAGTAAAGCTGTACTGTTAGGACTTGTTAAATCAGCGTTATCATCGCATGTTATTTCCTTAAAATTGAGCCCCACGCTCCAGATTGACAATAGACAAATCAAATTTGTGACACTAAACACTGCTGGATAATTTATGCACGTATGTTATGCAGTTTTTTTTTTCTAGACACATTCTGTAATGTCTTTGACAGTGTTTTTGCTGTATACCATGAGGCATAAGCATTTTTTTAAGCAGCTTAAGCAGCTTTTTGCAGACAAATGCCTCCTTCTTTATCTTTTGGTTTTACTGTGCAGCACAACTGATGCAGGTTTAATCTCCCCTCTCACCAATGAATCACTAGGATTGAGAGATAGTGTGTTTTCCAGAATGCATGATTATTACAATTCATTATTTGCAGAATATAAATGCATATAAATATGGGGATTGTGGTACTTTCTTTTGAACTTTTCACTCTCATGTCATTCATGTGAGGCCTGTATAATCATCCCTGTTGGCCCTTTTGGCTCACTGTCTCCTCTCTCAACCTTCTCTATCATGGCAATAAAGATTTGAGGTTTTTCCTTGTGTGATGTGAGACTTTAAGGACAGGGGATGTTGTGTTGCTGTTCTACAAACTGTGAAGCCCATTGAGGCGAATCTGTGATTTGTGATTTTTGGGCTACACAAATAAAATTGACTGGACTTGACTTGTGTATTTTGAAATATAATTAGGAAAACAGTGGTTTTAGTATTGAACTATATAAACTCTGCTAGTAAGCAGTTTAATGGCAATGATACAGACCTGTGTCTACTGTATAAATATGTTCAGATGGAAAGAAAAGCATGGCTATGCTTTAATAATCATACAGGATATTAGACAATAGGCTGCATTTATGTGTTGTTCTTACATGTCACAGTTAACTTTCTCTTTGACTGAGAGCTGAAAGCAGTGAAGTTATACTGTATGACGAAATCCTTTCTTTGTCACTGCATATTAAAGCGGCTTCATCAGAAAAAGTGCCGTTCCCCAAATGGCCACTTGAGGGTGGTATTAAAAGCTAGTTAATCCCCATAGACCCCCATGGAAATGCACAATTTTAAATAAATATGTTCTTAGCCTTGTATGAATATAGTTTGGTCTCTATTTTTAATTTCTTTATACATGTTATTTATCTCCTGAGCCCAGACTCAGGTCCAATAACTTATATTAGATTCATTTAATGGCAACCATCCTGCAGAGAACAGGTCACATACTAGGTTTAGGAGTGTGATTGCCATGGGTTCCATTTATTTTAGCAACAGCAAAGAATTTGCATAGATTTCTACAGGTGGAAATATCTCCATGAAGCTTCTCAGTCATCCAGGTCATGTTTGACTTGTAGAGTTGTAGAATAAAAGCAACCGGATTTCCGGTCAAGTAAATTTTATTTGTGTAGCCCAAAATCACGAATCGCAGATTCACCCACATCATAAAAATTTAAAAAAAGAAAGTGTGCAATAGATTATGTGTGCACAGGATGGAAAAAATACATTCGAACAGTAAGAGTTGGTCAGAAATATATTGAATTGTGGTGTGTGTGGAGGATGAGGTGAAAGGATCGATTGCAGCCTCCAGGTGAACCAGGACAGCATCAGACCGTCAGATCCTTCAATGGTTGCACTGCAGCATGCTCTTAAAGTGAATGAATGAGTTAAAACTCATTCATGCCTACAGGCAGGAGACACCTAGCCACTCCTGGTAGCATGTGACACCTATTCTCATGTAATGTTGATTTGGTTTCACATCTTTAACTTCCTGTGGTTGCTTTTGTCTCTTGAGAAACACTCTATTAATGTCCACTGTTCTGCAGCTGATGCATAACTGTACCTTTCAATAAAGCCAAATGAAGCCAGCCAACCAGCCAAACTTTGAGCATGTCTTATATAAAATTCTGGATGACCTGCAATTTTCTGCTACGTAATTTAAACAAAACTGATTTTTTTGTGCTCTGGCCTAAAATCCTGAGGAATTTAATATCCAGTGATATAACTATTTTGGATGAGATCTCCCTGGCCTCTAGCTCCACTGTGAGATACCAAGATAAGTCATTCTTTAAGATAAGATAAGATAAGATAAAACTTTATTGATCCCACAACGGGGAAATTTGTGTGTTACTGCAGCGTTACAGATAAAGAAAAAGAAAAATAAAGTTGAAGAAGATAAAAAAAACTATAAAAAAAATAAAAAAAACACACAACACAATGTACAAATTCGTAGAATTTGTTGATCCGCATACACAGTATGCATTATCGACAGAATGGAGAGAAAATGCTAATAAATAGTAAGAAAAAAAGTATGCATAAGCAAGGCATATATACATACATACATGCACGTACATACCTACATACATACACATACACACATATTTGCATATATATATATGGACATACATATCCACGCACATACACACATGTACACATACATAGCTAATGCACACTTAAGGTGCAGGGTGTGTGTGAAGAGAAAAAGTGACCAGTGAAAAAGTGACAGTGACTACAGTGAGGTTTATGTTTATGTTATGTTATAATAATGTTGACCACATTAAACATAGTTCTAGGACTGCCTTTGTTCACATATGCAAAACAGCAAAAGTCAGACACTTCCTGTCTCTAGAAGATGCAAACAGATGTGAAATCAAGAATGGAATCCAATATCCTTCTCCTCACCTACAAGCTCTTAATGCTCAGGCCCCATCCTACCTCAAGGATCTCATAGTCCCATATAACCCATCCAGAACACATAACTCCTAAAATGCAGCTTATTAGATTTTCTAAAATTAAAACGGGAGGCAGAGCCTTCAACTATCAGGCTCCTCTCCTGTGGAATCGTCTTCCTGTTTCAGTCCGGGGGGCAGACACCCTTCCTACATTTAAGAATAGGTTAAAAACATTTATTTTTACAGAAGCGTATAGTTAGAGCTAGTGATAGGTTTAGCTGTGATAGGTCTAGACTGCTGGGCCCTCATATAGAGGTGCTGTTTTCCCTTTTTGGTGGAAAATGAAATCTTTTTTTTTTTTTAAACCCTTGCTTCTATGTAATACCAGAGCACAGGTAGGTAATATACTACAACAATAAGTAGATCAATAATCAGATGAGTGAGTAAATGCACTAACATTTTTTACCTCTTTAATTATCAGTTTTATCTCAATATATAGTAATAATAATATAGTTATTATTGATACTCATAAATTAACCTGTTGTATGATGTAATCCCTCGCTCATTTCTCACCAATTCCCTTGTTCACGTCATCATTTCTTCAATAGTCACACTCATATTCTTTTCATATGGCGGTGTCACGTGAGATGGGTGTGAGACTGAGCTCATAAAGTGTGTGAAGGCAGACAAACACTGCAGACCAGCACTGCCAACACAGACACAGAACTGCTAACCAAGAACTGCCTGCACAAGACAAATGTATGTGGATGATTTGGAGTTATGCAAGTTAATACGCCAACAGTCATCTGTGCACCAAATATGATGGATGGTTTTTCATGAGATAAAGTGTCTTTTTTTTTTTCTTTTTAATGTTAAATGTCATTTTTTTAATCTTCAATGTTTCATACAACAGGATCCTACAGGGTGAACCGTCAGGAAACGCTGTCTCACTAATGAAGTGGAGACTTTTTTACCTTCATTTCATGATTTTATTGTTGATTATTTTAATAGCAAACTTGGGGAACACCGCTTTAAGATGATATATATTATTCAATGATTCTCTAATATGTTATATGCGAATCAGTCTCAGAGCAACATCACCGGTGGACAGCAGTATGAGGGGCTTCTCGGAACCGTGGTGTTTTCCATTCTGACAACCCTGCCATGCTGTGTGTTTCTCTACATTAACGGGACCATGCTGTCCACTTTGAGGAGTAAACCTGTGTTCCGTGAGACCTCTCGTTACGTTCTCCTGTACAACCTACTTTTTGCAGACACGATACACCTGGCACAGAGTCAGATAATGTACCTACTTGCGGCGTGTCAGTTAAGGCTGACGTATCCTGTGTGTGGTGTTCTCGTCATGCTCGCCAATCTCACAAATGAAATCTCCCCCCTCACGCTGGTGGTGATGTCTCTGGAGAGATATGTAGCTGTGTGCTACCCGCTGAGGCACGCTACCATCATCACCATCAGAAACACAGGGGTGGCTATTATTGTGGTCTGGGCGTTCAGTTCACTGAATGTCCTCACTCGAGTTCTAATGCTGTCGAATGTTCGATTTAAAAACATAAAGACTTTGCAGATGAACAACTTTTGTGGCAAAGAAAGCATGCTGCTTGATCCGATATCTGATCTCTATGACAAAGCCTACACTTGTTTTCTGTTCATATCGGCTGGTGTGACGGTGACTTGTACCTATATCGGTGTGCTGGTAGCGGCCAGGTCAGCGTCCACAAACACGACGTCAGCTCGTAAGTCTCGTAACACGCTGCTGCTGCACCTGGTGCAGCTGGGCCTCAGTCTCTCCTCAACTGTGCACAATGCATTGCTTATAACTCTTGCAAAAATCCTAGACAGGATAATAATTGTGCGCATCCAGATTTTCCTTTACGTGTGTATTATCATCCTCCCCAGATGTCTGAGCGCTCTCATCTATGGAATCAGAGACCAGGCCATCAGACCTGTCCTTGTATACCATCTGTGCTGCCAGTGGAGACGTTCACCTTTGCTCTAATTTATCCCAGAGATATAATCTGCACACAGATATCTTCCAATTAACATTTGTTAATTTATTCAAACGTATATAGAAAATGCTGAGTTTGTTACAAGTTGTTATTCTTACACATGCTCAAACACACACAGACATACACAACATATATACTTTACACTCATAACATTATATACTAACATATATAACTCGCTCATTATGAGATACTAATCATTTTTAGATTAGGGGTTTTAAATTTAGTTCGTTTGGGGCTTACTAAATATTTGCCTATGATCTATATAACTACAGACAAACCTATTGGTAGGTCTCCTATTACATAGCTTAAGCCTATATTTAGGTGCAGCAATGCCTTACATTGCTATTAGTTTGTTTGATTGTGTTATGCAAAATATTCCTATCCTATGTAATGATAAATGTATTATAATGCTATTGTGATGTTAGAGAGCCACTGTGTGCTTAATTGTGTATCAAGATATTGTGATAGTCATATAGATCCATATTTGCTGCAATCTAGAGTAACACCTGTACACAGGCATGCAGAAACTGAACTGTTTGAGAATTGTGTGGCCATGTTCCAATAAAAGGATTGAAGCGGACTTTTGGAGTCATGATTCAGACAGATAACCTGTGGTGGTCTAAGATTGTGGAGCGTATCCTCATTCTTTCTTTGTACAGATCTGATTAACTGAGAAAATTTAGGTGCCTTTAAAACCCATGAGGACAGTAAAAAAAAACATACTAAATAGAAATTAACACTACATTAGTATTATTAGGAAATGAAATGCATTCAGAGGGAAATAAATAAATGTCTTCTTTAAAGTCTTAGGTTAACCCAACTTGAAAAAATGTCCTTTAAAAAAAAAAAAGAAATCAGGAGCAGCATTGCACGGCTGAGAGAAAAAAAAGAAAAAATCCACAACGGATCAAATTCATGGCACATAGAACTGGGAATTAAAAGTCTAATTTAGAGTTGATCTCCAGACCTCGCCTCTATTGCTTTGGTCTTCAACTCCCAGAAGTCCTTTGACCTTCACATGGATGAGGGATAACCATAGAAAGATCCTCCTAAAATATTTTCTTTTTTCTTCCTTTGCTCTACAGGCCATCCCTACATCCTCCCTATTGAACCAAATCATTTCCATATGTAAAACACACTCAGATGTGCGTGCCAAGCTGCAGGATATTTAGGCCCATGCTGGTTTACCAGTTAATAATGTTTGCGGAGGAACTGTGACTCCTATAAAACATTGATATCGGTTCATATCTATCTATCTATCTATCACATAAGGAGCAATCCAGTAGGACATGGAGTAAATGTTTTAAATCATATTTGTTGTATGATGACATTTGCGTAAGGTGGCACACATTTGCATTTTAAAGGGGGGCACTATAGTAATTTAAAATACATGTAATATATTTGATATTTTGCCCACCATTAAATCAAACACTACTATAAACCCTTAAAAACATTATTGGTTGATTGAGAATTTCTCTTCCAATCTTGCATTATGCTGCAGAATTAAATGAGTTTTTGGTGATGAAGGCTCCGTTGGATGAGGCCTGTATTTCTTGCCTTGTGAAGGATGGGATGATACAACCTATGCTGTGAAGCTAATAGGCAAATTAATACATGTTTATTGTTTTAAAACACAAAGAACAACAAAAGTAATCAGTTTTACAAGGATTCATAATTCTATGCTGTCAGATGATGTAATTCCTCTCCCTTTATTTACCAATTCCCTGGTTTATGCCATTATGACGATGGTGTCACGTGAAATGAGTGTGAGACTGAGTTCATAAAATCTATGAATGCAGACAAACACCGCAGAGCAGCCCTGCCGACACTGAGACATAACTTCTAACCTACTGTCTGCAAAAGATAAATATATGTGGATGTGTATGATTTAGAGTTTTGCATTTTGAACTGGCAACCGGCACTGAATAAGATGGATCCTCGAACTTACAGGAACACAAACTGAAGGATATTCATTGTGCCTTTATGCTGCAATTTAATCAAAAAGGTGCATATTTTTTGATAAAAACGACTTTAATATGTTGCATGCAAATCAGTCTCAGACCAACGCCACTGTTGGACAGCAGTATCAGGAGCTACTGGGAATAGTGTTGTTTTCCATTCTGAATTCAGTGCCATGCTTTGTGTTTCTTTTCATTAACGGGATCATGCTGTTCACCTTGAGGAGTAAACCTGTGTTCCGTGAGACCTCTCGTTACATCCTTCTGTACAACCTGCTTTTTGCAGACACTGTACACCTGGCACAGAGTCAGTTAATGTACATTCTGGCTGCTTGTAGGTTAAAGCTGACGTATCCTGTGTGTGGTGTTCTCGTCATGCTCGCCAATATCACAAATGAAATCTCCCCCCTCACGCTGGTTGTGATGTCTCTGGAGAGGTTTGTAGCTGTGTGCTACCCGCTGAGGCACGCTACCATCATCACCACCAGAAACACGGGGGTGGCCATCGTTGTGGTTTGGGCTTTCAGTTCACTAAATGTCTTCATTCGAGTTCTTCTGCTGTCAAATGTCCAATTTAAAGACTTAGAGAGCATGCAGATGAAAACCTTTTGTGGCAAAGAAAGTTTATTGCTTGACACGATATCTGATCTCTATGACAAAGCCTTCACCTGTTTTCTGTTCATATCGGCTGGTGTGACGGTGATTTGTACGTATGTTGGTGTGATTATAGCAGCGAGGTCGGCCTCCACAGACAAAGACTCAGCCCGTAAGTCTCGTAACACGCTGCTGCTGCACCTGGTGCAGCTAGGCCTCAGTCTCTCCTCAACTATACACAACCCATTGCTTATAGCTCTCTCAAAAATCCTAGACAGGATAATAATTGTGCGCATCCAGAATGTCTTTTACGTGTGTATTATCATCCTCCCCAGATGTCTGAGCGCTCTCATCTACGGAATCAGAGACCAGACTATCAGACCTGTTCTGTTGTACCACCTGTGCTGTCGGAGGAGACGCTCAGCTGTCCCAGCCAAAGCTCAACTCAAAATACATGTAGTTTCATAAATAAAGATTGTTTCCAAGAAAACGTGTTCATTCATTCTTAATGTAGATGTCAAGCATGTGAAACTGGATTGTCTTCATAACATTTATGACGTACAGTTCACACTGTACAAAGCTGAGTGTGTCAGATGACATGTTGTTTTGTACTTTCTGCCAACACGGTTGACTGGAAATAGGAAGAAAAACTAACTAAGTAAAAGCATGGTTTCCCTATGTGATCCCCAGTGTGTTGAGGTGTGCTCATATGTTCTGATATTTTTTTTTTATTTCACCATGGTGACTCAAACCCTCTGAATCTCTCCATGTCAAGTGCTTTCTGATGGTGTCAGAGCCAAAGTTCCTGCAGTAGAAACACACATATACCTGCAACAACTACTCATTGTCCAATACTCGACTACTAATACACTACTATTACTATAAAAAAGGAAAAACAACCTGAAGAAAAAAATGCTATTTATGAAAAAAAACTGATTTCATTGGGCCTAAAAAATACAATTACATGGACCAGAGTCATAGGATTGCATCACCCCTTACTGTTTAACATTATGATCTAACTACTAATGTGTTATGGTATCACGTGACATGGGTGTGAGAAACGAGACCTTAAAGTTCATGGAAGGACAGAGGAACCGTGCAGACCAGTTCTGCCCACATGGAATCAGGCACAGCCTCTAATCAAATGCTGCTGCCACAGGGAACATGTATGTGCATAATTTAACCGGTTATAATATGAACTGAGGAGACATTCCTGCAACGACAATGCATTTTTTTGTTCTAATCATATGTTTGTGTTATAATTGCATTATGCTGCATGAAATCTGAAATGTGTTTCCCAGTTAGACTCATTCACCATAAAACAGGAGAATATCCATAAATGACTCTCTAATATGTCCAACATCACTGTTGTACGGCGATACTGGGGAATATTGGAAGTTGTGTTGTTCTCTACTCCGGTTACAGTGCCATGCTGTGTGTTTCTCTACATTAATGTTATTATGCTGTTCACCTTGAGGAGTAAATCTGTGTTTCGTGAGACCTCTCGTTACATCCTTCTGTATAATCTGCTTTTTGCAGACACTGTACTGATGGCAACAAGTCAGTCACTGTATCTACTGTCTATGTGTAGGATAAGGCTGACATATCCTGTATGCGGTGTTCTTATCATGCTCAGTCTTTTCACAGCTGAAGTCTCTCCTCTAACGCTGGTGTTGATGTCTCTGGAGAGATATGTAGCTGTGTGCTACCCACTGAGGCACGCTACCATCATCACCATCAGAAACACAGAGCTGGCTCTTCTCATGATCTGGGTGATCAGTTCACTGAATGTCCTCACTCAAGTTGTTTTGCTGTTAGAAGTTCCATCACAGGACCTGGAGAACGAGGAGATGAAATTCTTTTGTGCCAAAGAAAACATGCGGCTTAGTCCAAAGTCTGATCATTTTAGCAAAGCCTACACCTATTTTACATTTATATCAGCTGGCGTGACAATAACTTCCACCTATATTGGTGTGATGATAGCAGCAAGGTCGGCCTCCACAGACAAAGCTTCAGCCCGTAAAGCTCGTTACACACTTCTGCTGCACATGGTGCAGCTGGTCCTCAGTCTTTTATCAGCTATACACGACCTATTGCATCTAGCTTTATCAAAGTTTGTAGTCAAGAGAGTATTGGAGGTGATTCAGATTCTTCTTTATGTGATTGTTATCCTCTTTCCCAGATGTCTGAGTGCTCTGATCTATGGGATCAGGGACCAAACCATCAGACCCCTCCTTGTATACTATCTATGCTGTCGACTGAAACTCCCAGTCATCTCAACCAAGGCTCAGGTTTCACCTAAAGACACATAGACTGTATCTTAAAAAAATATGTTCACATTGTTCAACTTTGTTTGTTATATTTTGTAATACTTTTCTGATGTAAAAGAAATGTTAAAGATGGATAACTTCTCTTGCATTCTATAGTTTAGTCAGTCATTTTATATTCCCACCTATTCCCCACTAAGGTCACAGGGTTCTGCTGGAGCCGGTCCCAGTGCATTACAGGCACAGACAGGTACCAGTCTGTCACATACTCACACCTACACATCTCCAATCAACCTCAGCATGTTTCTGAACTGTGAGAGGAGGCCGGAGGACCCACACAGACACAGGGAGAACATGCAAACTGGGAGGTTTCCTGGCAAAGGACTTGAAACAGCGCCACCTACTGTCCACCGTGTCACCCAGTTCCATAGCTTAACTGAAGATAATAAGGGGTTTGAGTTACATCAGGTGGCTCTCATTCTCATCCAGTCTCATTCAGAGATACATGGAATAGAGCTTAGAGAAAATGAATGATTAAATTTAAAGTCTGTCCTTGTTGTTATAAAGCCATATGTACAGATTTTACTCACTGTAATACTTAATGATACCTCCCTATTGTAATACAAGTGTTTGTCTTAATTCTGTGCAAAAATACATTCTATAGTTTAGCTGAAGCTAATATGGTGTTAATTTAAGTGGTTATACTTCCAGTTAGTCTTTTAAATAGAATGCATTTCTTAAATAAACACTGTTCCCAATAAAACATGCTCAGTGTGTCATTTGTCTAAAAAGTAAAACTGGACTTTCTTCATTACTATTTATGACATGCAGTTCACAATGTACACAGCTGAGCAGCTCCCGAATGACTTCTGTCTGTCAGACAACATGTTGTTTTGTATTTTCTGCCAACACTGTTGACTGGAAATGAAAAAAAAGCCAGGTTTTCACTGCAGGATTCCTGATTTTTTTTTTCTTTTTACCTTCTCACAGCATCGTTAAGCGGTCTGATGGATCCCCAGTGTGTTGAGGTCTGCTGATATGTTCTAATAGATTTTTTTTTTAATTTCACCCTGATGACCAAAACAATCTGAATCTCTTTGGTGCTGCTGATATCATTTTTTCTATATTTCTGATGCTGCAGAACCTGCTCTAAAGTTAAGCCAATCAGTGCTGTGATAACCTTTAGACCCCATAAATATGGGGTTCCTGCAGGGGAGACACGCTCCAAAGGGGTTAGCCCCGTAAAATACATTTAAACAAGGAAACTGAATAAAATAAGACTGAATAAAACAGGTTGCATAGGGCCTAAAATATACAATGGCGTGGACAAGAGTAACGAGAAAGAACCGTAAAAGATTACATCACCCATCACTGTCAAACATCATGACCTAGTTACTAATGTCACGTGACGTGGGCGTGAGAAACGAGACCTTAAAAATCACGTGAGGGCAGATGAACCGTGCAGACCAGTTCTGCCTACATGGAATCGAACAGCTTCCAATCAGCTGACTGCCGCCACAGGGAACATGCATGTGGAAAATTTCCCTGTTATATGAACTGAGGAGACATTTCTGCGAATGCAATGTATTTTTTTGCTCTAATCATGAAAATCATTTGATTGTATTGTTGTGTTGCAATTGCATTATGCTTCATGAGATCTGAAATGTGTTTCCCAGTTAGGCTAATTCACCATACAGCAGGAGAAAATCCATAAATGACTCTCTAATATGTCATATGCAACTCAGACAAACATCACTGTTGTACGGCGATATCGGGGAATATTGGAATCTGTGTTGTTTTCTGCACCGGTTACAGTGCCATGCTGTGTGTTTCTCTACATTAATGGACTCATGCTGTTCACCTTGAGGAGTAAATCTGTGTTTCGCCAGACCTCTCGTTACATCCTTCTGTATAACCTACTTTCTGCAGATACTTTACTGATGGCACTAGGTCAGTCACTGTATCTACTGTCCATGTGTAATGTATGGCTGTCATATCCTGTATGTGGTGTTTTTATCATGCTCATCAGTCTCACAGTTGAAGCTTCTCCTCTCACGCTGGTGTTGATGTCTCTGGAGAGATATGTAGCTGTGTGCTACCCACTGAGGCACGCTACCATCATCACCATCAGAAACACAGAGCTGGCTATTCTTTTGATCTGGGTGATCAGTTCACTGAATGTCCTCACGCGAATCGTTTTACTGTTAGAAGTTCCATTACAGGACCTGGAGAATCGACCGATGAGAGGCTTTTGTGCCAAAGAAAACATGCTGCTCAGCCAGGCGTCTGATCATTTTGACAAAGGTTACACCTATTTTCTCTTCGTATCAGCTGGTGTGACAGTCATTTTCTCCTATATCGGTGTGATAATAGCAGCAAGGTCGGCCTCCACAGACAAAGCTTCAGCCCATAAAGCTCGTAACACACTTCTGCTGCACATGGTGCAGCTGGTCCTGAGTCTTCTGTCAACTATACACAACCCATTGCATGTAGCTTTATCAAAGGTTGTGGTCAAAAAAGTATTGCAGCATATTCAGATTTTTATTTATGTGTTGATTGTCATCTTTCCCAGATGCCTGAGTGCTCTGATCTATGGGATCAGAGACCAAACCATCAGACCTCTCCTTTTATATTATCTATTGTGTGGACTGAAACTCCGAGGCATATCAACCAAGGCTCAGGTCTCTCCCAAAGACACATAGACTGTATCTTCAAGAATATGTTCACATTTTTCTAACTTTTTTGACTACTATAATACTTTGTAATACCTTCCTAATGCAACATGAATTTTAAAGATAGATCATCTACAGCCTTATTCTGTGCAAAAAAGCATTCTATATTTAATCTGAAGCTGATACGAGGTTCTGAGTAAAATTTAGCGTCTATCTTTCTAACCTATTCTCACCCGAATATATATGGAATATATCTTAAAGAAAATGAATTGATTATAATCTGAAGTGTGTCTTGAAACCATACTTATATGGCCATATGTACAGATTTTGGTTACTGTAATTACTTACTGTGATACCTTCCTAATCTAATGCAAGTCTTTTATTCTGTGCGAAAATACATTCCATAGTTTATTAACTGAAGCTAATATGGGGTGAATTGAGGCGTTATCCTTTCAAAAACTCCCACAACGGAGAAGAATCCTGTTTTTTTTTCCTTGTAATTGTGCAGGATCTGTTTGAGGCTCTTGTTAAAAAAAATGACTGGAAAGAGGACTGCCCACTTCTCCTTTAATAGTTATGTTGATAGTTACTGCATTAAAAGTGACATGATCTATAAAGCATCAAAAACAGACTCAATCTGATATCAACTGTTTCACAACAGCACCAAACAGTCTACAGCTAAAATCTGCTGCATGCAATTACCTTCCCCAAGGGGGTAATGTGATAGCCGGTGTTTGTTTGTCTGTCTGTTAGCAAGATAACACAAAAAGTTTGGCCTGCATATTAGCGACTTAAAGAAATGTTAGGTATAGTACAGTACAAGGAACAAATGATTCAATTCTGGTAATGATCCACCTCCACCTTGTTGAAATGGGAATCGATTGAAGTTGATAAATGTGTTTATTTACATTTGCTGCAATACATTACTCTGTGATTACTTTACTTGAATAAAGCAAAATTAAAAGAAAATTCTAAAAACTCTAACTCTCTCTAACATTGCATTTTTCTTTAACCTATCCATGGCAATGATAAGGAACAAATCCTAGTTTATAATGTAAATGGGCCTTCACCAGGCTCCATCCTTTGGGGCCACCTGGTGCTGATATCTGGCACCTGCATAATTCCATCATATGCTTGGAAGACATACATATATATATATATTATATATATATATATATATACACACACATACATATATACACACATACATACATACATACATACATACATACATATATATATATAGGATAGTAGTTTATTTGTCAATCGATACACAGTGCATGACACAGTACACCAACAAGATTACGTTAGATGAGTGAGCATCGGGCCGCTGCACCCAGTGCGCCACCACACCTCTCTCCTTGAAACAGAGATTAGAACAAGCAGAGCAGTACAAAAAAACAACAACAAATTGACACGAGAGTGGAGACATTAGAAACATTTGTGCCCGGGATGTGCACGGTAACTTTAACGCGGTTTACATTAGGGAGGGAGGATTAGGGAGGGAGGAAAAGCTCTGAGCGTGGAAGTTGTTGACGTTCAATGAAAGCCAACCAGTGATAAGCGACCCAGATGTCTGCCCTTGAGATTCCGATTCCAAGACGGGGATGATAGCGTGGCAGTATAATTTTAAACTGAAAAGAAGGTAATTTCTCCTCCAATTCCATAAGCTCTGGTTCTCAAACTCTGCTCACGATGCGGTCAAAAAGCACATATAGTTCATTAGTCTTTGTAGACAGTTCCGAAAAGCAGCGACACAACTCTCCGGTCTGCCCCCAGATCTGATCCAGCTTTTTGTACTTTTCCACCGATTTGGTCAAAAGTTCCTCAATCAGTGTCACTTTCTGATGTAACTTCATCACAGTGCTCGTAATATCGTCCATGCGAGTCTTCATTTTCTGCAGGTGCTGTCCGAGCCCAATGTTGACCGCACCCTGCTTGGAATTTTTGCGATAGACCAAAGCGATCCCCGAGCCGATCAGGAGGATCCCGGCTATCAGTGTTCCGAATACATAAATATCTTCAGAATCCTCCACAGACAGGACCGTCAGGCACATCACTTTCCACTTGTTCCAAGCATCCTGTGTGTACCCAGCGTGGAATGTCCCGTCTGGGCACGCAGGCTCCCCGATGCCTCTGCTTCTTTGGGAAAAAATCTTGTTCCCAAAAAAAAGATCAACTCATTTCCATGGTGAAATCCAGAGTTTCAAAGGCAGAGGGGTTCCAAAAAAGAGTCAAGACAACTCAGACAACACAGAGAGGAGCAAAAAGCAAGCAAGAAGAAATGTGTCCACACTCAAGGGAGGCAGGAAGTAGAGTGTATATATATATATATATATCCTAAAATATATTTTCTATATTTATACCTCATTGACTTGCAACTATTCCCAGACAAATGCTCTAAAAGTAAAACATAAATTTACATAAAAACAGCTATCTTAAACATGCTTGTGATGTCCATGTCTGATTGTAACATACAATTAAAAATAATGCCAATTAGTCTACTTAAAAAAAGTAAACAAAAAAAACAACCTTTGGATCATTTATGCCTATTATTCTCCTTAAGTTGGACAACAAAATTGTTGAGAAGGTAGTAATGATAACCCACATGAGACAGGTAATTTAATACTTAACAATAGATATCCCTCAATGCTGAAAAAGGCCATTGAATAAGTGGAGTGGTCTTTTTATTCTTTCAGGCATTATAACATTTTGGTTTATAATCCAATAGCCACAGTTAATTCTAACAGCAGACAGGGGTGGCCCCCAAGTCACCTCTATTTTTATTATTATAATAATTATTATTACATTATTCATATTGTTTATTGAACCTTTGGCTAAGTCCATCAGAATCAACCCTGGAGTTAGGGTAGGTGAAAGAAACTACATAACTTCCTTATTCTCAGATGATTTCCTTCTATATTTGAATAAGCCAGAGAAATCAATTCCACTGGTTTTGAAACCTACAGCAACATTTGGTGCCACATTAATTAATAAGAGTTTGCACAGTATTCAGTATGTAGATTCTGGCAGGACTATTGACTGACGATGGAAAAAAAAAAAAAAACGACCACATATTGACAAAAATTCTAATGAACACCAATAAAAGAAATTAAAATGTGGGTTAAAGGTTAAAAAATGGAATTTAGGACAGATTTCATAGAGCCATAAAATATACATAATATCAAACTGGATAATAAGAAAGAATCACAAAAGGATTACATCACTACCAACAACCTGTTGACTTAGAGCGGAGATATACAAGCATCGACCAAATATTGTCAAAATCATCATTTAACACCCAGAATAGTAAGTAAAACAAGAGGAATAATAAATATACAACATGGAACAGTGAATTGAGAAAGAAAAGGATTGCATCACCCATCAAAATTGAACATTACTGATCTGTTAATGGTATGACGTGAAGTGGGTGTGAGGACTGAGGTCTTAAAATACACACGAAGACGGATGAATCCTGCAGACAGGTTCTGCTTACATGAAATGGAATATGATTTCTAACTTTCTGAGTGCCGATACAGAGGGAGCATGTATGTGGATAATTTCTTTGCATGTGAACTCGAGCGACATTTCTGATTTTAATTCTAATCACAAAAACAGTTTCTGTTTTTCTGTTATAAATGCATCAATATTTAAGTGATTTGAGATCAGAAATGTGTTTTCCAGTTAGGACAATTTATTGTACAGGAAATCTAATTTTCACAGGGGTTCCATAAATGACTCTAATATGTCAGATGCAGCTTCATCTCAGACAAACATCACTGTTGTGCTGCAATACAGAGGAATATTGGAAGTTGTGTTGTTTTCTGCTCCAATTACAGTGCCGTGCTGTGTGTTTCTGTACATTAACGGAATCATGCTGTTCACCTTGAGGAGCAAATCTGTGTTTCGTGAGACCTCTCGTTACATTCTTCTCTATAATTTACTTTTTGCAGATACTATACTGATGGCAGTGAGCCAATTACTGTACTTACTTGCTGCATTTAGAATAAGGCTGACATATAGTGCGTGTGGTGTTCTTGTCATGTTTAACAGTCTCACAGTCGATATCTCTCCTCTCACGCTGGTGTTGATGTCTCTGGAGAGATATGTAGCTGTGTGCTACCCACTGAGGCACGCTACCATCATCACCATCAGAAACACAGAGGTGGCTATCATTGTGGTTTGGATGATCAGTTCATTTAATGTGCTCACTCAAATTCTTTTACTCTTAGAATCTCCACTTCGACACCTGGAGAGAGCACAGATGAAAAGCTTTTGCGCCAAAGAGAACATACTGATTGACCCAATGACTGATCACTTCGAAAAAGTCTACACATACTTTCTGTTCATATCAGCTGGTGTGACAGTAATTTCTTCATATATTGGTGTGATAATAGCAGCAAGGTCAGCCTCCACAGACAAAGCTTCAGCCCGTAAAGCTCGTAACACTCTGATGCTGCATCTGGTGCAGCTGGTCCTCAGTCTATTGTCAACTATACACAACCCATTACTTATGGCTGTATCAAAGGTAGTAGTTACAATTGTATTGGTGCGTATTCAAAGTGTCATTTATGTGTTGATTGTCATCTTTCCCAGATGTCTGAGTTCTTTAATTTATGGTATCAGAGACCAAACCATCAGACGCCCTCTTGTATACTATCTGTGCTGTCAAGTGAAACCCAGTCATCTCAACCACAGCTAAGGTTTTACCCAAAGACACATGGACTCTATCTTAAAGAATATGTTCACATCTTTCAATTTTGTCTTGGTTGATAATACTTTGTGATACTTTACTATAATGCAATTGAAATCTTAAAGATGAATCTAAATCTATAGTCTTTTCTGTCAAAAAGTACATTCAAGAGTTTAGTTGAAACTAATATGGAGTCATATGGGGTAATTTGGAGATAAATCAAGTTACTATCTTTCAGGGTTTTAATAGAAAAGTCTTAGAACAATAATGAGTACAATTGTTTTTGTCTCTCCTTTGATATCTTTAAAGCAAACACAAGTAGGAAAATAGTAATAAATAAAACCTCAATGTTCTGCATATATGGATATTTGGGAAATGCTTTGAGACCATTTTCAACAACAATATTTAAATGATCAAGCACAATTTGCTGTGCTTGATGATATTTATATATTTATGCTTGACAGAATTTAAATACAGTAATGTATGTAGTCACTGCAGGCTTTGTGGTTGCCCACCCTTTTTTTTTAACTAGTGATGCCATCCTTCCAGAGCCACCTTGATTTGCAGGACACAAGGATGCATCTTGTGGTTCCTCCTTGGAGAACCAGAAGAGTATGACTTCAATCCCGACATCCGAAGCATCCAACACAACTGCTGGTTTGGATCAGGAAAAAACAGCATTGGGACGGAACTGATTTTTATCTCCAGGGACTGGAAGGGCTGATCAGCTCGAGGTGTCCAATAAAACTTGTTACCAGGAAGGGTAAAGGCATGCAGAGGGGCAGCAATGGAGCTAAAGTTCCCAAGAAAGCATTAATAAAAGTTTGCAAACCACAGAACCAGTGAACATCTTTGTGGCTCCCAGGGGTTGGCCAGTCACTCTAACCAGTCTAACCTGTGCTGGAAACACTAGCATTCTGAACCTCCGACATGAGAAAACCTAGAACAAGGTTGTGCAAAGAAGTCACACCCGACTTCTATTGATGCATGTTCAAAATGTCATTTATATGTTTTCGGTCATTGTCCTCAGATGTCTGAGTGCTCTAATTTATGATACCAGAGACCAAACCATCAGGCCCTCCTTGTATATTATCTATGCTGTTGACCGAAACCCACCATTATCTTAAGATAAATGAACTGTGTAATAATTTGTGATACCTTATTAATGCAATAGAAATGTTAAAGATGGATGGCTAAATCATCTTATTCTGTGCAAAAATGCATTCTCTCATTTAGGTAAGGCTCACATGTAGTCTGAGTTAAATCAAGTGAATATCTTTCAAGTTGTGTTTCAAGATGTGCGGTTTCTTGGAGGCAAACATTACCTGTAGGAAAATAGCAAAAAATAGAACAGTTTTCAACATATATATGGACATGTGAGAATTACTTAAAGATCATTATTGAATATTAGGTAAGATGAAATGATCCTTAAATATTTATACAGAATTTTCTGTGCTTGATGATATGCATGCATTACAGTATATATATATATATATATATATATATATATATATATATATATATATATATATATACACACACAAAGTGTAACTTACTGTCAATATTTTACATGCATTTCATTTCTTTTTTTTAAATGATAAATGGTAAATATGATAAAAGCAATATAGCTTCCAAATATGGAATTGGGGAAACGATGAAACTTGGGTAAAAGGGTTTCATTCTAAATATACAATGACATGGGCCAAGAAAAGGACTACATCACCCATCATTGTTTAACATTACTGATCTAGTTACTAATTTCTTAAGATACCACGTGAGGTAGGTTTGAGGACTGAGAACATAAAACGCATGTAAGGACAGAAAAACCCTGCAGACTAGATCTGCCCACATGAAATCCAACACGGCCTCTAACCGACAGGGAATATGTGTGTAGACAATTACAAAAACTTGTTTTCTTATGTTTTTGTTATATTTGCATCACTACTTTCACGTCTTTTTTACAGAATGTGTTTTCCAAGTAGCCTAATTCATCATATGAGAAAGTAAAGTTTATTTTCACAGGGGTTCCATAAATGACTCTAATATGTCATCAGCAACTTCATCTCAGAGAAACATCACTGTTGTACTGCCATACAGAGGAATATTAGAAATTGTGTTGTTTTCTGCACCAATTACAGTGCCAAGCTGTGTGTTTCTGTACATTAATGGAATCATGCTGTTCACCTTGAGGAGTAAATCTATGTTTCGGCAGACCTCTCGTTACATTCTTCTGTATAATCTACTTTTTGCAGACACTGTACTGATGGCAACAAGTCAGTTACTGTATCTACTGTCTGTTGGCAGAATATGGCTGACATATCCTGTTTGTGGTGTTATTGTTATGCTCACTAGTCTTACAGTTGAAATCTCTCCTCTCACGCTGGTGTTGATGTCTCTGGAGAGATATGTAGCTGTGTGCTACCCACTGAGGCACGCTACCATCATCACCACCAGAAACACAGAGGTGGCTATCATTGTGATTTGGGTGATCAGTGCTCTAAATGTCCTCACTCGAGTTCTTTTACTTTTAGAATTTCCCTTTCAAGACCTGGAGAGTGACCAGATGAATGGCTTTTGTGCCAAAGAGAACATGCTGCTTGGCCCAATGTCTGATCATTTTGACAAAGGTTACACCTATTTTCTGTTCATATCAGCTGGTGCGACAGTCACTTTCTCCTATATTGGTGTGATAATAGCAGCAAGGTCAGCCTCCACAGACAAAGCTTCAGCCCGTAAAGCTCGTAACACATTGATGCTGCACCTGGTGCAGCTGGTCCTCAGTCTTTTATCAACTATACACAACCCATTACTTGCGGCTTTGTCAAAAGTAGTAATCAGAATTGTATTGGTGCGTATTCAAAATGTAATTTATGTGTTGATTGTCATCTTTCCCAGATGTCTGAGTGCTCTGATCTATGGTATCAGGGACCAATCCATCAGACCTCTCCTTGTATACTATCTATGCTGTCGACTGAAACTCCCAGTCATCTCAATCAAGGCTCAGGTCTCCCCCAAAGATAAATGAACTGTATCTTAAGGAATATGTCCACATTTTTCATCTTTGTATTCGTTGCTGTAATAATTAATGCAATTGAAATGTTAAAGATGGATGGCTGAATCATCTAACCCTAACCCTAACAATAACCCTGTGCAAAAAATGTATTCTATAGTTTAGGTGAAGCTCACATGTGGTCTGAGTTAAATCAAGTGTGTATTGAAGAGTACTGTTGATTTTAACCTTTGCATCTCTTGCCTTGAAAATAAGATGTGCAGCAGGCAAACATTAAAAGGAGGAAAATAGAAAGAAATAAAATACATATAAATAAACCGTTATTTGGACATATGCAACTTACTTAAAGAGTATTGTTCTACATAATTATGGAATATTGAATAAAATGAATTTCTGTTGAAAAATGTTTTTGCAGAATTTCCTGTGCTTGATGATATTCATGCATGAAAGTATGTAAGTACAAAAAATATTACATATTTTATGCAATGCAACTGTTCAATACATAACACTTAATTAAGTTTTATTATTTTTTTTAGGTGGGTAAATTAGCATTTAGATTCCTAATATCTGCTCCAAACAATGTCTGTCTGAGAAATGATGATCTTTGGTATCCCCAGTGTAACTTACAAGCAATATAACAAATCCATTCAATAATTCACAAAGCTTCAGTCTATAATGCTCATAACACACTGCTGCTGCATCTGTTAGACCTTGTTTTTTGTCGAATAAAACCCATTTCTTATGGCGGTTCACACATTTTATAAAGCCCTAAATATACAATGATATCAAGTTAAAGTAAAAGAAATTAACTTTATTGAAAAAAAACAAATATTTGTACCAGTCATACACACGGATAAAACTTGTAAAAGGGAGATTATAAACGGTATATCACAAGATGAACATCAAACAAAAGCATAATATGAGGTAAAAAAATTATTTAACATAAAAGTATGGTACAAGATGATGCCATTTTAAACAGCAGCAGGGCATAGAGCAGCAGTTGTTTGAACATGCAGGTGCAAGTCAAGTTCAGTCCAGCGGTGTGCGCTGTTTGACAGTTCTAGTGTCAATGGGGGGTTAGGGGAGGTTCATAGTAAGGAAGTGGGTGAAACACCCGTATTTGCGGGCAAGGCGGGTGTGATATGTATCCTGGAGGGAGGGAAGCAAGACACCCATGGTCCTCTCAGCTGCTATCAGTACCTACTGTAAGGTTTTGCAAGATGTGGTGCAAGTGCCATACCACGCAGTGATGCAGCTGCACAGGATGCATTCTTTGACCAGGAGAGGTCTTTAGAGATTTGCTCACCCAGGAAGTTTGTGCTGCTGATTCTCTCTACAACAGCACTGTTGATGATTAAAAGAGTGTGCAGAGGAACTGTTTTGAACTGACTCTGATGCAAAAAAACTGCATTCATAAGGAAGCTTGATCTGGCACAGAAAGGAAGGGTGAGAAGGCAAGAACAAACCACTGGTCATACACTTGCGAGGAAAAAAGTCAAGGAATATGTTGGAAGTCTTACATACAATGACAACATGATCTTGCACAGAATGGAAGAGGAATACAGTTTACATACACACACACACCAGGGAGACAACAAAACCAAGTGGAACGCATTAGGCCAATCACACAGGTGGGAAACTTGACAGAAAGAAGAGGAGAATTCCAAAAAAACAGGAATTGATGAAGACAAGGATAGAATGCTGTACTAAGCAGACACTTAACACTAGCTGGTCTTGACACACCATGTCATCCGCTAACTTGATGAAGAGGATAAAGCTAGGTAATGACATGCAGTCGTTTGTCAACTCCGGTGTAGATGAAAACTTCATGGACCTAAACCTGACCTTGCCTAAGTCAGACTCCACCCGTGCCCTTGATTGTCATCTGCTTGGCAAAGTTACCAATCAGAATCTACCTCTGTCCGCTGTCGATGTCAGGTAACCACAATGAGTCCGTTACACTGTTTATCATTGACACTCCTTGATACCCCTTATCTTGGGTTGCTCTTCGTCTGCTAAATCTCTTTCTCCATCCCCAGACCTGTATATAATGTTGGATGTCTACCTGAACCTAAGGAGTGTTGTGGAAAAAAGGAGTTCAGCCTTGGTCGATGGATGAATAAAACCCTCGATGAGTCCAGAAGTGCCTTTTACTCTTTATTGTAACGCCATACGGATGAGTTGTGGCATGCTCAGAGAATGGAAGTGCAATGCAAAGATCAGTTGGAGAGGCCAGCCTCTTATACTGTACTTCCACATACACACACATAGAAATTGGTCAAATTCCTGACTGTTTACAAGACTGTTTTCAGAGACCCCTAAAAGAAACCAGTCCTGCTGAGTCAGCCCTAATCTAACCATGTAAACATCCTGCCCATCTGGTCAGATTCTTATCTACCAAAGAAGACTGCAGGGGGTCCTGTCTGGTCATGCCTAACCAATAGGTAAATGTTCTTTGGGGTATCTGGTGTGTAAGATAAGGAAAAGTGTCATTTAAACAGTTGCCCTATCTTGCTTAGGTCATCATTAGTAAGGCACAGCATTCATCAATCAAACAAAAGAATGTATGTATTCTTCAATACAGAAACAAGTTCTTAAATAATAATACTTCAGATAATTAAATTTCCATTACACTCCCCCCTTTTGATCATTCTTGATCACATAAGAAAATGATTACATGATAGTAAAGACTTGTCTTGGTTCATCAGTGAATATCCCCCTTTTTAAAGTTTTGAATAAACACATCATTATAAGACAATAGAATAATTACTTTGTTGTGGAGGACAGGCTCCAAGTGAAAATAAACCGATAAGGGAGTCATATATTTACATAAGTTCAACACATACTAAATGTCAGAGAGTTTAAGGTAAAAAGTAGTAATAGGTGGCAGTGACATTTTACGCAATTTCATCTTTATCAGAGTCCGAATCATCAGTATCAAATTCATCAGAGTCATTAGAGTAAGTTTGATCAAGCGGACTTGAAACAGTTACAGTTTCTGGAGATGTATACTTTACAAAGGTGCCAGTGATAGCGCGGTTTATCATGGATTTGACAAAAGGAATTACACATGAGACGATAAGACAAAACAATAATAGGAACGCAAAAACGGGTGATGCAAATTTAAGAAAGATGTGGTACCATGGACCCAGAGTTAACCATCCCCACACACTCCATTCGGAGCTGTTGGAGTCTCTGGCTTTCATTTTTTCCTTTAGGTTAGTCAGGTGATCATGGAGCAAGGTAAGATTTTTAGACGCATCTGGGACCCAAGTGCAACATTCATCACCGATTACGGCGCATGTTCCACCTTGTGCGGCGAGAATTAGATCTAGGGCCATCCTATGTTGCAAAGTCATGAGTCGGAGAGCCTTAAGCTCGGGAGTTAAACTGCCAAACCCTTCATCAACTATGTCCGTGAGGGACTCTAGGTCTTCAGAAAGGTCGTTAATGCGATGTGCATTATTCGCTGTACCATAAATGGGAAAAATGGATCCGAGAATACCTTTTATGTCAGAAATTCGTGGGCCACGTTTACTAGCACGTTTAACGCGGACGTGGTGACGTTGTTCTAGGCTAGAAATGTCAGGGAAGACACGGATAGAGGGAATAAGATGTGCTAGGAAGCAACGTCCACACCAAGCACGGGGCAAGTATAGGTAGCTGCGTTTACCACATACCCATACCATGTTGGTAGGACTTCCATAACCAAATTCGTTGGGCCAATACGTGCAGAGAGGTCCAAGTGTGTCTGCAAGGTTCAAAGCTGAGACATTAACACAAACCATGTATCCGGAACCAATACTGGTGAAGAGCCCATTTGACATTTTTGCATGATCCCATCCGGAATACTTTCCATCTGTTGCAGGAAGAGTCACGTTACACCTGGTGTCATAACCTAGGGGTAGCTCAGTATTATTTCTACAGATTCTTTCTACACAAAGGGGAGCTATGGGCATGTGTTCTGCATACCTGTGACTCATAACTCCTTTGGAGATAGTTAAATTAGTCTCCTTAGAGAAGGTGAGAGGGTACCGGGAGGAAAAGATAGTATGATTAACAACATCCTGCTGCACCCAAGTGCGCTTGGCATTTGGTTTAGCGCAGCCAGCTCTAGGGCCGCATCGGTATCCGAGGAAAACACTAAGAGTGGCGTTTACTGAGAGTGGCCAGGGAACAAGAGTTGGGTTAGTGGGCATTGAATGAGGTAGTTTAGAGCAAACATAGCAGCTTTGGTTGGTGTGGCGTTGTGCTAGGGCTTTACATGTTTGATACCACAGGTTATCATGTTCGTCGTGGTGTTTTATGTTGTGAAGAGAACGCTTAATCGGAGGGGATTTTTGGTCTTTAGCAGACATTAACCCATTGCAGACACAAAGTGTCCACATGAGAAATAACCCGAAATACATGTTGTTGCCTTTATCACTCTTCACCATTTAATTTTAATTTTAGTTTATTTTAAGGGTTTAACGTCAAGAACAAAAGAAAAATGAAATTTAGTAAGTCTGTGTGGAAATCTAGTTGCTGTCCTATAGCACGAGTAGGAGAAGGAGTATTTTTTAGCTTGATCAATCGTTACTCTAAAGACAGAATTTGATGTAACACATTATCTCTTAGATAAGTTTAAGCATTTGTTATCAGTGTATGTGAGATACAATTACATATGGTTTCACTGAGCAGAGTTCGTCGTGCACTCAGGAAGTGGTGTGTGTGTAATGTGAGGTGCTCTTCTTTCTTCTGATGACGTGGCTGTCAACCTCTTCTTCTTTGGTGGTGACTTGGCATGTCACTTGTAGGGGCAGGGCTGCCGTCTTACCCAGTGGGCTGGAGGGTCACCTTCTTGCAGTGGCTTGCGTGGATCCAGGTGGCACGCTCTGCAACCTTCACGGCGGTGTGTGTGACCAGGAGGATCTGGAATGGGCCTTGCCAGCGTCTGGACTTCCAGTTCTTTCTCCTGAAGTCTTTCACCACCACATAGTCGCCTGGTTGGAGGGTGTGCAGTGGTCCAGCAGCTGGAGTGGGCAGCGCAGATGATACTTGGCGCCTGATATCTGCTAGTTTAGAAGAGAGGTTAGCACAGTATGAAAGAACACTATTTTCACATAGAGTGGTTGAAGGAAGGGGTGCCATGGGCGGCTCCAGTCCAACATGAGGTGGTGCTGCAAACAAAATTTCAAAAGGACTCAAGTTAGTTTTATTCCTTTTCCTCATTCTCATCATCATCAGCACAATAGGCAGGGCTTTGGTCCATGACAGGCCTGTGTCTGCACAACATTTTGCCAATTTGTTTTTTAGTGTGCCATTTTCACGTTCTACAGCACCTCCACTGGCTGGGTGATAGGCACAGTGTTTCCTGAGATCAATTCCCAGGAAGTTGCTAATTTGAGTGATGGCTTCATTAGCAAAGTGTGGGCCATTGTCGCTTGAAAGTTTTGCAGGAATTCCCCATCGTGGAATTATTTCCCTGAGGAGCACCTTTGCTACTGCATCTGCTGTCTGTTTGGATGTAGGAAAAGCTTCAACCCATTTTGACCACATGTCTACAATTACTAGACAATATTTCTTCCCTTCTGATGGAGAAAGTTCAATAAAGTCCATTTGCAGGTGTTCAAATGGTCTTGTTGGTGGAGGATGTGCAGCAACATTTTGAGTTTTAATGGCTCTTCCAGTATTTTGTGTCACACACACTAAACATGACTCACAATATTTTTGAGCCACAATAGAAAAGCCTTTTGTAAACCAGTGTGTGTTAATAGCTGCCAACATCCCCCCTTTTGATGCATGGTCTAACCCATGCGTCAACTTAGCAAAATGTGGGAAAAAGTGTTTGGGCAAACACGGATTACCGTTAGGCCCAGTCCAAATATCAGAAGTAAATGTGCATCCACAGGATCGCCAAAGAGATTTCTCCTGTGGTGTAGCAAGTTGCTGCATGGCAAATGTAGATGTGAGAGCATCTATGTGTGGATGAGGTGTAACTGCAGGAAGTTGTAGTGTGTATGGGGTCTTGTGTGAACGTGCAGCCACTTTAGCGGCAGCATCTGCTGCAGCATTTCCTAGGGAGATAGGATCAGTGTTATGTGTGTGTGCAGTACACTTACAGACAGCAATTGCAGAGGGCAAAAGTATTGCTTCCAACAGAGCAGCGACCAAAGTGTGATTCAGGATGGGTTTTCCGTCAGATTTTAGAAAGGATCTGTGTTTCCAGAGGGCTCCAAAATCATGAACCACGCCAAATGCGTACCTGGAATCAGTAAAAATGTTTACAGACTTAGAGGTGGCTGCCTTACACGCTTCAGTGAGCGCGACCAACTCTGCTGCTTGTGCTGAGTAATGAGAAGGGAGGGATCCTGATAACACAGTAGCTGCATCTGAAACAACAGAGAAACCAACAAGGTTAGTGCCCGTGTTAGGGTCACGGGAGGCAGAACCATCCACGTAAAAAACAAGGTCAGGATTAGGGAGTGGAACGTCAGAAAGGTCAGGTCTGGGTGTGCAAGTCATGTTTACCACAGCCACACAGTCATGTGGATCACCGTCGTCAGGTAGAGGAAGGAGAGAGGCAGGATTCAGGGTAGTGCACCGTTTAACAGTGACATTAGGCATGTCTAGCAGACAGGTATGATAGCGAAGATACCTGGCTGCAGACAAATGAGACGTTTTTTGTTCGAGCAGAATCATTGAAACGGCATGTGGGACAAGAAGGGTTAACGGAGCATAACCAACGATGTCCCGAGAGGCGGCCAACGCTTTTTCCGCCGCAGCAATCGCGCGCAGGCAGCGAGGAAAACCTGCTGCCACTGGATCGAGTTTACTTGAAAAATATGCTACCGGCCTGAGTTTGTCCCCGTGTTGTTGAAGGAGAACTGAGGTCATACAACCTGATCTTTCATCCACCGTTTGGGTAAACGGGCGAGTGGGGTCTGGAATACCCAAAACAGGAGGAGATTGGAGTAGCAATTTCAGGTCGGTGAACGCTTGTTCAGCTTCAGGGGTCCAAATTATGCGATCGGACGGTTGCATGGTGTGGCCCTGAAGGATGGCACGAAGAGATGACTCGATCAGGGAGAAATTAGGAATGAAACAACGGCAATATGAACACATTCCTAGAAATGACAACATCTGCTTTTTGTTTATAGGTTTTGGAAGAGAAACAATAGCTTGGATGCGTTTTGGGGAAAGAGTTTTCCCATTATTTGTAATAATATGACCCAAAAATGTGACCTGTTGCTGCACAAACTGTAGTTTGGAGAGACTAGCTTTATGTCCCTCAGAGGCCAGGTATTTTAGCAGTGTAATTGTGTCTTTGGTGCATTGTTCACGTGTTGGAGATGCAATCAGCAAATCATCCACGTATTGCAGGAGGGCAGTGCCATCACTAAGTTTAAGAGAAGATAAATTTTCACAAAGTGCGCTGTTAAATATCGTTGGAGACTCACAGTACCCTTGGCACAGGCGGGTGAAGGTGTATGGCCTTCCATCAAACTCAAAGGCAAACCAAAATTGGCTGTTTGGGTGAACAGGAATGCTGAAAAATGCATTAGAGAGATCAACAACCGAGAACCAATTGGAATTTGGTGGAATTTGAGAAAGAAGGGTGTAAGGATTTGGAACAAGAGGAGCTCTGGCATGTACGGCGGCATTTACTGCTCGGAGATCCTGTACAAAACGCCATTCATCAGGTGGTGTGTCTCTGATCTTCTTCACTGGGAACACTGGAGTGCGCACAGGAGAATCAGGACAAGGAACAATCACACCTGCTGACAAAAGAGACTTAAACACAGGTCTTATGCCTTCAATAGCTTCAGGTTTTAAAGGATATTGAGGCTGATATGGCCTGTAATGAGATTTAGCTGTAATTTGAACTGGCTGTGCTGACCTGATGAGTCCCACATCATATTTATGACGCGCCCAAAGTGTTTCCGGCACCTCTGACAACTCAGGAGGCAGTGAGCTGTTGTTTTTAGTCAGCAGCTGGGTGTGCATTTCAGGTGAGTGCTTCACAGAGAGAAGTTGAAACACAGATCGCGGCGCAGGAAATGTGTATGTTTGTTCTTCTCTGTATGTGTTAAGAGATGTAGAATACAGCACATTAGGATCCCCTGTGGCTTGCCAATCAATGGCCTGCACACAGGCAGAGACAAATGGGCCCAAATCACGCCACTGTTCATCAGGGCGTTTGGAAAGTGAAATGTGTGGAAAAGAATTCGAAACAGAGAACAGTTGTTGCTGATCAGCACATAAAGAAACAGAGATAGCGCTGCGCGTGGAGCTCCAAAACATAGTGCACGTTTTCAGAGAATCATTAACGTCAGATAAGAATAAATCTGCGTAACAATTGTCTGCTGTGGGTGGATCAGGAGAAACATTCACAGTGCAATGCAAATTCTCAGGTCTCATGAAATGTGCTGCAGTTGAAACTCTTTGTTTAGCCAAATTCATAAAATCATTAGCAGTGGTCAGAGGAATAAGCCACTGATAAATGAACAAACCAATATCAGCATAATTTGTTTCAGATTTTAGCATAGATAATTGCAGGGGACGGCGTTGGACGGCTAGACCATCCGGAGTGGACACTAGGGCCAGATTAAAAGCAATGATAAGATCTCTACCCAGGAGATTGATGGGAACACAGTCAGATAGGAGGAAACTGTGCTTGACTGTTTGAGGGGGTGATGTGTCATCCCCAGAATCTGTGCAGCACATTGGTTTAGAGAAAAATTCTTGCACTGTGATGCCTGAAGCTCCCGTAGAATAAACATACCGCCCAGTGCGGGGGCAAGATGGCATTTCTTTAGACATAATAGTAGAACGACCCGCACCCGAATCTACCAAAAATGTTATTGATTTACCTGCTACATTAAGTGTGAATGTGGGCAGTTTGTCAAATGCTTCATGGTTATATTTAGCGTACGTTTCAACAGAAGTAGCAGCTACGGTTTTTTCCTCTAAGTATGTGATAACATCTAATATCACTTGTTGCTGTTGTTGTGAATGTGTGTGTATGTCTGTGAAACTTCCCTCTGCCTGATGAGAAGACGTCTGTTGTACACTCGGTCCTCCTCCCCTTCCTCTCTGCTCTCAGTCTGCCTTGAAGTGCCGTGGTGGGCCACGTGGATACCGCTGTGGATATTGCGGTCGGCCTCTTTGGAAACCGGCTCTTTGTGGACAGTCCTTGGCCCAGTGGTCGGCACTCTGACAGATGAAGCAGACATTTGAAGCTCGGTTGTTCCCAGGACGTTTTTGCCAGTTCTGGTGTGGGTGTGAACGCTGAGGAAAACGTTGCATTTGTTGATCTTGCATGGGTGGAGCTCCTGTTTGGACCATGGTCAGGTGGGCCTTGAACTTCATGTCTTTCCTGGTCTTTTCTTCGCGGTCCTTTTGGTTCTTGTGATTCTTTTCTGCGTGGCGAGCATGACGAGTCAGTTCAGCAAGGCGTGCTCTGTCTGTGTCGATGCATGATCTTTCGATGGCTCGGGAGATGTGGGAAAGGAGTCCTGCACGGAAGGAAGTGCAGAGATGTGCTTCCCAAATTCCCCTCTCTGCTCCAAGGTCGTTTGGCTCAGGGATGCCACAGTTGTCGTTGAACACACGTCGGAGCCTTTCAGCATAGTCTGAAACAGTCTCATCTTCCTTCTGCTTGCAATCAGCAATTTTTCCCATATCGACATGGCGGGGAAACTTTATCTTGACCTCGTCACACACGGCTGTTACAGCGTTTCTGTATTCGTCATTAGTGGCATCGGTCCACTCTGCTGCTTTCCGATACTCAGTTTTGCCTTCCAGCTTGCTTCTGATTTTTGCATAATCACCTGCTCCCAGTTTCATCATCATGAGGCGACGTAGTTCTGGCATGGTTGGTGAGAATTCACTGCAGAATGTTAACAGCTCTTCTGCAAATTTCTCACCATCGTTGGCTGGGTGTGGCAGGTGATTCAGGCAGTCTTTCATGTCTTCCGGTGACCAGGGACGAAACACAAGGCTTGGACCCGCTGGTCCCATCACCTGTATCATGGGGCAGGCGAGAGTTGAATCTGGCGTGGATGAGGCGTCTGGCGTCTGTCTGTCTCTCTGTCGGCGTCTGGTGAAATGGGAAATTGGTGACCAGGCCCCATCTTCTTCTTGTTGATAATCAGCAGCTTGTGGAGAAGCAGCGGCTTGTGGAGATGCAGCGGCTTGTGGAGATGCAGCGGCTTGTGGAGATGCAGCGGCTTGTGGAGATGCAGCGGCTTGTGGAGATGCAGCAGTGCTGTCTGGGGCTGCAGGCTGGACCAGTGGAGGAGGTATAGGTGGTGGAGGGTTATAGGGAGGAGGCAGACAAGTGTCCAACAGAGGTCCCTTGTGCCCTGTCAGAGAAGGATAAAGACAAGATGAACGTGTTCTTACATCATTTTTAGTTCCCTCTATTTCATCATTAGTTTTCTCTTTTTCCATTTTTTTTTTGTTTTTTTTATCACACTTAATCATTTTCAGCTCCTGTTTTTGTGTTTGCTTTATTTGACGGGCATTACACTCTTGTTTCCACATTTCTAAGCATTTCTTATGTTTTTCTATGTTATTCAAATCAGTTACTTTAATAGTTTTCTTTTTCTTTAATTCTAACTCTTTTTCTTGTAATTTATTTTCAAGCTTCTCAATTTGATTAGGACTCAAGGATCCCCCGTCTGGAAACCCAAAACGTTGGATCCATTCTATTAGGCACTTCGTGGACTCAGGGCCGTATTTTTTCTGCATGTCTCTAACAACTGCAGTGTCTGGGATCTGTAATTCTTTACTGGGTTGCGACCCCATTCTAAACTCTCACTCTCAGGCCTCTTGGGCTCTGAGGTTTACAACACCAACGTCTCAGTGAGGTTTTCTTTTCGTTCTAGTACAAAAGAAAAATTGAAAAAACTGGCAATTATATGCCGAAACCCCTGAATGACAGGTCACCTTAATTCAAAAAAATTTAGCACTGGTCTTATGACCCCAAAAGTCCGAAAGACTCTGTCTTCAGTGTTCCGTATATTTAATTTGGCACTGGTTATATATATATAACCCCATAATCCGAAAGGTACTGTTCATAGAATTTTGCACTGGTCTTACGACCCCAAAAGGTTCAAATTCAAATTTGGCACTGGTCTTAGGACCCCAAATATCCAGAATACCTATGTCAGTACTATTAATGCAGATCAGACACAGTTTTCTAATGAGACATGAAAAAAAAAAAAAAACACATTCATGGAATTAAAACATCTCACCGATTAGTTTGGCTCAAATTTGAGTTCGTTGGATAGACGTGAAGTCGATTGGTTCTCTTCCAGTCGTCAGCCCTCTCTTCTCTTAAAGTTTTAGTCGAGGTAGAGGAGGATTTTCTTTATCCCGGTGGCCAACCACTGCCGGTCTGGAGGTCCCCAACGGAGATTCAGTCTATCCCACTTCTGACACCAGATTGTTGTGGAAAAAAGGAGTTCAGCCTTGGTCGATGGATGAATAAAACCCTCGATGAGTCCAGAAGTGCCTTTTACTCTTTATTGTAACGCCATACGGATGAGTTGTGGCATGCTCAGAGAATGGAAGTGCAATGCAAAGATCAGTTGGAGAGGCCAGCCTCTTATACTGTACTTCCACATACACACACATAGAAATTGGTCAAATTCCTGACTGTTTACAAGACTGTTTTCAGAGACCCCTAAAAGAAACCAGTCCTGCTGAGTCAGCCCTAATCTAACCATGTAAACATCCTGCCCATCTGGTCAGATTCTTATCTACCAAAGAAGACTGCAGGGGGTCCTGTCTGGTCATGCCTAACCAATAGGTAAATGTTCTTTGGGGTATCTGGTGTGTAAGATAAGGAAAAGTGTCATTTAAACAGTTGCCCTATCTTGCTTAGGTCATCATTAGTAAGGCACAGCATTCATCAATCAAACAAAAGAATGTATGTATTCTTCAATACAGAAACAAGTTCTTAAATAATAATACTTCAGATAATTAAATTTCCATTACAGGAGGTTTTTAGTAAGGTCCCTGCCACCTCACCACCCATATGACTGTGCCATAGAGGTCCTCCCTGGGATGGTACAACCCAAGGTACATCTGTACTCCCTTTACGGCTGCACTGGCTGCAGGGATCATCTTCCCTTCCTCTTCTCTTGGTGGAGTGGGATTTTTCTTCATGTAAAAGGACAAGACCCTTTGACCACAATGCCTACAACCTAGGCCTATGGTAACTGATGTCTTCAGAGATATGCTAAACGATTTCACGTTCATCTCAACAACATTCGGATCTTTTCCCAGATTAAAGAGGAACATGTGGATCACATCCATTGGTTGCTGCAGGGACTGGTCCAGTTTGAGTTGTTCATTAAGGCAGAAAGTGTGACTTTCAAGAGATCGCAGTATCTTTTCTGGTGCTTATCATTTTGCTAGGCCTGATCAAAATGGACCATGGAAGGTTCCGGGTAGTTTTGAAATGGTTATCTGTTTCTAGTCCTGTCTATGGACTTTGGCACAGGTTTGCCGCCCTCTCAGGGTGAGACCATCCTCATACTTATTGACCATTTTTGATTGACCCAATGTCTTTCATTACCCTGTGTATTTTAATCTGTTCCACATGGTTTGCCAGATTACTTTCATACCTTGTGTTTAATTTCTCCAGCATTTTTGTACCTGTTTGCTACCCATTGGTGACCTGTTTTATATTTCTATGAGCTTGGATTTTGCTCATTTCCTGCCTACCTTGTTTGCCTATTTCGGATTGACTATTTTGACATCCTGAAAGAAACAGAGCTTGTTTTATAGGCTTCATACTTTAACATAGAGTCGTGCTATGCCCTTGAGAACTCCAGCCCTTACAACCTGGAGGGTCCAGATACTGCAGGTCTAGACATCATGTTTAGCAGAAATGCATTTGAATGATCTTGCTAAGTTGAAATAAGCCATGTTATGACATATAAGTATAGTTACATGACTGTATACTATGATTATTGTTTTTTTTTAAGTGGCATCAGCAAATAATTAATTGACATAATTCACAACACATAGAGTTGAGTAGTTGAGTAGTTCTTGAATGACTTCTGAGAGTCAGGTGACATGTAGATACTTCCAACACCCTGTTAACTGAGAGTGGAAAATTACAAGCATTGGTCACATATTGTCCAAAAATTACATTAAACATTAAGAAAAAAACAATAAGGAAAAAGGTAGAATGTGGAATTGGGGAAAATAAAGCAGATTTCATAGGGCCAATGACATGATTTCATACAATGACATGGATCAGACTATTGAGAAAGAGAAGGATTACGTCACCCATCATTGTTCAACATTACTGATCTAGTTACTAATGTGTTGCAATATCACGTGAAGTGGGTTTGAGGACTGAGGTCTTAAAATGAGTGTGAGGACGGATAAACCCTGCAGACTAGATCTGCCCACATGAAAACACTGACTCTGACTGACTAAGGACACAGCAAACTTGTATGTGGTTAATTTGCATGTTTGTATGACTATCGACCTGGGAACATGTGTGTAGATAATTGCAAGAACTTGTTTGCTTGTGTTTTTCTTACATTTGCATCAATATTTTTTACAAAATGTAGTAGGCTAATTCATCATATGAGAGAGTAAAGTTTATTTTTACAGGGGTTCCATAAATGACTAATATGTCAGATGCAGCTTCATCTCAGACAAACATCACTGTTGTGCTGCCATACAGAGGAATATTAGAAATTGTGTTGTTTTCTGCTCCAATTACAGTGCCGTGCTGTGTGTTTCTGTACCTTAATGGAATCATGCTGTTCACCTTAAGGAGTAAATCTATGTTTCGGCAGACCTCTCGTTACATTCTTCTGTATAATCTACTTTTTGCAGACACTGTACTGATGGCAACAAGTCAGTCAATGTATCTTCTGTCTGTTGGCAGAATATGGCTGACATATCCTGTATGTGGTGTTCTTGTGATGCTCATCAGTCTTACAGTTGAAATCTCTCCTCTCACGCTGGTGTTGATGTCTCTGGAGAGATATGTAGCTGTGTGCTACCCGCTGAGGCACGCTACCATCATCACCACCAGAAACACAGAGGTGGCTATCATTATGATTTGGGTGATCAGTGCTCTAAATGTCCTCACTCGAGTTCTTTTACTCCTAGAATTTCCCTTTCAAGACCTGGAGAGTGACCAGATGAAAAGCTTTTGTGCCAAAGAGAACATGCTGCTTGGCCCAATGTCTGATCGTTATGACAAAGGTTACACCTATTTTCTGTTCATATCAGCTGGTGTGACAGTCACTTTCTCCTATATTGGTGTGATAATAGCAGCAAGGTCAGCCTCCACAGACAAAGCTTCAGCCCGTAAAGCTCGTAACACATTGATGCTGCACCTGGTGCAGCTGGTCCTTAGTCTTTTATCAACTATACACAACCCATTACTTATGGCTGTATCAAAGGTAGTAGTTACAATTGTATTGGTGCGTATTCAAAATGTAATTTATGTGTTGATTGTCCTCTTTCCCAGATGTCTGAGTGCTCTGATCTATGGTATCAGGGACCAAACCATCAGACCTCTCCTTGTATACTATCTATGCTGTCGATTGAAACTCCCAGTCATCTCAATCAAGGTTCAGGTCTCATCCCAACATAAATGAACTGTAAAAAAATATAAATATAATATATATATAGTATATTAAAAAATATGTTCACATTTTTCATCTTTGTATTCGTTACTGTACTACTTTGTGATACCTTCCTAATGTAATGAAAATTCATGAAAGTGAGGAGTAATGTTGATTCTGTCCCATCTTTTCCATTGAAAACAAGATAATGCAGGATCTCAGGTAAACATTAAAATAGAAATACATTAAACTATTTTGAACCTATATATGAATATGTGAAAATTGCTTGATGATCATTGTTTCAGATAAATATAGCATAGAATATGGAAGTGAGATGAATTTATGCTAAAATGTTCAATTATAGTGTGCTTGATGATATTTATGCATGTCAGTATTTAAATACAAGGCTACAATTTAATTTTTTTTCAGGTCGGTAAAATCTCCTTTAGACTCCTACTATCTGTTTATCCAAACAATTTCTGTCTGAGAAGAGATGATTTTTGCCACTGCCAGTGTAACTTATTGTCAATTTTTTAAGTAAGGTAAATACATTTGAAAGCAATATAACACATGAAGTCATAGCTGCATATTTTACAGGTCTCATCCAAAGATACATGGGAAACAGTATACCATAAACTATACCTTTAATTCTGTCTTAAAACAATACTTCATTACTGTAATAATCTATTACAGTTACCAAATGTAAATGTACATGCTGGCTCTTTGTAAATTAAATCTGACATATCGTGTGTGTCATGTTCTTGTGATACACACACACATTTAGCTTTTTTCAGTCTAACTTCTTCAACACATAGTTCCAAGTCATTGTGACTGTAATTACACTCCTTACTTCTAATGTGCCACAAATGGCAGTGCAGCACAAACAGAAATGATGCAAAACCAAAAACGCATAAACGGAACGGCACTGTGCACTTTACGCAATGATATGGTGGTTTTACATCACCCGAGAATAATTGGCTAACTATGCTGTCATGTGATTGTGAAGTGGACCAGAAGACAGCTCAAAAACAGCGTGCAAGGGCAGGCAAACCCTGCAAGACAGCTCTGCTCACAGGGAAATAAGCATGATCTTTAATGGGATATTACGTAGATGATTTTTTTTTATGTGAAGTGTGGCCTTCTCTGCTCTAAAGATGACACATCTCCACATATCGTCGTCTTGTATTAGGAGTACAAGCAGGACTGCTTTTGTTTTTGCATTCCTCATCAACAGGTTATTAGTTTGTGTGTCTGTTGGACGGTGTTCTCAAATGTCAAATTCTTCCCAATCTCAGTCTGGTGGACGGGGGTTAACGGAGAGAGTGTTGTTTTCCACTTTTACTACAGTACCATGCTGTGCATTCCTCTTCATTAATGGGGTCATACTATTCATCCTGAGGAGTAAACCTGTGTTTTGTGAGACCTCTCGTTACATTCTTCTATATAACCTGCTACTTGGAGACTCTGTACAACTGGTAATGAGCCAGGTAGTGTACATAATCGCTGCTTTTAGAATAAGGCTGACATATTCTGTATGTAGTGTTGTTCTCATGTTCAACAGTCTTGCAATTAAAGTCTCTCCTCTCACGCTGGTGTTGATGTCTCTGGAGAGATATGTAGCTGTGTGCTACCCACTGAGGCACGCTACCATCATCACCATCAGAAACACAGAGGTGGCTATCATTGTGATTTGGTTTATCAGTTCGCTAAATGTCCTCACTCAAGTTTATTTACTGTTAAAAGTTCCATTTCGAGACCTGGACAGTGAAGAGATGGAAGCCTTTTGTGCCAAAGAGAACATGCTGATTGCCCCAGTGTCTGATCATTTTGATAAAGCCTACACCTATTTTCTGTTCATATCAGCTGGCGTGACAATAACTTCCTCCTATATTGGTGTGATGATAGCAGCAAGGTCGGCCTCCACAGACAAAGCTTCAGCTCGTAAAGCTCGTTACACACTTCTGCTGCACATGGTGCAGCTGGCCCTCAGCCTTCTGTCAACTATACACAACCCATTGCATATAGCTTTGTCAACAGTTGTAGGCAAGATAATACTGGTACGTTTTCAAATCACTATTTATGTGTTTATTGTCATCTTTCCCAGATGTCTGAGTGCTTTAATCTATGGGATCAGGGACCAAACTATCAGACATCTCCTTGTATACTATCTGTGTTGTCAACTGAAACTCCCAGTCACTAAGGCCGAGGTCTCATCTAAAGATACATGGAATACATCCTAAAGCAAGAGAAATGTTAAAGATGGATGACTAAATCTACAGTTTTATTCTGTGAAAAAATGCATTCTGTAGTTTAGCTGAAGCTAATACTGTGTCTTTTGGATAGAACATCTCTAGGACAATGAAAAGTGCTTTTAATTTTGTTCATTCAATCTCTTCCACCTGAAACAGATTGTACAGGATCATCCTTAAAAAAATTCTAAACTCTAAATGAAAACCTTTTTTCAATGTATATAAAAATTGCTTTAAGACCTTTGTCTTATATAAATACAACAGTCTTAAAATTATTGTCAATGTATAAAATCTCTAGAATTTCATACTGGGTCTTATTATATAGCCATTTTCACTGTTTTAATGCCAGGTTATCATTTGATCCATTGGAGTTGCTTCTTCTACTATTGTTGTTTCTGAATGTAATCCCTGCCATCAATACCTTTAATTAAAGTCTCTCAACTGTTTCTGTCCAACCACTTGTCTGCATTTGGGTGCATCTCTTGTTTGCGCTAAAAGTTTTGAGGGATAGCCTGGTCTTGGTAGGTTTGCAGTGGTGTGATACCTTTCCATTTTCATATAATTGCTTGCACATTGCTTTGTGAAAAGTTTAAAGTTCATGAACTAGTTTTATACTCTAATCCTTTTTTTATACTTGCCTACAACAGGCTGTTTATGCTTTAAACAGACCTCTGAGGCTATCACACTGAGATTTGAATACACATATGTGGAATCTATTTATCATCATCACTCATTTATTTCAATATTGGATCATTCAGAAATCCTCAAGAGTAGGCTGCACTGACAAGAAAGGGGGGCAAATACTATCACACTTTTTGTTGATTCTTAAAAAAAAATTATAATTGAAGCCTGAAATTGTCCAAATAAACATAAAAAACTCCAGTAAAGTAAGTAAAATGAGAGCTAAAGGTAAGACATTGAATTAGGGCCCTGAATATACAATGACATGGACCAGACTATTGTGAAAGGATTACATCAGCCATCACTGTTGGGCATTACTGATCTAGTTATCAACGTGTTATGGTATCACGTGAAGTGGGTGTGAGGATGAGATCTTAAAAACGCACGTGAGAACAGATGAACCCTGCAGACCAGTTCTGCCTAAATGGAATCAGACACGGCCTCTAACCTGCCAACTGTCAGCACAGAGAACATGTTTGAGGATAATCCAAGAGACATTTCTCTAAAGGCATTGTTTTGTTTTTAATGTTCCAAACATAAAAAAACAACTGTGTGTTTATGTTATAACTGCATTAATATTTAAATGTTTTATGAGGTCTAACTGGGGTAAAATCCATTTTCACTGGGTCTGATTAAACGCCTCTCTAATATGTCATATGAACTTTTACTTCAGGAAAACTTCACAATTGTACTGCAACACAGGGGAATATTTGAAATTGTGGTGTTTTCCACTCCAGTTACAGTGCCATGTTGCGTGTTTCTGTACATTAATGGAATCATGCTGTTCACCTTGAGGAGTAAATCTATGTTTCGCCACACGTCTCGTTATATTCTTCTGTATAACCTTCTTTTTGCAGACACTATACTGATGGCAACAAGTCAACTACTGTATCTACTGTCTGTCTGCAGAATATGGCTGACATATCCTGTTTGTGGTGTTCTTGTGATGCTCACCAGCCTTATAGTTGAAATCTCCCCCCTCACGCTGGTGTTGATGTCTCTGGAGAGATATGTAGCTGTGTGCTACCCACTGAGGCACGCTACCATCATCACCACCAGAAACACAGAGCTGGCTATCTGTTTTATTTGGGTGATCAGTTTGCTAAATGTTCTAACTCGAGTTTGTTTACTCTTAGAATTTCCATTTCAAGACCTGGACAGTGACCAGATGAAAACCTTTTGTGCCAAAGAGAACATGCTGCTTGGCCCAATGTCTGATCACTTTGACAAAGTCATCACCTATTTTCTGTTCATATCAGCTGGTGTGACAGTAACTTCCTCCTATATTCGTGTGGTAATAGCAGCAAGGTCAGCCTCCACAGACAAAGCTTCAGCCCGTAAAGCTCGTAACACACTCCTGCTGCACCTGGTGCAGCTGGTCCTCAGTCTTTTGTCAACTATACACAACCCATTACTTATAGCTGTGTCAAAGGTAGTAGTAAAGATAGCATTGGTACGTATTCAAAATTTCATTTACGTGTTTATTGTCATCTTTCCCAGATGTCTGAGTGCTATAATCTATGGTATCAGGGACCAATCCATCAGACCCCTCCTTGTATACTATCTGTGCTGTAGACTGAAACTCCCAGTCATCTCAATCAAGGCTCAGGTCTCTCCCAAAGATAAATCGATTGTACCTTAAAGAATATGTTACTAAGAATATGTGGTTTTCAGGGTTTTCTGCAGCACTGTCCCTCCAATAAGTGCCCCCCACCTTGCCTATGTTGTTATAAAAAAGAAAAATCTGCATCCCAGCGTGCATAGATCTCAAAAACCACAGCCTAAGCCTTTAGCTGTTTTAGCTGCTACTTTACAACAAACTTCGTAAGAAAATTTCAAGAGTGCCATGTTTTCTATGTTCAGAAGTGAACCACACTCTACAGCTTCTTACTCCAAGATGCAATCCCAGCATCACCTAACAGAATCTGGGCCTAAACTCATTTATTTATTAGCATGTTTAGGAACAGACTTCTTGTTGTTATTTAGCGCATAAATATAAGTTATTGAATTTTATCAGTTATTTACGCATACCTCCCACCCCAGTCCACCAGGACCAGTCCGCCACCTTGCCTAACAAATGTTATACACGAAACTGTCTTAAAATAATTCTCGGCAATGTGTATGGTTTTTGGTAACTGATATTGTGATCCCTTCCAAATGCAATACAATGTTAAAGATGGATAAATAAATCTAGAGTCTTTATTCTGTACAAAAGTTCTTTCTATAGATTTGTTGGAGCTAATGTTTGGTCTCAGTTTTATCAAGTGGCCATCTTTTAAGTTAGTCTTTTAAATATAAATTTTTTACTTACATCATGGAGTAAATCTAAATTCTTTTTTGTCATGTTAAACAGTCTTACAGTTGAAATCCTTACTCTCATGTTGGTATTGGTGTCTCTGGAGAGATATGCAGCTACAAACTGAGGCCTGCTACCATCATCACCATCAGAATCACAGTTGACTATTCTAAATATGGGTCAGTTTACTAAATGTCTTTAATCAAGTTTTTTTTTTTATTTACTGTTAGATGTTCTATTACTTTTCTTTAACAATTAAAACCTGTGACATTTTAAATTGGAGTTGGTGGCAGGATCTTTGCCGTAAGAGTGTAGAAAATGTGATATTTGCACCATGACCAGCAACTTTTATTTCTACGTGGTCATGGTTTATGGGTCTACCGTGGGCTCCGAAGTTTAATGTAAAGACAGATGGCCATAAATATGGGGATTGGGCCAATCAGAAACAAAAGGCCTTCTTAGGGCTCAGAGTCAAAATTGATTTTATTGTCAGTGGGGGCCAATACAAGTCCTTGCCAATTGACACTACAGCAAAAGATATCTGACAAACCTGTTATTACTTATACAGTATAGAGTTACAGCTTTGTATCCTACAGTCAGAACAATAGAGTTTGGCACAGCTGGAAATAATCTTGGAAGTACAGAGCTACCACTAGACAAGCTATTTAGAATTAACCTATTGTTAATAGAAACTTGTACTTGTCAGGGGCAGACTGAGCTTCTGTAGTAATTCAATATGGCAAAAGACTTGCACCAGCAGGAATTCTAAGGGTATTACATCTTCCATTATTGTTCAACATTAAAGATCTAGTTACCGTACTTGTTGGACTGAGATCTTAAAATGCATGTGAGGACAATGAGGCCTGCAGACTCGTTCTGCCCACATGGAATCAAGTACAGCCTCGAACCCGATGACTGTTGATACAGGGAACATGCATGCATGTCATCTCAAGAGACATAATTACTAACATTAGGGAAATAACACAAGACATTAAACACTGTTTAAGCAAGCCATCAAAGGAAGATTATCTAATGTCAGCTCTAGCGTATGGTCATTGGTTGTTCCAAGGTCAGTCTACCCAGTGTCAGAAATGGGTTTCATGAACCAGTTCTGCAAAGGCTCGATCACCTGTTAGCTAAATTCCAAACTCACAGTTATAGATCACCAAGGATATCCCACAAGTGTGATAGTTTTAGGGCCTTTGAATCGTGCCTTGTCACTGAATCAAAGGGGAGGAGCACTATAGGCATCCACAGATCACCCAGGATTATCCAACCACCAATGAGCACTGCATTCACTGGATGGTCATTGAGTCCTAGCAAGCATACTGCATTCTAGAGAAAAGACTACATGCTATCACAGCATAGGCTGAGTTTTCAGCCTTCAATAGGAACCATCGGCTGGAAGCAGGAAGCAAGCACGCTGCTGTCACCAATCTACAGGAAAAAAGCAAAGGAAAGCAAAGCATCTTGCTAACCCTCATAGGGTTTAAACAGTCACTGGACCAAGCCGCTCATCTGTCTGTGAAACGAGATCTGCTAATGCCACTAGAAGACATAAACCCTATATTTTAGACTCAAGCTTTGTTAATAAATATCGAAAAAAAAGGTAGTCCTTTCCTAACTAATATTGTACCATCACTAAGAAGCGTATCCCTCCCTGCCAAGTTATTTCTTTACACACAAAGTGAAGTACATTTAGATATGGTGTATGCCATTATTTTTGTCTCAGAACTATTTGGTTGCTTGACAGACCGTCAAATAATGATCCTTTAGAAGAGAATGTAATTGTCAATACCTCAGTCCTCAAATACTGTAAATGCAGTTATGTTAGGAAATCTTGCTGTCAGGCCAGCATGGCATGTTTACAGCAGGAAAGAATGGAGGTACTACAAAACCACTGGATAAGCTACTTCAAATTGGACTGTGCTCAAAATAAATAGGCCTAAATATGCCACGCTATTGTGTACTGACACAGTGGCTAGGCCTGATGAAACGATTGGGCTGTAGGCTACTATAGTACTACTAGTATGTATATATTAGTATATAACATTCAACAATATGCAACTTTAGAAAGAGTAAATTACAATAAGCTTTAGTTTAGTGTGAAATGAACAAAACCTGAAACTGTGTCAAAACAAACTCTTGTCTTCTGTGTTCTGATTTACCCATTCTGGGTAAATGAACCTACGGTGTGCTAAATTGAGTAGGCCAATAAAGATGGTAAAAATACAATTGATAGGCCTTCCTTTTTTCTTCACTACCCTAATATGATCACTAAGATCCCAAACCTTGTGTTTCTCACACAGTGCTGCAATGCTGTATACCTTTAGACAGGTATTCACTCTAATAAAGGCTGAACTGGCCTTCTGTACAAAATCAATACAGCAATTTCAATGAGATGAACCAGAGTATTGCGGAAAAATTTGTAAAGGGATTACATCACTGATCATTGTTTACCATTAGTGATGTAGTTACCATACATACGTCATGATATCACGTGGCATGGGTGTGAAGATGAGATATTAAAATGCGTGTGAGGACAACGAACCCTGCAGACTAGTTCTGCCCACATGGAATATAGTACAGCCTCTAACCTGACGATTGTCGATACAGGGAACATGTATGTGGATAATTTCCTTGTATGCATGTGAACTCAAGAGACATTTCTGCAAGGAGATTTTTTTTAACCATACTAAATGTGAAACCTGCTTGATTGTGTTTTATGTTATAATTGCATCAATGTTTAAATGTGTTTTCCAGCAAAGATGATTCATTGCATAATAGGGTCAAATTAATTTTCACAGTGGTCCCACTATTTACTCTCTAATATGTCTAATGCAACTTCATCCCATAGGAACATCACTGTTGTAATGCAATACAGGAGCATACTGGAAATGGTGTTGTTTTCTGCTCCAGTTACAGTGCCATGCTGTGTGTTTCTGTACATTAATGGGACCATGCTGTTCACCTTGAGGAGTAAAGCTACGTTTCGTGAGACCTCTCGTTACATTCTTCTCTATAATCTACTTTTTGCAGATACTATGTTGATGGTAACAAGTCAGTTATTGTATCTACTGTCTGCTAGCAGAGTATGGCTGACATATCCTGTTTGTTATGGTCTTGTAATGTTTGCTGATCTTTTGAATGAAATCTCTCCTCTCACACTGGTGGTGATGTCTCTGGAGAGATATGTAGCTGTGTGCTACCCACTGAGGCACGCTACCATCATCACCACCAAAAATACAGGGGTGGCTATTCTTATTGTTTGGATGTTCAGTTCACTAAATGTCTTCATTCAAGTTATTTTGTTTTTAAATGTTCAATTTGATGACGTAGATGGTGTGCAGATGAAGGATTTTTGTGGCAAAGAAAGTTTGTTGCTTAATCCAATGTCTGACATTTATGACAAAACCTAC
>JAYKQN010000007.1:715000-742500 GCA_036785175.1 Eupleurogrammus muticus
TTTTGACAGAGATCGATAGATCGATAGATAGAATAAATGTAAGAAATATTAATAGTTGGGCTGGCAAAGCTCCTACCTCCTAGTGCACTTAGTGCACTGGTAGGTAGTTGGCCTGGCTACACCAGCCCGAACCATTGACATGAACCAGAGTATTGAAGAAAAATTGTCAAGTGATTACATCACTGATCCTTGTTTACCATACATGCGTATCATGATATCACGTGACATGGGTGTGAAGATGAGATATTAAAATGCATGTGAGGACAAAGAACCCTGCAGACTAGACCTGCCCACATGGAATCAAGTACAGCCTCTAACCAGATGACGATTGTCGATACAGGGAACATGTATGTGGATCATTTCTGCAAAGAGATTTTTCTTTTACCATTCTAAACATAAAAGCTTCTTGATTGTGTTTTATGTTATAATTGCATCAATGTTTAAATGTGTTTTCCAGCAAAGATGATTCATTGCATAATAGAGTAAACAGCAGTCCCACAATTTACTCTCTAATATGTCTAATGCAACTTCATCCCATATGAACATCACTGTTGTAATGCAATACAGGGGCATACTGGAAATGGTGTTGTTTTCTGCTCCAGTTGTAGTGCCATGCTGTGTGTTTCTGTACATTAATGGGACCATGCTGTTCACCTTGAGGAGTAAAGCTACGTTTCGTGAGACCTCTCGTTACATTCTTCTCTATAATCTACTTTTTGCAGATACTATGTTGATGGCAACAAGTCAGTTATTGTATCTACTGTCTGCTTGTAGAATATGGCTGACATATCCTGTTTGTTGTGGTATTGTAATGTTTGCTAATCTTTTGAATGAAATCTCTCCTCTCACACTGGTGGTGATGTCTCTGGAGAGATATGTAGCTGTGTGCTACCCACTGAGGCACGCTACCATCATCACCACCAGAAACACAGGGGTGGCTATTCTTATTGTTTGGATGTTCAGTTCACTAAATGTCTTCATTCAAGTTATTTTGTTTTTAAATGTTCAATTTGATGACATAGACGGTGTACAGATGAAGGACTTTTGTGGCAAAGAAAGTTTGTTGCTTAATCCAATGTCTGCTATTTATGACAAAACCTACACTTGTTTTTTGTTCATATCAGCTGGTATGACCGTCACTTGTACCTACATTGGTGTGATTATAGCAGCCAAGTCAGCCACCACAGACAAAGACTCAGCCCGTAAGTCTCGTAAAACACTGCTGCTGCACCTGGTGCAGCTAGGCCTTAGTCTTTCCTCAACTATATATAATCCTTTACTTATAGCTCTCTCAAAATTTCTAGACAGAATAGCATTTCTGCGCCTCCATACATTCCTTTATGTGCTTATTATCATCCTCCCCAGATGTCTGAGTTCTCTAATCTATGGAATCAGAGACCAGACCATCAGATCTGTCTTTGTATACCATCTGTGCTGTCAGTGGAAAAGCTCACCTTTCCTCTTAATTATTCCAGCCAAAGTTAAAATAAGAATACTTATCACATCCTAAAAATATATTATATCTATCAATCATAGTATATTAGATGTGAGTATAACCCTCTAGCATAACAGTCATTCACCATTTCTTTCTCTAAAAATGTTTAGTGCTGGCATATCTAAAGTATTATTTTGAGCTACACAAATAACGTTTCTTAATTTTAAGTATTTAAAGTAATTATTTTTAGGTATATTAAATCTATTAACTATTCTGTCAAAGGATATGAGTTCATTCGAGGAATACAAATCTGAAATGGACTTTATCCTCTTGTCTGGCCACCTTTTAAAAGACTACATCTATTCTTCCTGGTTTCAAGTCTGTATTAGACGAAATGGAGCTATAACAAGAGAAAATATTAGGAATATCAAAAATATTTCTTCACCATATACCATACATTTACCATTAGCTGAGTATATGTACATATTTAAGGGCAGACCATGTGTAACTTCAACAGATTCCATGTTGACCCATGATGGGATACCTTCAGTGGTAAAGTAAAACATTATATTTCTAAGCTGAGGAGCCCAATAATACCATTGTATATAAGCACATGAGCCCCCTCTGTCATAGGGCAAGTACAGTGAAAGTCAGAGTGAAAGTCAGAGTCTGGGATGCCTGATGTTCCAAATAAAGTTAGTGAGTAATTTATTAAGTCTCTTGAAAAGGTGCTTTGCGGGTGATAAAGGAATATTCTGAAATAAGTATAGTAGACTGACTATATCCTCAAGTTTCGGTTAACCCGAAAAATGGTGGAATTGTTCTGGAATTGTACATCCAGTAGCAATAACATATTTTTTGAGTGAATTACTTTGTATCCCGAAACCTTCCCAAATGTTCCTAAAGGTTCTACAAGAGCTGGTATAAAATGGCTACGATTTTTTAGAAAAAGGAGACCATCATCAGCAAACAAAGCAATTTTATGTTCCATGGTACCAATATGAACTCCAGCAATGCCAGCAACTGTCACAGTGATGTCTCGGATATAAAAACAGAGATTCTGGCTGAACTGTGGATACTTTGCCTACCTAAAATTACAACAGGAGACTCATCTGCTTCACCTTTCTGCAACCTCAGGCCGTGTGCCAGGACAAGGAAGAGAGCCAACCCAACTCGTCCAGCAATACCAACCATTCTACTGTAAATTGTAAGATTGCTGGACAATAAGATGGATGACATTCGGCTGCTGAGATCAACCAACAAGATCTCAAGTGTCTCAACTGCTGTGTAACCATCTTCATGGAATCATGGCTCAATGACAACATTCCTGATTCAGCCATACAGCTTGAGCAGCTAACGTGCTTTTCTGCAGACAGGGCAGAGAAAACGTGAGGTGGAGTTTGAGTTTACACTCATGATGCTTGGTGTCAGGATGCTACAGTAGTACACAGACACTGCTTTCCACTGGCGGAGTTTATGATTGTTATGGACCGTCCCTTTTACCTGCCAAGTGAATTGACCGCTATTCTACTGGTATTGGGGTTCATTCCCTCCGACAACAAAGCACAGCACTGAATGAACTGTATCGAGCCATCAGTGAACAACAAAATACACACCCGGATACCTTCACAATAATTGTTAGGAAATTTCAATCACACAAATCTCATAACAGTAGTACCCAAATCCGTCAGCATGTCAACTTTTCCATCAAGAGGAAAAAACACCCTAGACTTGGTTTGAAATCCACAGAACGAAGCCTACAAAGCCAAACCCTTCCCTCACATCAGACAATCAGACCTCTCAAGCTGATCCCTGTTTATAGGCAGAGAGCAAAACCGGTCAAACCAGTTCTGAAGGAGGTGAGAGTGTGGCCAGAAGGGGTCGTCCTACAACTTCAAGACTGTTTTGAAATGACAAACTGGGACATTTTTCCAAAAGTATCCAGTTGCTAATACTTTTGACAAAGCCTACACTTTTTTGTGTTTGCATCAGCTTGTTTGACTGTCATTTGTAGTTTTTTTGGTGTGATTATAGCGGCCTTAGGCCTCAACTTTGCAGAATCCTTTAACTGTAGCTCTTGTAAAAATCCTTAGCAGGATAGCAATTCTGCGTGTCCAGAAATTCCTTTATGTGTGTATGACTATCCTCCCCAGATGTCTAAGTTCTCTTATCTATGGAATCAGACAGTGGAGACATGCATCTTTACTCTCGGTTATTCCAGCCAAAGACAAAATAAGCATACATGTCACATCCTAAATAAATATTCTTTCTACAAAATATGTTCACGCATTTTAAAATAAAATGTCTTGGGTTATTTCTTAAAGGTAAAATAGGATTTTCTTCATGCAATTTATGACCTACAAGAAATAAATATAAATATTCATACGAATGAAACTAAATAATGGTGTGATCACAATAGAAATAATGTTGACAGAAATGAGAAAATAACTAAAACTCAGACAAATAACAAGGAAATCAAATACAGGACCAACAAGTGAAACACTTTCAAAAATACTATTACGGAGTAAAAAAACACAAAAGGACTACTTTTTAGACTTGACACATTTATATTATATATATTTTTTGATAATAGATTAACATGTATGGTTTTGCATAACGTTTTTAAAAAATGAGGAACCATGACCTTCAAAAGTATGCATAGACACAACAGTGTTGAAATTATATCACAGACCGTTATCTATTGTGTTGCAGCAATGCAATTAGTAAAACCTGAAATGGGCTTCTGTACTAAATCATAGAGCTCAAATCATTACACAGAGTGATGTACAATTATAGATGGTGCATGCCATTATTCAGGTATCCACTTTAGTGAAGGCTGACCTGGCCTTCTGTACAAACCAATAAGGCAACAACATTTTCAGTGAGATGAACCAGAGTATTGAGGAAAAAAATGTAAAAGGATTACATCACTGGTCATTGTTTAACAACGTTATCATGTGACATGGGTGTGAGGATGAGATCTTAAAATGCATGTGAGGACAGATGAACCCTGCAGACCAGTTCTGCCCACATAAATCAGATACAGCCTTTAACCTGCTGACTGTGGACACAGGGAACATAATGTATGTGGATATTTTCCTTGTTTGCATGTGAATTCGAGACATTTTGGTTTGACAGAGAGACAGTTTTTACTTTTATATTTATTAGAACTGTGTCATTTAGGTTTTATGTTGTAATTGCATCAGTTGTGTATATTTTTGAGATCTGAAATGTGTTTTTCACTGAGTTTAATTCATTGTATGACAGGATAAAACTCATATTTATATCAGTTCCCTATGTTACTCTCTAATATGTCATATACAACTCCATCTCTGACAAACATCACTGTTGCAATTCAAGTGCAAGACAAAGGAAAACTAGAATTTATGTTGTTTTCTGCACCAATTACAGTGTCATGCTGTGTGTTTCTCTACATTAACGGAATCATGCTGTTCACCTTGAGGAGTAAATCTATGTTCCGTGAGACCTCTCGTTACATTCTTCTGTCTAACCTACTTTTTGCAGACACTGTACTGATGGCGTTAAGCCAATCAATGTATCTACTGGCTGGTTGTAGAATGTGGCTCACATATCCTGTATGTGGTGTTCTTGTGATGCTCTCTGAACTCATGAATGCCATCTCTCCTCTCACGCTGGTGGTGATGTCTCTGGAGAGATATGTAGCTGTGTGCTACCCACTGAGGCACGCTACCATCATCACCACCAGGAACACAGGCGTGGCTATTCTTGTTGTTTGGATGTTCAGTTCACTAAATGTCCTCACTCAAGTTCTTTTATTGTCAAATGTTACATTTGAAGACAAAGACAGTCTGCAGATGAAAACCTATTGTGGTAAAGAAAGTATGTTACTTGATCCAGTTGCTGATGCTTTTGACAAAGCCTACACTTTTATGGTGTTCATATCAGCGGTTGTGACAGTCATTAGTACTTTCGTTGGTGTGATTATAGCTGCCAGGTCAGCCACCACCGACAAAGACTCAGCCCGTAAGTCTCGTAAAACACTGCTGCTGCACCTGGTGCAGCTAGGCCTCAGTCTTGCCTCAACTGTACAGAATCCTTTAAATGTAGCTCTTGTAAAAATCCTAGACAGGATTACATTTCAGCGCGCCCAGAATTTCCTTTATGTGTGTATGACTATCCTCCCCAGATGTCTAAGTTCTCTTATCTACGGAATCAGAGACCAGACCATCAGACCTGTCCTTGTACATCATCTTTTTTGTCAGAGGAGACACTCACCTTTGCTTTCAATTATTCCAGTCAAAGCGAAAACAAGCACACTTGTCACATCCTGAATATGACACTGGAAAACAAAAGTACTGCGAGTTAACCTATAACAAACAATCCGCCTTTCAAATGATGCCCAGAGTCAGAGTTTACAGCGTACTGCTTTATTTGCCAGAAGAATTGTAAAAAACAAAATAACTAAAACTAATACTGCTAATTAGGTAAAGAATCTAAACCTAATGGCCACAACTGGTGCAATAATAAGTACAGACTAGCAGAAGAAAGTGTTCAAATCACACAAGTTCATACACGTAGGACTTTATACATATTGGAACATAATATCTCCATCCTCATGGGTTAACGGATTTCTGTCAACCAATAGTGGTGGATGTCAAGTCATGAGATTGGTGCAGATCCGGGGAAAAAGCTGCTAATAAAGTATTTTAACAACAAGAAAGTCAATAAGGTGATTTGTGAGGTCTCCAGATTATCTTGTCTCCAACAATGCAATGAAACTTGAAAAACACTCTAGTTGTGCTGGTTTATATTCAGAGATCATTGAGTCACTCATTTCGCTGTCAATCACAATGAGATGTACTCTCATACAGATCAACCAATCATCTCACTCCCCATAGACCGCGGTCAATGTGAACACAATAGTGCATACATGCCCATCTACCTGGTATTGAACCCTTTCTTGGGATTTGTCTTTTGTTTTATCCTATGTTGAAATCTTTGTTGGAACATTTAAAGAATCCTTTAAGTGTAGCTCCTAGACAGGAAGGTGCTTCTGTGTGTCCTTTATGTGTGTATTACCACCCTCCCCAGATGTCCAACCTCCCTTATATATGAAACAAAGACAAGACCATCAGACCTGTCGTTCTTTACCAGGAAACGCTTACCTTTGCTCCCTGTTATTCCAGCCAAAGGCAATATAAGCACACTTATCACATCCTAAATAAATACTGTTTCTACGAAATGTGTTTACCATTTAAATTGAGATTGTTTTCATGCGGTTTATGACCTACAGGAATTAAATATTGAAATAATATTAAAAGTAATGGCGTGCCCACAATAGAAATGGCATTGACAGTAATGAGATATGTCTTAAAACTCTGACAAATGACAGGAGACACTAAATAGATAATACACACATCCAGTTCTAGCCCCCCAACTAAACTCATCAGAACCTCAAAGGTCACTGGAAAAACATAAGAACTGCACCTTAAGCTATAACATAAAAAGCCATGTTTTAAACGATTCCAAAAGTCAGATTTCACAGTGCACTTCTTTGCAAGAAGAATAGCCAATGCGTACACCTAAATAAAAATAATACTGCCAATTCAGTAAAGAATTGGAACTAAATAAAGTCAACTAAAGGTTCTCCCCAGCCAATGATACAGCAGGATGGGACTTAAAGAGATAGAACAGATCTAACCGGAGGCCCATTCCTCCAAATAATTACCAGAACAAAAATGTATGTGTTAGGGTTGACAGAAGGGGGGAAATAAAGAGACTCACCATCCTGCCACAACTAATTAGAGAGAACCTAAACCAAACCATTTTACCCTTAAAGCATCCCTATACCTAAATGGCCTAATTAAATAGAAAGGTGGTGCCGTGTTGAGGGAAAAACATGGGCAGCCTCACCTGGCCTCCTTTCAGAGTCCCAGCCCCTGGTGCAGTCCATCAGGGTGATCAGATGTCAGCTCAGGAAGTAAAATTCAAAGTTTACAACCAGCTCCCCCTATGGAATGGTTGGGGGATCACACTTTGGAGAACACACACCTTACATCCACCAGCGGTTACTGTTCCAACCAGGAACCATGGCACCATCCCATCCGGCACAGTATTGGTTCAGTTCTCTGGCTAAAATAGTATTCTATTTGACATCATTAGATTATATATCAACCTGTTTACCTACTTTACAAACCTCAGGGTTGGGACCCTTCAAACTTTATGTGTCAAACTCAGGTCCTGGAGGGCCGTGTGGGTGCAGGTCTTTGTTCCAACCAGGCAGTAACACACCTGATTCTACTAATGAACCATGGAGCTAAGGACCTTCATTAGTAGAATCAGGTGTGTTACTGCTTGGTTGGAACAAAAAGTTGAGTTTCACACCCCTGCTCTAGAGGGTCAGCAGATACATCTGAGGTGAATAATAGGAAAGAATAAACATTTAGTGAAATGTTATAGACATGTGATAGGAGGGCTGATTCCACATTGCTGTTTGTAAGACCTCAAAGACTAAAACATTAAAATGAGTAATGCCGTCTTTAAAAACAGGAGTGTTCTATTGTATAAGCTTGTTATTTTATCCATTGTGCTATATGTAGAGAAATAGAAAGTACAAGATTTTGCTCTAAATCAGTTGATTAAAAGTAAAAAATAGCATAACATGGAAAATATCAGTAAATTACAGGTACCTTGAATTGTACCTAAATACAGTATTGGAGTAAATATTTTCAAGTTGCTTTCCACAACTGTAGACTATATAAAACAAAACTATCAAAGTAAATGTGATTTTTTAAACCAAGAAGTCTGCCTGCAGCCACAGTGCAGCATCCAGGGACCAACTCCAGATCTTTGTCTCTGTGTCTTGTTCAAGGGAACTGGCAGCAAGGGAGTCACCGAAGGGAGTTATTAAAATGTTCAATGTCAATAATAATGTTTATATTGTTGTTCATTTTTTCTTATTCAGACATAGCCTTTAAAAAAGACAGCAAAATGTGAATAAAAAAGGTCTACTGAAAGTAATCAGTTGCCTCTGTGTGATGTTTTTAAACCATTTAAACCAACTATTCCCTGGATCAGGTTACTGTAGAACAACATCCAGGCCTACCACATCTTCTTCTCTATGGTTCCAAACTTGGTCCCACAGCTGTTTAGTATATTTGTGAAACATTCAATTGAATGAAACATTATGATTATAAGGTTTGTAATAAGGAGTAAATATAATAATGAATAAATGGAATACTGAATAGTTCCAACAAAGGAAACTCAAATGGAACTCAAATGTGAACTGTGAAGGTATTAGTCTATGTACATCAGATAATGAGCTAAATTCATTTATAGGTGAGTGTCCTTTCCTAATAGGTGTTCCTTTTTTCTTAACTACTATAATATGATCACTAAGATGCCAATCCTTCTCTGACAAGGTGTTTGGTTATGCACAAGGTAATGAACAAATACAACATGGCAAAAGAATTTTCATGAACCAGCGTATTGGGAAAGAAAAGTAAAGGGATTACATCACCCATCATTGTTTAACATTACTGATTTAGTTACCATACATCTGATCATGGTATCACGTGGCATGGGTGTGAGGATGAGATCTTAAAATGCATGTGAGGACAGATGAACCCTGCAGACCAGTTCTGCCCACGTGGAATCAAACACAGCCTCTAACCTGCTGACTGTGGACACAGGGAACATAATGTATGTGGATATTTTCCTTTGTTTGCATGTGAACTCAAGAGACGTTTCTGCAAAGACAATGGGCTTTTACTTACCCTCATCATAAAAACTAATTAACTGTTTTTTTTAAATATTTGCATCAATATTTTTGAGATCTGAAATGTGTTTTCTAGTTATACCTATTTAATTGTATAACAGGATAAAACCTTTTACAAGGGTTACAAGGGTTCCATAAATTTCTACCTAATATGTCATATGCAACTTCATCCAATACAAACATTACTGTTGAACTGCAATACAGAGGGACACTGGAAATTGTGTTATCTTCTGCTCCAATTACAGTGCCCAGCTGTGTGTTTTTCTACATTAATATTATTATGCTGTTCACCTTGAGGAGTAAATCTGTGTTCCGTGAGACCTCTCGTTACATCCTTCTGTATAACCTACTATTTGCAGACACTGTACTGATGGCTCTAGGCCAGTTACTGTATCTGCTGTCGTCTTGTAGAATATGGCTGACATATCCTGTATGTGGTGTTCTTGTGATGCTCTCTGAACTCATGAATGCCATCTCTCCTCTCACACTGGTGGTGATGTCTCTGGAGAGATATGTAGCTGTGTGCTACCCACTGAGGCACGCTACCATCATCACCACCAGAAACACAGGGGTGGCTATTTTGGTGGTTTGGCTGTTCAGTTCACTAAACATCCTTATCCAAGTTCTTTTGTTGTTAGATTTCCCATTTGAGGACCTGGAGAGCCTGCAGATGAAGGACACTTGCTATGACATAGCTATGTATCTTGGCCCAATGTCTGATCATTACAACAAAGCCTACACCTGTTTTCTGTTCATATCGACTGGTGTGACAGTAACTTGCTCCTATATCGGTGTGATGATAGCAGCTCGGTCAGCCTCCACAAATCAAGCTTCAGCCCAAAAGACCCGAAACACACTGCTGCTGCATCTGGTGCAGCTGGGCCTCAGTCTCTCCTCAACTATACATGACCCATTGATTATCGCCTTCTCAAAAATCCTAGACAGAGCGTCGGTTCGGAGACTCCAGTGTGTTCTTTATGTGTGTATGTTCCTACTACCCAGATGTCTGAGTGCTCTTATCTATGGAATCAGAGACCAGGCCATGAGATCTGTCCTCCTGTATCATTTATGCTGTCGATTAAAACTACCAAGGCTGGGTTCTTACCAAAAGTGACATTGGTTTATGTAACCATTTTTAAGAGATATATTTTCATTTGAAAGAAAGTAATAGTAAATGTAATGTAAATAGGGAATATAAATAAAATGAAATAAAAGTAAAGGTATATGAACACTACTTTATGTCTTTTCTAAACTATCTATACCCTGCATATAGTGTACTTGCTTTAATTGTGGACAATTACATTATGTGCAAGTGATTTGGATATTTTTGTACGTTTTAACTTATTTAAACATATTGAACAACCACAGAGTACCATAGCTGTTATGAAAAAAAAATAATATTAATATTGTGTGACTGCTAACACAGTAAAAGTACAGATGTATTATGAACTTTATGTAATTAAAATATCGGTATTGCTGTAAAATAATAGTTTCATCCTCTGACCTCTAACTGACATATATATATATATATATAAAATCAATGGAATCAGAGACCAAGCCATCTATGCTGTCAATATTACTTTAACCATTATTCCTCTTATATACTATATTTAGTTTTTATATAATATGAACACATTGGAACTTATCTGTCTGGCTACCCCTATGAACGATTTCTGGAGGCACCACTGACTGACAGGATAAATAACTATATCTTATATCTATATCTTGAAAAATGCATTTTATTTAACATTTAGGAAAAACTGCAAAAGAGATGGGAAAATACAGGCCTGCATACCAGAATATGACCACTAAGGGGCGCACTGTGTTACTTTTGAAGGTCTCTGTAACCATAGATAAATCTATGAGCCAGGTCCCCACAAGGCTGCCAACATGTGTCGATTCCCTCGCTTCCTCTGAGCTTCATCTTTCTTTTTCAGTTACACCATTTGACATTTTGTTTTAAAAAAATCCACAAATTCATAATTTGTGAAATATACAAATAAAAAAATAAATGACAAGAAACTGGCATGAACACAAAATGTAAATTTTGTGAGACCTGATGAATGCTTTTAAACTCATTTTTTCTCGCCTTACCAACCATATTGTCGCTTCACACACACGCACACACACAAACACGTGTGCATTCTTAGCATGAACTAAACATGCATTTATTGCAAAGAATTACATAGCAATGACAATTAAAACAAAAGCTGCGATTTAATCCCGTATCATAGCTTCGTTAATAACATTTGGAACAAACTAAACCGTTTGAAAGTCGGTAAATAAAAAGAAATATACAGAATCACGTGTAGTTTTGTGCAAATATCTCTTCATTACGGTTAGAGAACCGGAGCTGGTCCGTCGCAATATGGCCGCCGTTAAGGGACTCCGGCACGCGGGCTCAGTCCTCCCCTCGCCCCCCTTTTTTGCGTGCGCGCGTCACACCGCCTTCCACAATGCCCGTGCTTTTATTTTGAAAGCGAGGAGCGGAAGTGTGCTTCATTGTTCGCGTCTGTGTGCGTTGACGCCGGTCCCGCTGCCTCCCGCCCGCTCAGCCTCCTCCGGTCGTCGTCATGGTGCAGATGATGGAGTCGCAGTGCGAGTATTTCATGTATTTCCCGGCGGTGCCCATCACGGATCTGTCGGACCCCGCCCGCTACCGCACGCTGCCCCGCAGGAGCCACCTCTACCTGGGGGAGACCGTCCGCTTCCTGCTGGTGCTGCGCTGCAAGGATGCGGCGACGCCGACCGAGCACGGGCCCGGTAAGGAAGGAGGGGAGGGGGGTGGGGGGTGGGGAGGGGGCCTGATCCCAATTGTAGAAACACATTATTCATGTAGATCATGATCCATGTGCGTTTTTTAACACAATTATATTAACATATGTGGGAAATTATGCAGGTGGATCACACTGCCTCGCCATAAAAAAACAGAAATAAGGTACAACTGATTTATTTTTGAAATAAAGGCGATACACAAAATACAAGATAAAAAATACAGTGATATTATAGAATCAGATATATTGTCGCAACCTAAGGAGCAGGGTGAAAATACTTTAAAAACTACATTCATTATAACATAAGATGCAGGATGCAGAGAAGTAGTGGACACATGAGACTTTCTCCGTCCTGAAGCACTAATGAACATGTTCTATGTGTTTTATTGCTGCTACTGAATGTACTATTTTAAGTTTGTGTGCACTACTTGCAAGCAAAGGCCAGCTATATAATCAGTGTTCTAGGAAAAAAGCGCCCACGGAGGCGGCGGTAACTCAAAAATCGACATGCAAACTCCTCGAGAGTTCTTTGGACCAAATCATGTGAGGATATTGGACCAAACAAGGCAAAAAAAAGGAAAATAGTCCACAAAAACTGGACTAATCCCATATTATACTATATAGCTGTGAATGGGGAGTGGGTGGTAGAGATCTCACGTGTTATTCGAAGACATGTATGGATGTGTGTGTACACATATATAGGAGTGTAATAACAGGTAAATTATAGCTTGTGTCTGGTTGTCTTATTCTATAGAGTCCTATTGTCTTATTGTACAGAGCTCTAGGATCTAGTTCTGCAGGGTTTTTAACTCTGGACTCATAAGTCCTGAATGGAGGGCAGGTCAGCCCCCAATGATTTTTCCAGCAGACCAGATTGTCTGTTGCAATCTGTTCCTCTCCAGTTTGGTGAGGCCGATCCAAATCAGACTGATTGAAGTGCACAGAACAGACAGGCAGTTTTAAAAGATGCAGGTTGAACTTCTTCAGCTTTAACAGGATGATGATGTCTATGTGGGAGGATTGTGGAAATTTACAAACCTATTCATTTTATATATGAGTCGAAAAAAAATGCAGCTCTGGTTTGAAAATTGAAATTTGTTTTATGAGTAACATTTGCTTCTGTGCGAGCCTGGTCCTTCACATGAAAGTGATTCCCCTGTCTGTTTAAAGACATTAAGGAGCCCGTCTTCCTGCAGGTGACGGTGTGGTGCCAGGCTTCGGGTCAGAGTCGGCCAGCAGCCGGGCCTGGAGGGAGCTGGCCGGCTCCCTGTGCGCCGTGGCCAGCGTGAGCCCGGGCGAGAGCAGCCGCCACCGGGGCGGCCAGCATCACCACGACTACCAGAGCAGCGGCGACGAAGCCAATGAGGACGGCGAGGACGACTACATGGCGGCGGCGGAGGCGGCCATCGCGGCCCTCGGCAGCAGGGTGGACTCACGGTGCCGGAGCTTCCGGGACTGCAAGCCGCTGCTCATCCACAACTCGTCTGGGACCGCGTCCAGGGAGTTCCGCAGGGCACCTGTTCAGGTACAGTGGTGTTGTTGAATCAGGGATAGTAAGTGTTTTAAGTTTTTTACAGGTTGCATTTCTCTGCAGTAGGCGATTAAAAGCACCATCTGCTGTTCAGGGACAGATGTTAGATGTGTTTTTTTCTCCACGCCAGTCTCCTCTGGACGAGCCGGTGGTTTTGACGGATGAGGTGATCTTCCCTCTCACCGTGTCTCTGGACAAACTCCCCGTCAGCACTCTAAAGGTCAAGGTGAGGATGAACATGACTTTGTCCATCCGTCTCATTTTGGAGCAGATGATTTTAGGCCGTTGTCCACATTCTGGTTCAAGGCCTCTCTGCTTTAGAGCAGAGGGGTCATTCAGGTATGGCAATACTATGACTATAGTAGACAAATTTTCCAAATAGGGCTTTTAAATTTAAATGAAACATCCAAAATGTGTCCAGAGTCGCTGCACTTACACTGTGTTAGCTTAGTAGAACTCATATTTCCTCAGTATATGTTTCACTGAATCCTGTATGGTTATGTTTGCCATATTTTTGAGCATTTTTAAAGCAAAACTGAGGTTTAAAGTTATTGACTAGACTATTTTTAGACTATTTTTAATGTTCTAATAAGGATAAAGAATCACTTTTTTGTCCACTCACATGAGTGTTAAAATTTTATAAATATCCCTTTGAGGTATATTTAGAACAGATAAAAAGTAGCTCAATCTAAAGGATAATTTTATGCATTAGTAATGATTATTGACTTTGCTCTGTAATTAGTATTGCTGCATTTAAATTAGCAATTTGGATGTGACACCACTGCTCTCTGTGGTGGCCGTTTTCAGAATTCACCCGTAAACCCTGGTCTTACTGTATTCTGTGTGTGTGTGTCGTCTGTGTGTTTTCAGGTGATGGTCACTGTTTGGAAAAGGGAGGCAGAAAAAGCGGAGGTGCAGGAGCTGGGCTACTTGAGCGTCCTGCAGCAACGAGAGCCGACACACACCTTTAGACACGACCTGAATACTTTTAAGGCTCAAGGTACAATCACACACACACACACACACACACACACACACACACACACACACACACACACACACACACACACACACACACACACACACACACACACACACACACACACACACACACACACACACACACACACACACACACACACACACACACACTAGTAGTAGTAGTTCTGGCTGTAGGCACTGGGTGGCACTGAGCATCTTCCTGTGGGTTAGTTTGGAGGCCCTGAAATAAAAAAAATATTAAATCACAATACAAGAAAGTGTATTTCTCATTAAATACTGCAGCACACAGAGTCATTTATTAAATAGGATTTCCCCCAAAAATTATATAAATCTGCCCCAAAACATTAAAAAAAAATGATAAACCATATCTAGTGATCTAGGATTACTGCTGAATGAGCTTATATATTGTTTATTAGGGCAATGTTATGTACTCTGCCTTTCACTTTGATCTAAGCCTCTAAAACGTTCATATAAGGCAAATTGCTCTTCTCCATGCATGGGCGAGTTACATTTTTTTATTTTCCCTATCAGTCGAATAATTATTTAGTCTATAAAACAAAAGTGTTCATATTAAATCAGTAATAATGTTCTGAGCAGCATTTCACATTTATATAATGTCAATCAGGATTTGTCTGAGCCTTTCTTTGGCAGAAATAGAAGTTGCCAGTCAAACTTCAAAAACAAATATCTCCTGAATATTAGAAACAAAATTGTGGGTATTGATGCAATCCAGGTCAGGAGAGATGCTAAAAATGTGAAAAAGATCAACATGACACAGATTATTAATGAGAATAAGGCATTCTGAGGCACTCCAATCAAATATGAAATCCTTTATTGTGCGCAGATGGAAAACAAACGTATTTCCACTTACATAGTCTTCTTAGTCAAAAACATTGTGGTACGCATATTTAATTTTTGCAAATTAAACATTCTAAAGTCATCCTATTTGTATTTGATAGTGAGCACCACCCTGACCGTCATGCCGCCTCCCACCGTCCGCTGTAAACAGATGACCGTCTCCGGGAGGCACCTCGCCATCCTCAAAGGTAGGACGTCATCCTCAGGGATATCATTCTACTGATGCTCTTTAAATTTCTACATGTTACACTGAGCTCCCCTGGAAGCAACAAAATGTGGATATCAGACACATTTACGATATTTTTAGTGTCAAATTCCCTCTCTGTATTTCCTCAGGCAGCATTTTTTATTGAGTTAATGGAGAAACAAATAGAAACAGAAGGAGCCACCTGCCCTGTGATTCTCACCCTCACTTTCACTTTCATTCAGGCCTTTTATCACAAGCTTCCAAGTGTTGGTGTCTGTTTTACTTCAGTAAACTGGTACATTTATTGAGCAGTAGTGACCTGCCTACAGCAGAGGGCGCTGTCTTACAAGCCATGTGAGTTTGATTTGATATGCAGGAAGACTTAAATAAGGCTTTTTTTTAAGAATAAAAGGTCACATATTTGACCCTTTTCTTAAATTTGATATTCACCAAGACATATTTGTGGTTTTAACAAGCAAAAGACCATTCAATATAGTTTTACACCTCCCCTCTCAAGCTACTTTCTGGAGCTCCAGACAGAATGTGCCGTTTTGAGTCTGTCTCAGACTGTATATTTGTGACATCACAACTTCACTGACACCCTGACAGGTTGTTTTAAAGCACAGTTGTTTCTGAATATGGGCTGTGTACATTTGAAACATGGAACAGCATTTACAGAACATAGACTTTCCTTATATCAAACCGTTACTTTCATGGACTAAACACAAGCTGTTTCTTTCTCTTAGTGCTAAATGAGTCATCTCAGGAGGAAGTGAGTATCAGGGATGTTCGGGTTTTACCAAACCTCAATGCCTCCTACCTTCCCATGATGCCAGACGGCTCTGTGCTGCTGGTGGACAACGTGTGGTACGTACAGAAACTGAAATCTCACTTTCTGGTCAATTTTCTTAGTTAAGTGACATTTTCTGTTATGGTCTGTTTACACTTGCTGGTTTCCTCTCTAGCCACCAGTCAGGCGAGGTCGGCATGGCGTCGTTCTGCAGGGTGGACAGCCTGGCCAGCCACCTTCCCAGCATGCTCAGCGCTCTGGAAGAGCACGACTTCCTGTTCCAGCTGCACCTTAACGACATGCCGCTAGACGACTCCAACGAGGTCTGCACTGGACTTCGTTTTTTTTTTATTCTCAGCAAAGTTATCAGCTTCATACAGCCCTCAATATATAATAAGACTATTAGTAATAATAATAATAATAATAAGTAATGAAGAAGATAATTTTTGTAGTATTTTTTTCTCTGGGGAACATGTATGTCTGAGCAAAAATAACACAGCAATCCATCTAATAGTTGCACTCATATATCAGTCAGTGACGGACCAGCAGACTGTCACTGTGTGAACATATTTCTATGAATTTATCAGGGTACATTGAAGAGGCTGAGATGATTTTATTCTTCAGGAATGAGCATGTTAGAGGGACAGAGAGGTCAGACTGAGATGGTCTGGACATGTCCAGAGGAGAGACAGTGAATATTTTAGTAGAAGAATGCTGTTTTGAAAGAGGCAGGAGGCCTGAAGGAAGGCTAAAAAGGACGTAGCGAAAAGGGACATAGAGGTAGTTAGTTAGAAGAGCAAAAATAGACAAAAGTTGAATATAGCGCCACCATGTCTACATTATTGGCATGACATCTATAAACTTCTAAATCACACAATAATGGAGCCATGAGTTCTAGTCAGTATAAGTTGAAAAAACTGCAGTTATTGTTATTATCAGAATGGTCATAAGTACTAGCGCCTTGTACATTTTCCAATGAGCAGTAACAAAATGATTTTATTTTTATGAAATTATAACTAAATACATGAAACACCCTTCAATAAACCAAAAATACACACTCCTTAGAGTAGATTCTAAGCCTCAGATTGCCCTTTTAGCAATGTGTAAGGTGAATAAATGTGCTATAGCACACAACATAGAAACTCAAAGATCTCCTTTAAAGCTTTAAAATGGAAACAATACACTTTAAGCCTCAAAAAGTCTTTAAATGACCATAAAGGTCACTTTAAACGCAATAAGCAAGCTTTCAGTTCAAAAGCAAGTCAACCTTTAAATTCTAAGCTATGCAGGCTTTAAATATATAAGATAACCCGGAAGTACCCAGTTGTGCGATGGGGCCTAGAAACTGAAAACTGGTCACTTTACTCAAAGAGGAGAAAATAAAATATAAAGATTAACCTGTACCGTGTTGCAGAAGTGAAGACGCGGGTGATCACGCAGCAGCGGTGCGGGTCTAGGAGCAGCGGTGCGGGTCTAGGAGCAGCGGTGCGGGTCTAGGAGCAGCGGTGCGGGTCTAGGAGCAGCGGTGCGGGTCTAGGAGCAGCGGTGCGGGTCTAGCGGTAGCCCGGTTCCTCCACGAACACGGCCGAATCTTCCTCCCTCCTGAGTCGTTGATCCGGGCTTAGACGGTTCCAGAACTCCCCGGTTGTGTTCCTGATGATACGGAACATAATCCAAAAGCAAAGCCACGTTGAACTGCGCGTGCGCAGGTCCCTCGCGCTATTCACCTCAGTCGTCGTCTCGCGACTCGAAAAAATAAACAAAATAAACAGCGATGGAGCCCCAAAACCAAAAAAAAAAGATAGAAACTGAGCTCTAATGCTCTAAAACTGTTCTAGCTGACCACTTTGCAGGAGAAACTCCCCTAAATCCTAGGAATGCTAGAGCTAGCTTCTTAGCTAGCAGGAGAGCACTGCCGCGATTTACTTCCCTTCACGTGACAGTTCACAGGTCAAAGTCCTTGACCAATCAGAATTCAAGAAAATAATTGTTCCCATATTAAAGTATAAATAAAATAAAATACAATTTTGTAGGAAACAAAAATATGATGGCATAGATTAGTTAGAAGTCCTTTGAAAAAACGTTTTTTTTTTAAACATTCTAACCTTTTTAATCGTTATTAAACTTTCATGGATTGGAACCCAAGTCGTAGCACAGGGCTACAAGTAGAAGACATCTGTTGTCAGTATATTCTGTATGTGCTGCTTTATTTTCAGGGTCTAGAGGTTCCCCTGGTCGCTGTGTTGCAGTGGTCAACTCCCAAGATGCCTTTCACCAACTGTATTTACACTCACTACAGGTAAGAACACGCATTTATATAAAAGAGGTACTAGTTTTCACAGGGACATCATCCTCCTGTCCGTCCTCTCTCTTTCCCAGGTTACCCAGCATCCGTCTGGACCGGCCGCGCTTCGTGATGACGGCGACCTGCCCGAGCACCGTCAGGGTGAAGGAACACTTCAAGGTCAAATACGTGCTGCTCAACAACCTGCAGGACTTCCTGGCCGTACGCCTCGTCTGGACTCCAGAGGGTCAGCGCCTGTTTTGGTTTTTTTTTTGTTGTGCTTGTTTTTCAGCTTCGAGAGCATGTGCTACTAATAAAAGTGAAGACATGATGTTTTTATTTGATTTATTATGAAGACATTTGCAGGACGTCATGGATTGGCTTTTTCTGAAATATGTGTGTTTAGTTCGAGGTCAGGGAGAGGACACGGCGCTGGCAGCCGTGATCTGTCACACTCCTCTCAGCAACCTCGGACACTGTCGGAAAGGAAGCACCCTGTCCTTCAGTGTGGCGTTCCAGATCCTCAAACCAGGACTCTACGAGGTACGGTGGAACCAGGATACCTGCACACAGTTGTTGCATTCAGACACATTCTAATACTTCACCAGCCAATAGAGCCAAAGTGGCATGAAAGTGTTACCAGTGATACTGATTAAGCTTAAAACTGTATATGCGGTCTGATGTGACCCGTTTTCTCTCTCCAGCTGAGTCAGCACATGAAGTTAAAGCTGCAGTTCACGGCTTCAGTCTCTAACCCTCCACCTGACGCCCGGCCGCTCTCACGTAAGAGATCACTATGCTTCAGTTTTTTATTTATTTATTTATTTTTCAACTTTATATGAAGTAACAAAGCATTTTTAATTAATCCTGTATGTTGTGCTAACTCCTACTACATGTTGAAAAAGGATTATTGATGTTATGTTCAGTTTATACAGCAGTAATATAACCAACTAGAAATTTTCATTACTATCATGACTCCCACCCAACAATGCTGTCCTGTACTAATTGAATGCATGCACTATTGTAAAATTGAAAAACAAAAACAAAAAAAAAAACATCTGTGTGTGAATTACGATTATGGGTGACATACTGGGTAAATTTATTCCAATAGAATGACCTATTTAGTAGTGGTCTTGTAAGTTATTGTGTAGTATGTCGATCACACTATCACTATGCAATAGGAATAACAATTTTATTTTTTAATAATCTAGAACTATGATGATTTTTCAGTCATCATAGCACACACACAGTTTTTATTCCTTTTTTAGTATTTAGTGTCTTTTTATTTTCTATGTACAGATTTTGACGTCTGCATCTGCAAACTTAGTGGCTGCATAGTGATAATGCTCATGCACAAATATATATCAGAATATCTTCTTAATAGTTCAAACCCAGACAGGGAAAGTCTTTAGGTGCAGTCAAAGTCCCTGAGTGTCTCTGTCATTGTGTGCAAACAAAACTAAACAGAATTAAAGTTTCCAAAGACGCCAAACAAACCAAAGTCAAAACCCTGTCAGAAATCATGGAATGCTGCTGTCATAACAAACATGGAGTCTTGATATTGATCGTTTCACTCACCCTGTCACCGCTCAGGTAAAAACAGCCCGTCCAGCCCGGCCGTCCGAGACCTGCTGGACCGGCACCAGGCCAGTCTGGGTCGGTCCCAGTCCTTCTCCCACCAGCAGCCGTCCCGCTCCCACATCATGAGGTACGCTGCTTACATCCTCTGGCATGGGAGGGAGGCCTTAAAGAGACAGGAGCTAAAATTAAAGGCCCGTGGTTGAACTGCATGAAGAGACAGTTTCAGATAATTACTTTTTTTACAGGAAATCCTGCAAAATTATACAAGTAGAGCACCAGAATATAAATACACACTTAAAATAAAATATGTTGTATCTGTGTTTGTGCGTCAGGACGGGCAGCGCCATGGAGCGGCGTGCCATCACGCCCCCCGTCGGCTCGCCGGTGGGCCGCCCGCTCTACCTGCCCCCGCAGGACAAAACGCTTCTGTCGCTGGACAAGATCGCCAAGAGGGAGTGTAAAGTCCTGGTGGTGGATCCTGCCAGCTAGGAAGGGGAGCAGCGAGAGATCGGGGACTCGAAAACGTCTTTTAAATTCCGGGAAGTGATCGCGAATATGAGAATGTAAAAACTATCCAGGATGAGAGAGAGAACTCAACTCCTCAACTTCACCTTCTATTCACTGAAACTGAATCTGAAGCTTCAGTGGAACAAAGACAAGAGACGTTCACGTGGTGGATTAATAGACTGGGATGAATTAAGGGAAATCCTACTGTATTATTACGTTTCTGTATTATTTAAAAGGTAAACTCCAGGTGGGTGATGTTACAGGAAATAAAAATGAAAGTTGCAGAAGTAGTTACACAGGAAAAGACAAGTTTGTGCAGAATTCACCTTTTATTCCAGTGTTAATTTCAGTCTGTTTGCTATCAGTATCAACATGTTTCTGTAATATAATGTAATAAAACAAGTGATCACAGGCAGAAAAAGTTCCAGTTTTCTTCATCTCACAAATCTGAGCAATTAAATTAAATCTGAATTCTTCAGAAAATAAATCGTCACCATTGTTTTGACAATTTATGAATTAAGTGATTAACTAAAAAAGAAAGTTTACATGATAATGGAAGGAAATGGTTGTCTATATAACAAAGTTATCTAATGGACTTTGTTTCTACAGCATCTTCCAATTGTCTGGAAGTACTTGTCTATAGAAATAAACCAAACATCTGTTTCAGTCCTCCATTACCCCAAATTATTTTGTAATTTGCATCATTATTAAAAAAAAAAATACAAAACACCCTGGTGTCAACTTAAAAACTTTCACAGACAGTCATTGACAGCTTTAGAAAATAATCGCTGTTACACAATAATGTAAAAATAAGAAGACGTGAGTGTTATTTTAAATGGCCACGCTGTTCTCGATGCTTCCAGGACACAGGTAAGGATACGGCAGCTCCAGACGGAGGTTTCGCTCTGTGATTTGGTCAGAAATGACCCGAAGATCAGCCTGAACCTTCTCCACCAGACCCCGCTGGGCTCCGTCCTGGAAAACAGATTCTCTGTAGTGGCACAGAGGAACCTGCAGGGGGAGACAAAACTTAGCTTAGAACTCTTAGGATTTTAAAGAGAAAAATAAAATCTCCAATTCCAACTTTGAAATGTAAATACTTTGTAAAACTGTGATGAATTTGAGTTTTTACATTTTCCTAACGTGTTATAACCAAACAAGTAATTGAGAAAATAATCAAGATCACAGAAAATAATAATAATAATTAGTTGCTGCTTCAATTTTTTGATGTAAACTACACAACTTTCTCCTTAAAGCTTTGACAAAACTTAAACATTTGTCAATTACAGTATTTCACATTCATCTATAAATTAATTTGTTAAACGATTAATCAATAAGAGAATTATGAATCTGTAAAGTTGTGACTTGTGAGTTTGATTTTTCGTTTTTCCAGCCTCACGTAGTTGGTGCCAGGCTGCGACAGCAGGGTCAGCGCCAACAGGACGCGACAGGAAGCGTTCACGTCCGGCAGGAAGGACACGACGTCGTCCTCCGTCACCGCGCGTTTGGCCGTGGGAGGAGGACGAGACATGGCGGCCGGACAGTTGGGCACCCACAGAGCGAAATCTAACTGGAGGACGGAAAAGATGCACTCATTCAAAATGGAGAAGGTGACAAGAAATACCAGGAAATCAAACTGAAACGTCAATATTTCACATGAAAACAGAAATGAGAGGTTAGTTACTAGTACTAATAATACTATTAGTATTTTTTTTAATGAACTAAATGAGTCCATCTTCCACCTCTGAAAAAAAAGTTTTTATTGTGACTCACCTGGGAGAAGTTAACAACAGCGTGTAGCGCTGAACAGGAGTAAATGATCATGGTGACAAACTTGGACACTTCTGCTTTGCTTTGGAACGACTGAGGGAAACCTGGAGCACGAGAGGAGACAAATACCTCAAGTATCAGCGACTTTCATGTATCCTCACAAACACACAAATAAAGATGTTAAAACACACACACACACACACACACACAAACACACACACCTGAGTCGTGTGTGAAGCCGTGTGTGTTGATTTCGGTGATCCAGTGTTGAAGCTCAGAGTCCTGCTGTACCTCATCATCGCTGCTGTAGTACAGATCCACCCAGCTCACAACAAACCTGACACACACACACACACACACACGCACACACACACACACACTGTCACCTGCCGTGCATGCAATGACCATCTGGAATTACTCCACAATTCACAGAGCATCCTGTAGGTGAACTAGAACGTTTAAAGTGTGGTGTATAAATATTCACAGGCTAACCCATAAAAATAAGAAGTGAGCTAAAAGAAAATAGTATTAATCTATATAATATAAATAGTTAAAATGTACAGTAACAAGATTAAAACTTGAAATTGAAAAACGCAGCTTCCTGAACTGATCCACTGGCTGTGGTGCGTTTGTTTACCTGTGCAGCACGTCCCAGACTCGCGTGGCGTCCTGGGCGTAGTAGCTCTGCGGCAGTTCCTTCACGCCGCGGTCAGACAGGTCGTCGGGGACGCACAGGGTCCGGTAGGAGATCCTGGCCGACCCCCGGGAGATGAGGATGGGAAACGCCTCCAGTCCACAGCCCACCGCCTGGAAGGAGGAAGTCAGGGCACCGCGCTGAGATTCTTAAATCTTAGGCTTTTATTCTATCGTCCTGTTTCAGTGAGAGTCGTGGGTTTACCTTATCGAAAACCCCGTTGGGCGCCAGCAGCGAAGCTCTGGCCCGGAGGTTGATCTGCAGAGCTGTCCTGACATGTGGCATCAGCAGCTTCCACAGAATAAAAAAAACACAGAAATAAATATTATATTAGGTTAAAAGCACCTAGCCTTCTAATAGCTACTGTGAAAGACCATATTCCCTGCTCGCTAACACAAACATCATCTATCACACACCTGTCTGTCCTGTTCTGTTACACTTCCTGAACTGTCTTTCTTTCTTTTTCCCTGTTGAAGGTTTTTTTAGGGAGATTCCCCTGTTGTTACACCCTCCTTACAATGTGAGGGTGTAACAACAGGGGGTGATTTGTGATTTTGGGCTGAACAACACTGTCCGGTTGCACCAAAAATTCTCACCAGCTGATCCAGAATGCAGCTGCACGTCTATTAACTGGCACTAGAAGAAGGGATCTCTTAGTCCCATATCACCATCCAGAACATTACGCTCCCAATGTGCAGCTTATTGGAGGTTCCCAGAATCTCTAAAATTAAAACGGGAGGCAGAGCCTTCAACTATCAGGCTCCTCTCCTGTGGAATCGTCTTCCTATATTTAAGAACAGGTTAAAACGTTCCTGTTGAAGAAGCGTATAGTTATAGCTAGTCATAGTGATGCTGATAGGTTAGTCTGGTCCTCATGAGATGCTCTGAGCTTCTTTTTCTACTGATGATCCACTATTGTACTTTTAAATCTGCTGTGTTTTCTGTGTTTTCTCATCCACAGAGCATGCTGCAGTGCAGCCACTGAGGGATCTACGGATGTTGGAGGGTCTGATGCTGTCCTGGTGAAACCTGGAAGCTGTGATGGATCCTGCTCCTCATCCTCCACTTACACCAACATTCATCACATTTCTGTTTGTCTGTTTGTAATGTCCAATTTTCCCTGTAATGTTTCCACCTGCACACATCATCTATTGCAGCCTGTCCGTTTGGTTCTTCTATTTGTTTTGTTTTGTTGTGATTCTGGGCTATACAAATATATTAATTTGAATTGAAATTGAATTAAACAAATAAAATCAATTTGACTAGTGAAAATAAAAAAAACGCACTGTGATTTACCCTGTGACAGAAATCTGGGGTCAAATACAAGCCTGGAAAGAGGAAGAGGCTACATGGATCTAAGGGGAATAACTAATAATTAGCATCCCTATTGCCAAAACAGATGTGTTGCTGCATTTAAGCTAGAGTTTGACCACCAGAGCAGATGCAGATTTAAACCGTTTGTTTCCTACAGCCAGTAAATGACGTCTGGGTCGTACCTGGTGCAGCGGGTGCTGGTCCGGGAGCTGCCGCAGCGTGGCCACGCAGCACAGCTCCCCCATCATGTGGGTTCTCAGGTAGTGGGAGATCAACTGGTGACACTGGAAGTCCGCATTGTGCACCCAAATCTTAGCCAGCAGCCAATCGCAGCCGGGGTCAGAGGGCAGGAAGACCGGGTTGTCGGGGCCGGGCCTCTGCTGCAACTGAAAGAGGGTTTAATAACAGATGACAATACGTTTTTTAGTAAAACGTCTTCAGTAAAACTCACCTGGATGGCGATGGGCAGCAGCTGCCCCTTCTGATTCAGGTGGAGCAGGCACAGAGGAGCTGACAGGTACGTCTGCTTCCCGTTGATCACGTTGGCCGGGACGCCGTCCAGCACCTCGTAGTCCAGCAGGTACATGCTCCCTTTCTGCACAAAAAAAAAAAATACCCACATGCAGCATCTGTGAGAAAAACAAAATGACCCGGAGAAGCAACCAGAGAAAAGCGCGGGCTCACCTGTAGCTCCGCCTCCAGGGAGGATCCTTCAGGAAGGAAGGGGAGGAGCATGTCAGGGGTGACGGACAGGTGTGGAGGAAGGAGGCGGGTCTGACGCAGCAGCAGCGGGTTACAGCCGTTCAGACACTGGTGGCCGAAATACCAATCCTCCTTCCAGTGAGCCCGAATAAACCCTGCGAGAGAAAAACAGCACTTTATGTCCAGTATAATTATTCTATTAATTAATCTATCTGTAAATTTAGCTGATTTCTTACGTATCACATATGTATGAGTTGCATACTTGACAGAGTCTTTAGGGGCTGTATTTTGTAATTTTCACAGTTAAATATTTTTATTTTTGTGGTCTATTAGCATGTTTTTATTCTCTCAGAAACACCTAATGCGAATGTCCTCACATTTTAAAACCAAAGTACTCTACTCTACTAGCTCATGAAACACATTTTTCAAGCAAAAATGCAAAGATGTCAATGACAATAAAGTCAGTAAACTGAAAAATATTTTTTACTGAAATTGTAAAAACACTAATATGACAAATTTTTCAAACATGTGCACTGCACAAAAGCATTTCATACTTTAAACAATTGGTCTTTGCTGATGTGTTGTGTCTTTTCTTACTAGCGATGCTGTTCTGGCTTCCAATGTGGGCGAAAAACGTCTCCAGCTCACTGAAGCTCTTCCAGGCCTCCGCTCGGGTGGTGAAGCCCTTCAGATAGTGAAGGTTCACAGAGGGACTGAGGACAGACAGACAGACAGACAGACAGACAGACAGACAGACAGACAGACAGACAGACAGGCAGACAGACAGACAGACAGACAGACAGACAGACAGACAGACACAGACAGACAGACAGACAGACAGACAGACAGACAGACAGACAGACAGACAGACAGACACAGACAGACAGACAGACAGACAGGCAGACAGACAGACAGACAGACAGACAGGCAGACAGACAGACAGACAGGCAGACAGACAGACAGACAGACAGACAGACAGACAGACAGGCAGACAGACACAGACAGACAGACAGACGACAGACAGACAGACAGACAGACAGACGACAGACAGACAGACAGACAGACAGACAGACAGACAGACAGTTCAGACTCAACCCATCCTGCAACCGTCTGTTATATCCGACCTGAGTTTAGCCAGGGTGAACATTAGGTCACACCTCTCGTACATGTAGCTGAGGTTCGGCCCGAGTTCAGACATACTGGTCAGGTCCACGCTGTGCGGAGCGCCATCGATGAACTCACGCCACCTGCAAAAAAACACAATTGATCTACAAGTATTGGATGAGTTATCTGCTGTTCAGTTTTAGACGTCACAGCTACAGGAATCTCAGCATGTCTTTGGACTGTCAGAGACACACAGAAAGACCCCGACTCAAGAAGTTGAATTCTTCTTGCTGTAAAGCTTCAGCACTACCCACTGCTCCTTTGCCATTTTACCTGATCAGTTTCTGCTGTTGCTGCAGCTTTCGGAGTCGCAGCTCCTTCAACTGCTCCTCTGTCTCGTCCTTCAGCAAACAAACTGCAAAGTTATAATAATGTGTGTTATTAAACAGTTTTTATAATATCTACTTTAGTTGCAAAAGATTATTATTATAAGAGTATTAATGACATTTGTATGGACTATTGACATACAGAAGTAACTATTTACTCATAAATGTTGTGTTGCTTTTTCCACAAACTGTAAAGCCCATTACAAATAAAACTGACTTCACTTCACTTAAATTACGTTCTGCATGGAAAAACCAAACTTTTGCATTTTCCACAACTCCACTAGTTTCTACCAGATCATTGGACGCTACTAGATAATAAACGATATTCCGTCGAACAGACTTTGAACTTACGCTTTCCACCACGTATCTCTACTTCACCATCCACCGGCCGTAGCCACCTGTCGCACAAGAACACCTGAGTTTCCGGCTCCTCGGGCCCAGCAGCCTCCCCGTCTCGCCCCTCCAGTCTGCAGACCTCCACCCGGCTGCAGTGCCAGTCCAGGTTGGGGAACCCGGTCCGCACCTCCAGCCGGAGCCGGACCAGAACCAGACGACCCAGAGGAGTGCCGGCACGGACCAGGACCTGACATGTCTGTCCAGACAGGAAGAGGAAGAAACTGTCAAAGTAAACCTCATTTTATGTGAGATTACATGTCGTTTGAGTACAGCTGCTTTAACACAGACACTATTAGATGTGTCATGTTCCATCATTATGAAGAGTTTGGCTCTGTGAAGCATAGTTACTACCAGTTAGTACTACATGCAAATTCCTCAGTCCAGATGTTGTTGTGTGGGTGTGTGGTTTTAAAAAGATGAGATGGA